>JAIXND010000784.1:30042412-30565700 GCA_023646645.1 Varanus salvator macromaculatus | reverse complement strand
TAAGAACACAGGCCTGCTCGGGTGACGGGAAAAATCTCAATTTTCATAATACCTTCCCATTCATGCAATTGATGAGGGTCTCAGTGGCCTGCCATTGGCCTGTCCAATTCGCGCCTCAATAGGTGGGAACACAATCTGTGGACATACGCCCTAGGTAAGAGAGCGGGCGCAGCTGCTTGCATCAATACTCACCGCATTGTCCCGCGTGCTAGACAAAACCGTGTGAGTGCAAAACTGAGCAGTCAAGCCTCACTGGGTGCTGTTTTGATTGAAGGGTAAATCTAACAGCACTTTACACAATCTGCGATTCCTAGCGATCTGCACCACATAATGATAAGACAATGCTTCCACGATTTGCCATCATTCATGGAATGATGGGAGTTCAATTGAATTGAATGGGAAAGAGTAATACCTTTGAATTACTAAAGGTTCCTAACGGTCTACTCTGAGTAAGACCTTGCCCCTGCCTCAGATCTCAGGGATTATCTCAATATTGCGTAACACCTTCCCCTTCCGGGCAATTGATGAGGGTCGCAGTACCCTGCCATCGGCCTGTCCAGCTCGTGCCGCAATCAGATGGATCGCTAGCCGCCGACGTCCTGCTTTCTCAAAGTGTGTGGACGCACCTTGTTTCAACCGAAATCGAACCTCTGTCCAGCAATGGTAGAAGCCCCGGAACGAACGTAAAACTGAGCGATCAAACGTCGCTGGGGTGCTCTGTTACTGGGAGGGTAAAGTTAACGGATTCCATATTACATTGGCTGCATTGCATGGATGAGCACTTTTCCCCATCCGCGATTATAGGGCTTACTTCAACGTAATGAAAAAACCATGCTAGCAGTATTGTCATTATGGAATCACCGTAGTTCAATGCAGTAGATGGGGAAAGAGCTGTACCGTTCAAATGCAAGACAGTCTTAGGGGTCTACTCTGAGTAAGAAAACAGGCCTGCTCGGGTGACGGGGAACATCTCAATTTTGCATAAGACCTTCCCATTCAGTGCAATTGATGAGGGTCTCAGTGGCCTGCCATGGGCCTGTCCAATTCGCGCCTCAATAGGTGGGAACACAATCTGTGGACATCCGCCCTAGGTAAGAGAGCGGGCGCAGCTGCTTGCATCAATTCTCACCGCATTGTCCCGCGTGCTAGACAAAACCGTGTGAGTGCAAAACTGAGCAGTCAAGCCTCACTGGGTGCTGCTTTGATTGAAGGTTAAATCTAACAGCACTTTACACAATCTGCGATTCCTAGCGATCTGCACCACATAATGATAAGACAATGCTTGCACGATTTGCCATCATTCATGGAATGATGGGAGTTCAATTGAATTGAATGGGAAAGAGTAATACCTTTGAATTACTAAAGGTTCCTAACGGTCTACTCTGAGTAAGACCTTGCCCCTGCCTCAGATCTCAGGGATTATCTCAATATTGCGTAACACCTTCCCCTTCCGGGCAATTGATGAGGGTCGCAGTACCCTGTCATCGGCCTGTCCAACTCCTGCCGCAATCAGATGGATCGCTAGCCGCTGAGGTCCTGCTTTCTCAAAGAGTCTGGACACACCTCGTTTCAACCCAAATCAACCTCTGTCCAGCATTGGTAGAAGCCCCGGAACGAACGTAAAACTGAGCGATCAAACGTCCCTGGGGTGCTCTGTTACTACGAGGGTAAAGTTAACGGATTCCATATTACATTGGCTGCATTCCATGGATGAGCACTTTTCCCCATCCGCGATTGTAGGGCTTACTTCAACGTAATGAAAAACCATGCTAGCAGTATTGTCATCATGGAATCACCGTAGTTCAATGCAGTAGATGGGGAAAGAGCTGTACCGTTCAAATGCAAGACATTCTTAGGGGTCTACTCTGGGTAAGAACACAGGCCTGCTCGGGTGACGGGGAACATCTCAATTTTCATAATACCTTCCCATTCCATGCAATTGATGAGGGTCTCAGTGGCCTGCCATTGGCCTGTCCAATTCGCGCCTCAATAGGTGGGAACACAATCTGTGGACATCCGCCCTAGGTAAGAGAGCGGGCGCAGCTGCTTGCATCAATACTCACCGCATTGTCCCGCGTGCTAGACAAAACCGTGTGAGTGCAAAACTGAGCAGTCAAGCCTCACTGGGTGCTGTTTTGATTGAAGGGTAAATCTAACAGCACTTTACACAATCTGCGATTCCTAGCGATCTGCACCACATAATGATAAGACAATGCTTGCACGATTTGCCATCATTCATGGAATGACGGGAGTTCAATTGAATTGAATGGGAAAGAGTAATACCTTTGAATTACTAAAGGTTCCTAACGGTCTACTCTGAGTAAGAACTTGCCCCTGCTTCAGATCTCAGGGATCATCACAATGTTGCGTAAAACCTTCCCTTTCAGGGCAAGTGATGAGGGTCGCAGTACCCTGTCATCGGCCTGTCCAACTCCTGCCGCAATCAGATGGATCGCTAGCCGCTGAGGTCCTGCTTTCTCAAAGAGTCTGGACACACCTCGTTTCAACCCAAATCACACCTCTGTCCAGCATTGGTAGAAGCCCGGAACGAACGTAAAACTGAGCGATCAAACGTCCCTGGGGTGCTCTGTTACTACGAGGGTAAAGTTAACGGATTCCATATTACATTGGCTGCATTCCATGGATGAGCACTTTTCCCCATCCGCGATTGTAGGGCTTACTTCAACGTAATGAAAAACCATGCTAGCAGTATTGTCATCATGGAATCACCGTAGTTCAATGCAGTAGATGGGGAAAGAGCTTTACCGTTCAAATGCAAGACATTCTTAGGGGTCTACTCTGGGTAAGATCACAGGCCTGCTCGGGTGACGGGGAACATCTCAATTTTCATAATACCTTCCCATTCCATGCAATTGATGAGGGTTTCAGTGGCTTGCCATTGGCCTGTCCAATTCGCGCCTCAATAGGTGGGAACACAATCTGCGGACATCCGCCCTAGGTAAGAGAGCGGGCGCAGCTGCTTGCATCAATACTCACCGCATTGTCCCGCGTGCTAGACAAAACCGTGTGAGTGCAAAACTGAGCAGTCAAGCCTCACTGGGTGCTGTTTTGATTGAAGGGTAAATCTAACAGCACTTTACACAATCTGCGATTACTAGCAATCTGCACCGCATAATGAACAGACAATGCTTCCACGATTTGCCATCATTCATGGAATGACGGGAGTTCAATTCAATTGAATGGGAAAGAGTGATACCTTGGAATTACTAAAGGTTCCTAACGGTCTACTCCGAGTAAGACCTTGCCCCTGCCTCAGATCTCAGGGATCATCTCAATATTGCGTAACACCTTCCCCTTCCGGGCAATTGATGAGGGTCGCAGTACCCTGCCATCGGCCTGTCCAGCTCGTGCCGCAATCAGAAGCCCGCTAGCCGCCGACGTCCTGCTTTCTCAAAGTGTGTGGACGCACCTCGTTTCAACCGAAATCGAACCTCTGTCCAGCAATGGTAGAAGCCCCGGAACGAACGTAAAACTGAGCGATCAAACGTCGCTGGGGTGCTCTGTTACTGGGAGGGTAAAGTTAACGGATTCCATATTACATTGGCTGCATTGCATGGATGAGCACTTTTCCCCATCCGCGATTATAGGGCTTACTTCAACGTAATGAAAAAACCATGCTAGCAGTATTGTCATTATGGAATCACCGTAGTTCAATGCAGTAGATGGGGAAAGAGCTGTACCGTTCAAATGCAAGACAGTCTTAGGGGTCTACTCTGAGTAAGAACACAGGCCTGCTCGGGTGACGTGGAAAATCTCAATTTTGCATAAGACCTTCCCATTCAGTGCAATTGATGAGGGTCTCAGGGGCCTGGCAGTGGCCTGTCCTATTCGCACCTCAATAGGTGGGAACACAATCTGTGGACATACGCCCTAGGTAAGAGAGCGGGCGCAGCTGCTTGCATCAATACTCACCGCATTGTCCCGCGTGCTAGACAAAACCGTGTGAGTGCAAAACTGAGCAGTCAAGCCTCAGTGGGTGCTGTTTTGATTGAAGGGTAAATCTAACAGCACTTTACACAATCTGCGATTCCTAGCGATCTGCACCACATAATGATAAGACAATGCTTGCACGATTTGCCATCATTCACGGAATGACGGGAGTTCAATTGAATTGAATGGGAAAGAGTAATACCTTTGAATTACTAAAGGTTCCTAACGGTCTACTCGAGTAAGAACTTGCCCCTGCTTCAGATCTCAGGGATCATCACAATGTTGCGTAAAACCTTCCCTTCAGGGCAAGTGATGAGGGTCGCAGTACCCTGTCATCGGCCTGTCCAACTCCTGCCGCAATCAGATGGATCGCTAGCCGCTGAGGTCCTGCTTTCTCAAAGAGTCTGGACACACCTCGTTTCAACCCAAATCACACCTCTGTCCAGCATTGGTAGAAGCCCCGGAACGAACGTAAAACTGAGCGATCAAACGTCCCTGGGGTGCTCTGTTACTACGAGGGTAAAGTTAACGGATTCCATATTACATTGGCTGCATTCCATGGATGAGCACTTTCCCCATCCGCGATTGTAGGGCTTACTTCAACGTAATGAAAAACCATGCTAGCAGTATTGTCATCATGGAATCACCGTAGTTCAATGCAGTAGATGGGAAAGAGCTGTACCGTTCAAATGCAAGACATTCTTAGGGGTCTACTCTGGGTAAGAACACAGGCCTGCTCGGGTGACGGGGAACATCTCAATTTTCATAATACCTTCCCATTCCATGCAATTGATGAGGGTTTCAGTGGCCTGCATTGGCCTGTCCAATTCGCGCCTCAATAGGTGGGAACACAATCTGTGGACATACGCCCTAGGTAAGAGAGCGGGCGCAGCTGCTTGCATCAATACTCACCGCATTGTCCCGCGTGCTAGACAAAACCGTGTGAGTGCAAAACTGAGCAGTCAAGCCTCACTGGGTGCTGTTTTGATTGAAGGGTAAATCTAACAGCACTTTACACAATCTGCGATTACTAGCAATCTGCACCGCATAATGATAAGACAATGCTTCCACGATTTGCCATCATTCATGGAATGACGGGAGTTCAATTCAATTGAATGGGAAAGAGTGATACCTTGGAATTACTAAAGGTTCCTAACGGTCTACTCCGAGTAAGACCTTGCCCCTGCCTCAGATCTCAGGGATCATCTCAATATTGCGTAACACCTTCCCCTTCCGGGCAATTGATGAGGGTCGCAGTACCCTGCCATCGGCCTGTCCAGCTCGTGCCGCAATCAGATGGCTCGCTAGCCGCCGACGTCCTGCTTTCTCAAAGTGTGTGGACGCACCTCGTTTCAACCGAAATCGAACCTCTGTCCAGCAATGGTAGAAGCCCCGGAACGAACGTAAAACTGAGCGATCAAACGTCGCTGGGGTGCTCTGTTACTGGGAGGGTAAAGTTAACGGATTCCATATTACATTGGCTGCATTGCATGGATGAGCACTTTTCCCCATCCGCGATTATAGGGCTTACTTCAACGTAATCAAAACCATGCTAGCAGTATTGTCATCATGGAATCACCGTAGTTCAATGCAGTAGATGGGGAAAGAGCTGTACCGTTCAAATGCAAGACATTCTTAGGGGTCTACTCTGGGTAAGAACACAGGCCTGCTCGGGTGACGGGGAACATCTCAATTTTCATAACACCTTCCCATTCCATGCAATTGATGAGCGTTTCAGTGGCCTGCCATTGGCCTGTCCAATTCGCGCCTCAATAGGTGGGAACACAATCTGTGGACATCCGCCCTAGGAAAGAGAGCGGGCGCAACTGCTTGCATCAATACTCACCGCATTGTCCCGCGTGCTAGACAAAACCGTGTGAGTGCAAAACTGAGCAGTCAAGCGTCACTGGGTGCTGTTTTGATTGAAGGGTAAATCTAACAGCACTTTACACAATCTGCGATTACTAGCAATCTGCACCGCATAATGGTAAGACAATGCTTCCACGATTTGCCATCATTCATGGAATGATGGGAGTTCAATTCAATTGAATGGGAAAGAGTGATACCTTGGAATTACTAAAGGTTCCTAACGGTCTACTCCGAGTAAGACCTTGCCCCTGCCTCAGATCTCAGGGATCATCTCAATATTGCGTAACACCTTCCCCTTCCGGGCAATTGATGAGGGTCGCAGTACCCTGCCATCGGCCTGTCCAGCTCGTGCCGCAATCAGATGGATCGCTAGCCGCCGACGTCCTGCTTTCTCAAAGTGTGTGGACGCACCTCGTTTCAACCGAAATCGAACCTCTGTCCAGCAATGGTAGAAGCCCCGGAACGAACGTAAAACTGAGCGATCAAACGTCGCTGGGGTGCTCTGTTACTGGGAGGGTAAAGTTAACGGATTCCATATTACATTGGCTGCATTGCATGGATGAGCACTTTTCCCCATCCGCGATTATAGGGCTTACTTCAACGTAATGAAAAAACCATGCTAGCAGTATTGTCATTATGGAATCACCGTAGTTCAATGCAGTAGATGGGGAAAGAGCTGTACCGTTCAAATGCAAGACAGTCTTAGGGGTCTACTCTGAGTAAGAAAACAGGCCTGCTCGGGTGACGTGGAAAATCTCAATTTTGCATAAGACCTTCCCATTCAGTGCAATTGATGAGGGTCTCAGTGGCCTGGCAGTGGCCTGTCCTATTCGCGCCTCAATAGGTGGGAACACAATCTGTGGACATCCGCCCTAGGTAAGAGAGCGGGCGCAGCTGCTTGCATCAATACTCACCGCATTGTCCCGCGTGCTAGACAAAACCGTGTGAGTGCAAAACTGAGCAGTCAAGCCTCAGTGGGTGCTGTTTTGATTGAAGGGTAAATCTAACAGCACTTTACACAATCTGCGATTCCTAGCGATCTGCACCACATAATGATAAGACAATGCTTGCACGATTTGCCATCATTCACGGAATGACGGGAGTTCAATTGAATTGAATGGGAAAGAGTAATACCTTTGAATTACTAAAGGTTCCTAACGGTCTACTCTGAGTAAGAACTTGCCCCTGCTTCAGATCTCAGGGATCATCACAATGTTGCGTAAAACCTTCCCTTTCAGGGCAAGTGATGAGGGTCGCAGTACCCTGTCATCGGCCTGTCCAACTCCTGCCGCAATCAGATGGATCGCTAGCCGCTGAGGTCCTGCTTTCTCAAAGAGTCTGGACACACCTCGTTTCAACCCAAATCACACCTCTGTCCAGCATTGGTAGAAGCCCCGGAACGAACGTAAAACTGAGCGATCAAACGTCCCTGGGGTGCTCTGTTACTACGAGGGTAAAGTTAACGGATTCCATATTACATTGGCTGCATTCCATGGATGAGCACTTTTCCCCATCCGCGATTGTAGGGCTTACTTCAACGTAATGAAAAACCATGCTAGCAGTATTGTCATCATGGAATCACCGTAGTTCAATGCAGTAGATGGGGAAAGAGCTGTACCGTTCAAATGCAAGACATTCTTAGGGGTCTACTCTGGGTAAGAACACAGGCCTGCTCGGGTGACGGGGAACATCTCAATTTTCATAATACCTTCCCATTCCATGCAATTGATGAGGGTTTCAGTGGCCTGCCATTGGCCTGTCCAATTCGCGCCTCAATAGGTGGGAACACAATCTGTGGACATACGCCCTAGGTAAGAGAGCGGGCGCAGCTGCTTGCATCAATACTCACCGCATTGTCCCGCGTGCTAGACAAAACCGTGTGAGTGCAAAACTGAGCAGTCAAGCCTCACTGGGTGCTGTTTTGATTGAAGGGTAAATCTAACAGCACTTTACACAATCTGCGATTACTAGCAATCTGCACCGCATAATGATAAGACAATGCTTCCACGATTTGCCATCATTCATGGAATGACGGGAGTTCAATTCAATTGAATGGGAAAGAGTGATACCTTGGAATTACTAAAGGTTCCTAACGGTCTACTCCGAGTAAGACCTTGCCCCTGCCTCAGATCTCAGGGATCATCTCAATATTGCGTAACACCTTCCCTTCCGGGCAATTGATGAGGGTCGCAGTACCCTGCCATCGGCCTGTCCAGCTCGTGCCGCAATCAGATGGATCGCTAGCCGCCGACGTCCTGCTTTCTCAAAGTGTGTGGACGCACCTCGTTTCAACCGAAATCGAACCTCTGTCCAGCAATGGTAGAAGCCCCGGAACGAACGTAAAACTGAGCGATCAAACGTCGCTGGGGTGCTCTGTTACTGGGAGGGTAAAGTTAACGGATTCCATATTACATTGGCTGCATTGCATGGATGAGCACTTTTCCCCATCCGCGATTATAGGGCTTACTTCAACGTAATGAAAAAACCATGCTAGCAGTATTGTCATTATGGAATCACCGTAGTTCAATGCAGTAGATGGGGAAAGAGCTGTACCGTTCAAATGCAAGACAGTCTTAGGGGTCTACTCTGAGTAAGAACACAGGCCTGCTCGGGTGACGTGGAAAATCTCAATTTTGCATAAGACCTTCCCATTCAGTGCAATTGATGAGGGTCTCAGTGGCCTGCCATTGGCCTGTCCAATTCGCGCCTCAATAGGTGGGAACACAATCTGTGGACATCCGCCCTAGGTAAGAGAGCGGGCGCAGCTGCTTGCATCAATACTCACCGCATTGTCCCGCGTGCTAGACAAAACCGTGTGAGTGCAAAACTGAGCAGTCAAGCCTCAGTGGGTGCTGTTTTGATTGAAGGGTAAATCTAACAGCACTTTACACAATCTGCGATTCCTAGCGATCTGCACCACATAATGATAAGACAATGCTTGCACGATTTGCCATCATTCACGGAATGACGGGAGTTCAATTGAATTGAATGGGAAAGAGTAATACCTTTGAATTACTAAAGGTTCCTAACGGTCTACTCTGAGTAAGAACTTGCCCCTGCTTCAGATCTCAGGGATCATCACAATGTTGCGTAAAACCTTCCCTTTCAGGGCAAGTGATGAGGGTCGCAGTACCCTGTCATCGGCCTGTCCAACTCCTGCCGCAATCAGATGGATCGCTAGCCGCTGAGGTCCTGCTTTCTCAAAGAGTCTGGACACACCTCGTTTCAACCCAAATCACACCTCTGTCCAGCATTGGTAGAAGCCCCGGAACGAACGTAAAACTGAGCGATCAAACGTCCCTGGGGTGCTCTGTTACTACGAGGGTAAAGTTAACGGATTCCATATTACATTGGCTGCATTCCATGGATGAGCACTTTTCCCCATCCGCGATTGTAGGGCTTACTTCAACGTAATGAAAAACCATGCTAGCAGTATTGTCATCATGGAATCACCGTAGTTCAATGCAGTAGATGGGGAAAGAGCTGTACCGTTCAAATGCAAGACATTCTTAGGGGTCTACTCTGGGTAAGAACACAGGCCTGCTCGGGTGACGGGGAACATCTCAATTTTCATAATACCTTCCCATTCCATGCAATTGATGAGGGTTTCAGTGGCCTGCCATTGGCCTGTCCAATTCGCGCCTCAATAGGTGGGAACACAATCTGTGGACATACGCCCTAGGTAAGAGAGCGGGCGCAGCTGCTTGCATCAATACTCACCGCATTGTCCCGCGTGCTAGACAAAACCGTGTGAGTGCAAAACTGAGCAGTCAAGCCTCACTGGGTGCTGTTTTGATTGAAGGGTAAATCTAACAGCACTTTACACAATCTGCGATTACTAGCAATCTGCACCGCATAATGATAAGACAATGCTTCCACGATTTGCCATCATTCATGGAATGACGGGAGTTCAATTCAATTGAATGGGAAAGAGTGATACCTTGGAATTACTAAAGGTTCCTAACGGTCTACTCCGAGTAAGACCTTGCCCCTGCCTCAGATCTCAGGGATCATCTCAATATTGCGTAACACCTTCCCCTTCGGGCAATTGATGAGGGTCGCAGTACCCTGCCATCGGCCTGTCCAGCTCGTGCCGCAATCAGATGGATCGCTAGCCGCCGACGTCCTGCTTTCTCAAAGTGTGTGGACGCACCTCGTTTCAACCGAAATCGAACCTCTGTCCAGCAATGGTAGAAGCCCCGGAACGAACGTAAAACTGAGCGATCAAACGTCGCTGGGGTGCTCTGTTACTGGGAGGGTAAAGTTAACGGATTCCATATTACATTGGCTGCATTGCATGGATGAGCACTTTTCCCCATCCGCGATTATAGGGCTTACTTCAACGTAATCAAAACCATGCTAGCAGTATTGTCATCATGGAATCACCGTAGTTCAATGCAGTAGATGGGGAAAGAGCTGTACCGTTCAAATGCAAGACATTCTTAGGGGTCTACTCTGGGTAAGAACACAGGCCTGCTCGGGTGACGGGGAACATCTCAATTTTCATAACACCTTCCCATTCCATGCAATTGATGAGGGTTTCAGTGGCCTGCCATTGGCCTGTCCAATTCGCGCCTCAATAGGTGGGAACACAATCTGTGGACATCCGCCCTAGGTAAGAGAGCGGGCGCAACTGCTTGCATCAATACTCACCGCATTGTCCCGCGTGCTAGACAAAACCGTGTGAGTGCAAAACTGAGCAGTCAAGCGTCACTGGGTGCTGTTTTGATTGAAGGGTAAATCTAACAGCACTTTACACAATCTGCGATTACTAGCAATCTGCACCGCATAATGAACAGACAATGCTTCCACGATTTGCCATCATTCATGGAATGATGGGAGTTCAATTCAATTGAATGGGAAAGAGTGATACCTTGGAATTACTAAAGGTTCCTAACGGTCTACTCCGAGTAAGACCTTGCCCCTGCCTCAGATCTCAGGGATCATCTCAATATTGCGTAACACCTTCCCCTTCCGGGCAATTGATGAGGGTCGCAGTACCCTGCCATCGGCCTGTCCAGCTCGTGCCGCAATCAGATGGATCGCTAGCCGCCGACGTCCTGCTTTCTCAAAGTGTGTGGACGCACCTCGTTTCAACCGAAATCGAACCTCTGTCCAGCAATGGTAGAAGCCCCGGAACGAACGTAAAACTGAGCGATCAAACGTCGCTGGGGTGCTCTGTTACTGGGAGGGTAAAGTTAACGGATTCCATATTACATTGGCTGCATTGCATGGATGAGCACTTTTCCCCATCCGCGATTATAGGGCTTACTTCAACGTAATGAAAAACCATGCTAGCAGTATTGTCATTATGGAATCACCGTAGTTCAATGCAGTAGATGGGGAAAGAGCTGTACCGTTCAAATGCAAGACAGTCTTAGGGGTCTACTCTGAGTAAGAAAACAGGCCTGCTCGGGTGACGTGGAAAATCTCAATTTTGCATAAGACCTTCCCATTCAGTGCAATTGATGAGGGTCTCAGTGGCCTGGCAGTGGCCTGTCCTATTCGCACCTCAATAGGTGGGAACACAATCTGTGGACATACGCCCTAGGTAAGAGAGCGGGCGCAGCTGCTTGCATCAATACTCACCGCATTGTCCCGCGTGCTAGACAAAACCGTGTGAGTGCAAAACTGAGCAGTCAAGCCTCAGTGGGTGCTGTTTTGATTGAAGGGTAAATCTAACAGCACTTTACACAATCTGCGATTCCTAGCGATCTGCACCACATAATGATAAGACAATGCTTGCACGATTTGCCATCATTCACGGAATGACGGGAGTTCAATTGAATTGAATGGGAAAGAGTAATACCTTTGAATTACTAAAGGTTCCTAACGGTCTACTCTGAGTAAGAACTTGCCCCTGCTTCAGATCTCAGGGATCATCACAATGTTGCGTAAAACCTTCCCTTTCAGGGCAAGTGATGAGGGTCGCAGTACCCTGTCATCGGCCTGTCCAACTCCTGCCGCAATCAGATGGATCGCTAGCCGCTGAGGTCCTGCTTTCTCAAAGAGTCTGGACACACCTCGTTTCAACCCAAATCACACCTCTGTCCAGCATTGGTAGAAGCCCCGGAACGAACGTAAAACTGAGCGATCAAACGTCCCTGGGGTGCTCTGTTACTGCGAGGGTAAAGTTAACGGATTCCATATTACATTGGCTGCATTCCATGGATGAGCACTTTTCCCCATCCGCGATTGTAGGGCTTACTTCAACGTAATGAAAAACCATGCTAGCAGTATTGTCATCATGGAATCACCGTAGTTCAATGCAGTAGATGGGGAAAGAGCTGTACCGTTCAAATGCAAGACATTCTTAGGGGTCTACTCTGGGTAAGAACACAGGCCTGCTCGGGTGACGGGGAACATCTCAATTTTCATAACACCTTCCCATTCCATGCAATTGATGAGCGTTTCAGTGGCCTGCCATTGGCCTGTCCAATTCGCGCCTCAATAGGTGGGAACACAATCTGTGGACATCCGCCCTAGGAAAGAGAGCGGGCGCAACTGCTTGCATCAATACTCACCGCATTGTCCCGCGTGCTAGACAAAACCGTGTGAGTGCAAAACTGAGCAGTCAAGCGTCACTGGGTGCTGTTTTGATTGAAGGGTAAATCTAACAGCACTTTACACAATCTGCGATTACTAGCAATCTGCACCGCATAATGGTAAGACAATGCTTCCACGATTTGCCATCATTCATGGAATGATGGGAGTTCAATTCAATTGAATGGGAAAGAGTGATACCTTGGAATTACTAAAGGTTCCTAACGGTCTACTCCGAGTAAGACCTTGCCCCTGCCTCAGATCTCAGGGATCATCTCAATATTGCGTAACACCTTCCCCTTCCGGGCAATTGATGAGGGTCGCAGTACCCTGCCATCGGCCTGTCCAGCTCGTGCCGCAATCAGATGGATCGCTAGCCGCCGACGTCCTGCTTTCTCAAAGTGTGTGGACGCACCTCGTTTCAACCGAAATCGAACCTCTGTCCAGCAATGGTAGAAGCCCCGGAACGAACGTAAAACTGAGCGATCAAACGTCGCTGGGGTGCTCTGTTACTGGGAGGGTAAAGTTAACGGATTCCATATTACATTGGCTGCATTGCATGGATGAGCACTTTTCCCCATCCGCGATTGTAGGGCTTACTTCAACGTAATGAAAAACCATGCTAGCAGTATTGTCATCATGGAATCACCGTAGTTCAATGCAGTAGATGGGGAAAGAGCTGTACCGTTCAAATGCAAGACATTCTTAGGGGTCTACTCTGGGTAAGAAACAGGCCTGCTCGGGTGACGTGGAAAATCTCAATTTTGCATAAGACCTTCCCATTCAGTGCAATTGATGAGGTTTCAGTGGCCTGCCATTGGCCTGTCCAATTCGCGCCTCAATAGGTGGGAACACAATCTGTGGACATCCGCCCTAGGTAAGAGAGCGGGCGCAGCTGCTTGCATCAATACTCACCGCATTGTCCCGCGTGCTAGACAAAACCGTGTGAGTGCAAAACTGAGCAGTCAAGCCTCAGTGGGTGCTGTTTTGATTGAAGGGTAAATCTAACAGCACTTTACACAATCTGCGATTCCTAGCGATCTGCACCACATAATGATAAGACAATGCTTGCACGATTTGCCATCATTCACGGAATGACGGGAGTTCAATTGAATTGAATGGGAAAGAGTAATACCTTTGAATTACTAAAGGTTCCTAACGGTCTACTCTGAGTAAGAACTTGCCCCTGCTTCAGATCTCAGGGATCATCACAATGTTGCGTAAAACCTTCCCTTTCAGGGCAAGTGATGAGGGTCGCAGTACCCTGTCATCGGCCTGTCCAACTCCTGCCGCAATCAGATGGATCGCTAGCCGCTGAGGTCCTGCTTTCTCAAAGAGTCTGGACACACCTCGTTTCAACCCAAATCACACCTCTGTCCAGCATTGGTAGAAGCCCCGGAACGAACGTAAAACTGAGCGATCAAACGTCCCTGGGGTGCTCTGTTACTACGAGGGTAAAGTTAACGGATTCCATATTACATTGGCTGCATTCCATGGATGAGCACTTTTCCCCATCCGCGATTGTAGGGCTTACTTCAACGTAATGAAAAACCATGCTAGCAGTATTGTCATCATGGAATCACCGTAGTTCAATGCAGTAGATGGGGAAAGAGCTTTACCGTTCAAATGCAAGACATTCTTAGGGGTCTACTCTGGGTAAGATCACAGGCCTGCTCGGGTGACGGGGAACATCTCAATTTTCATAATACCTTCCCATTCCATGCAATTGATGAGGGTTTCAGTGGCTTGCCATTGGCCTGTCCAATTCGCGCCTCAATAGGTGGGAACACAATCTGCGGACATCCGCCCTAGGTAAGAGAGCGGGCGCAGCTGCTTGCATCAATACTCACCGCATTGTCCCGCGTGCTAGACAAAACCGTGTGAGTGCAAAACTGAGCAGTCAAGCGTCACTGGGTGCTGTTTTGATTGAAGGGTAAATCTAACAGCACTTTACACAATCTGCGATTACTAGCAATCTGCACCGCATAATGAACAGACAATGCTTCCACGATTTGCCATCATTCATGGAATGATGGGAGTTCAATTCAATTGAATGGGAAAGAGTGATACCTTGGAATTACTAAAGGTTCCTAACGGTCTACTCCGAGTAAGACCTTGCCCCTGCCTCAGATCTCAGGGATCATCTCAATATTGCGTAACACCTTCCCCTTCCGGGCAATTGATGAGGGTCGCAGTACCCTGCCATCGGCCTGTCCAGCTCGTGCCGCAATCAGATGGATCGCTAGCCGCCGACGTCCTGCTTTCTCAAAGTGTGTGGACGCACCTCGTTTCAACCGAAATCGAACCTCTGTCCAGCAATGGTAGAAGCCCCGGAACGAACGTAAAACTGAGCGATCAAACGTCGCTGGGGTGCTCTGTTACTGGGAGGGTAAAGTTAACGGATTCCATATTACATTGGCTGCATTGCATGGATGAGCACTTTTCCCCATCCGCGATTATAGGGCTTACTTCAACGTAATGAAAAAACCATGCTAGCAGTATTGTCATTATGGAATCACCGTAGTTCAATGCAGTAGATGGGGAAAGAGCTGTACCGTTCAAATGCAAGACAGTCTTAGGGGTCTACTCTGAGTAAGAAAACAGGCCTGCTCGGGTGACGTGGAAAATCTCAATTTTGCATAAGACCTTCCCATTCAGTGCAATTGATGAGGGTCTCAGTGGCCTGCCATTGGCCTGTCCAATTCGCGCCTCAATAGGTGGGAACACAATCTGTGGACATCCGCCCTAGGTAAGAGAGCGGGCGCAGCTGCTTGCATCAATACTCACCGCATTGTCCCGCGTGCTAGACAAAACCGTGTGAGTGCAAAACTGAGCAGTCAAGCCTCACTGGGTGCTGTTTTGATTGAAGGGTAAATCTAACAGCACTTTACACAATCTGCGATTACTAGCAATCTGCACCGCATAATGAACAGACAATGCTTCCACGATTTGCCATCATTCATGGAATGACGGGAGTTCAATTCAATTGAATGGGAAAGAGTGATACCTTGGAATTACTAAAGGTTCCTAACGGTCTACTCCGAGTAAGACCTTGCCCCTGCCTCAGATCTCAGGGATCATCTCAATATTGCGTAACACCTTCCCCTTCCGGGCAATTGATGAGGGTCGCAGTACCCTGCCATCGGCCTGTCCAGCTCGTGCCGCAATCAGATGGATCGCTAGCCGCCGACGTCCTGCTTTCTCAAAGTGTGTGGACGCACCTCGTTTCAACCGAAATCGAACCTCTGTCCAGCAATGGTAGAAGCCCCGGAACGAACGTAAAACTGAGCGATCAAACGTCGCTGGGGTGCTCTGTTACTGGGAGGGTAAAGTTAACGGATTCCATATTACATTGGCTGCATTGCATGGATGAGCACTTTTCCCCATCCGCGATTGTAGGGCTTACTTCAACGTAATGAAAAACCATGCTAGCAGTATTGTCATCATGGAATCACCGTAGTTCAATGCAGTAGATGGGGAAAGAGCTGTACCGTTCAAATGCAAGACAGTCTTAGGGGTCTACTCTGAGTAAGAACACAGGCCTGCTCGGGTGACGTGGAAAATCTCAATTTTGCATAAGACCTTCCCATTCAGTGCAATTGATGAGGGTCTCAGTGGCCTGCCATTGGCCTGTCCAATTCGCGCCTCAATAGGTGGGAACACAATCTGTGGACATCCGCCCTAGGTAAGAGAGCGGGCGCAGCTGCTTGCATCAATACTCACCGCATTGTCCCGCGTGCTAGACAAAACCGTGTGAGTGCAAAACTGAGCAGTCAAGCCTCACTGGGTGCTGTTTTGATTGAAGGGTAAATCTAACAGCACTTTACACAATCTGCGATTACTAGCAATCTGCACCGCATAATGATAAGACAATGCTTCCACGATTTGCCATCATTCATGGAATGACGGGAGTTCAATTCAATTGAATGGGAAAGAGTGATACCTTGGAATTACTAAAGGTTCCTAACGGTCTACTCCGAGTAAGACCTTGCCCCTGCCTCAGATCTCAGGGATCATCTCAATATTGCGTAACACCTTCCCCTTCCGGGCAATTGATGAGGGTCGCAGTACCCTGCCATCGGCCTGTCCAGCTCGTGCCGCAATCAGATGGCTCGCTAGCCGCCGACGTCCTGCTTTCTCAAAGTGTGTGGACGCACCTCGTTTCAACCGAAATCGAACCTCTGTCCAGCAATGGTAGAAGCCCCGGAACGAACGTAAAACTGAGCGATCAAACGTCGCTGGGGTGCTCTGTTACTGGGAGGGTAAAGTTAACGGATTCCATATTACATTGGCTGCATTGCATGGATGAGCACTTTTCCCCATCCGCGATTATAGGGCTTACTTCAACGTAATGAAAAAACCATGCTAGCAGTATTGTCATTATGGAATCACCGTAGTTCAATGCAGTAGATGGGGAAAGAGCTGTACCGTTCAAATGCAAGACAGTCTTAGGGGTCTACTCTGAGTAAGAAAACAGGCCTGCTCGGGTGACGTGGAAAATCTCAATTTTGCATAAGACCTTCCCATTCAGTGCAATTGATGAGGGTCTCAGGGGCCTGGCAGTGGCCTGTCCTATTCGCACCTCAATAGGTGGGAACACAATCTGTGGACATACGCCCTAGGTAAGAGAGCGGGCGCAGCTGCTTGCATCAATACTCACCGCATTGTCCCGCGTGCTAGACAAAACCGTGTGAGTGCAAAACTGAGCAGTCAAGCCTCAGTGGGTGCTGTTTTGATTGAAGGGTAAATCTAACAGCACTTTACACAATCTGCGATTCCTAGCGATCTGCACCACATAATGATAAGACAATGCTTGCACGATTTGCCATCATTCACGGAATGACGGGAGTTCAATTGAATTGAATGGGAAAGAGTAATACCTTTGAATTACTAAAGGTTCCTAACGGTCTACTCTGAGTAAGAACTTGCCCCTGCTTCAGATCTCAGGGATCATCACAATGTTGCGTAAAACCTTCCCTTTCAGGGCAAGTGATGAGGGTCGCAGTACCCTGTCATCGGCCTGTCCAACTCCTGCCGCAATCAGATGGATCGCTAGCCGCTGAGGTCCTGCTTTCTCAAAGAGTCTGGACACACCTCGTTTCAACCGAAATCACACCTCTGTCCAGCATTGGTAGAAGCCCCGGAACGAACGTAAAACTGAGCGATCAAACGTCCCTGGGGTGCTCTGTTACTACGAGGGTAAAGTTAACGGATTCCATATTACATTGGCTGCATTCCATGGATGAGCACTTTTCCCCATCCGCGATTGTAGGGCTTACTTCAACGTAATGAAAAACCATGCTAGCAGTATTGTCATCATGGAATCACCGTAGTTCAATGCAGTAGATGGGGAAAGAGCTGTACCGTTCAAATGCAAGACATTCTTAGGGGTCTACTCTGGGTAAGAACACAGGCCTGCTCGGGTGACGGGGAACATCTCAATTTTCATAATACCTTCCCATTCCATGCAATTGATGAGGGTTTCAGTGGCCTGCCATTGGCCTGTCCAATTCGCGCCTCAATAGGTGGGAACACAATCTGTGGACATACGCCCTAGGTAAGAGAGCGGGCGCAGCTGCTTGCATCAATACTCACCGCATTGTCCCGCGTGCTAGACAAAACCGTGTGAGTGCAAAACTGAGCAGTCAAGCCTCACTGGGTGCTGTTTTGATTGAAGGGTAAATCTAACAGCACTTTACACAAACTGCGATTACTAGCAATCTGCACCGCATAATGATAAGACAATGCTTGCACGATTTGCCATCATTCATGGAATGACGGGAGTTCAATTCAATTGAATGGGAAAGAGTGATACCTTGGAATTACTAAAGGTTCCTAACGGTCTACTCCGAGTAAGACCTTGCCCCTGCCTCAGATCTCAGGGATCATCTCAATATTGCGTAACACCTTCCCCTTCCGGGCAATTGATGAGGGTCGCAGTACCCTGCCATCGGCTTGTCCAGCTCGTGCCGCAATCAGATGGATCGCTAGCCGCCGACGTCCTGCTTTCTCAAAGTGTGTGGACGCACCTCGTTTCAACCGAAATCGAACCTCTGTCCAGCAATGGTAGAAGCCCCGGAACGAACGTAAAACTGAGCGATCAAACGTCGCTGGGGTGCTCTGTTACTGGGAGGGTAAAGTTAACGGATTCCATATTACACTGGCTGCATTGCATGGATGAGCACTTTTCCCCATCCGCGATTATAGGGCTTACTTCAACGTAATCAAAACCATGCTAGCAGTATTGTCATCATGGAATCACCGTAGTTCAATGCAGTAGATGGGGAAAGAGCTGTACCGTTCAAATGCGAGACATTCTTAGGGGTCTACTCTGGGTAAGAACACAGGCCTGCTCGGGTGACGGGGAACATCTCAATTTTCATAATACCTTCCCATTCCATGCAATTGATGAGGGTTTCAGTGGCCTGCCATTGGCCTGTCCAATTCGCGCCTCAATAGGTGGGAACACAATCTGTGGACATACGCCCTAGGTAAGAGAGCGGGCGCAGCTGCTTGCATCAATACTCACCGCATTGTCCCGCGTGCTAGACAAAACCGTGTGAGTGCAAAACTGAGCAGTCAAGCCTCACTGGGTGCTGTTTTGATTGAAGGGTAAATCTAACAGCACTTTACACAATCTGCGATTACTAGCAATCTGCACCGCATAATGATAATACAATGCTTCCACGATTTGCCATCATTCATGGAATGACGGGAGTTCAATTCAATTGAATGGGAAAGAGTGATACCTTGGAATTACTAAAGGTTCCTAACGGTCTACTCCGAGTAAGACCTTGCCCCTGCCTCAGATCTCAGGGATCATCTCAATATTGCGTAACACCTTCCCCTTCGGGCAATTGATGAGGGTCGCAGTACCCTGCCATCGGCCTGTCCAGCTCGTGCCGCAATCAGATGGCACGCTAGCCGCCGACGTCCTGCTTTCTCAAAGTGTGTGGACGCACCTCGTTTCAACCGAAATCGAACCTCTGTCCAGCAATGGTAGAAGCCCCGGAACGAACGTAAAACTGAGCGATCAAACGTCGCTGGGGTGCTCTGTTACTGGGAGGGTAAAGTTAACGGATCCATATTACATTGGCTGCATTGCATGGATGAGCACTTTTCCCCATCCGCGATTATAGGGCTTACTTCAACGTAATGAAAAAACCATGCTAGCAGTATTGTCATTATGGAATCACCGTAGTTCAATGCAGTAGATGGGGAAAGAGCTGTACCGTTCAAATGCAAGACAGTCTTAGGGGTCTACTCTGAGTAAGAAAACAGGCCTGCTCGGGTGACGTGGAAAATCTCAATTTTGCATAAGACCTTCCCATTCAGTGCAATTGATGAGGGTCTCAGGGGCCTGGCAGTGGCCTGTCCTATTCGCACCTCAATAGGTGGGAACACAATCTGTGGACATACGCCCTAGGTAAGAGAGTGGGCGCAGCTGCTTGCATCAATACTCACCGCATTGTCCCGCGTGCTAGACAAAACCGTGTGAGTGCAAAACTGAGCAGTCAAGCCTCAGTGGGTGCTGTTTTGATTGAAGGGTAAATCTAACAGCACTTTACACAATCTGCGATTCCTAGCGATCTGCACCACATAATGATAAGACAATGCTTGCACGATTTGCCATCATTCACGGAATGACGGGAGTTCAATTGAATTGAATGGGAAAGAGTAATACCTTTGAATTACTAAAGGTTCCTAACGGTCTACTCTGAGTAAGAACTTGCCCCTGATTCAGATCTCAGGGATCATCACAATGTTGCGTAAAACCTTCCCTTTCAGAGCAAGTTATGAGGGTCGCAGTACCCTGTCATCGGCCTGTCCAACTCCTGCCGCAATCAGATGGATCGCTAGCCGCTGAGGTCCTGCTTTCTCAAAGAGTCTGGACACACCTCGTTTCAACCTAAATCACACCTCTGTCCAGCATTGGTAGAAGCCCCGGAACGAACGTAAAACTGAGCGATCAAACGTCCCTGGGGTGCTCTGTTACTACGAGGGTAAAGTTAACGGATTCCATATTACATTGGCTGCATTCCATGGATGAGCACTTTTCCCCATCCGCGATTGTAGGGCTTACTTCAACGTAATGAAAAACCATGCTAGCAGCATTGTCATCATGGAATCACCGTAGTTCAATGCAGTAGATGGGGAAAGAGCTGTACCGTTCAAATGCAAGACATTCTTAGGGGTCTACTCTGGGTAAGAACACAGGCCTGCTCGGGTGACGGGGAACATCTCAATTTTCATAATACCTTCCCATTCCATGCAATTGATGAGGGTTTCAGTGGCCTGCCATTGGCCTGTCCAATTCGCGCCTCAATAGGTGGGAACACAATCTGTGGACATACGCCCTAGGTAAGAGAGCGGGCGCAGCTGCTTGCATCAATACTCACCGCATTGTCCCGCGTGCTAGACAAAACCGTGTGAGTGCAAAACTGAGCAGTCAAGCCTCAGTGGGTGCTGTTTTGATTGAAGGGTAAATCTAACAGCACTTTACACAATCTGCGATTACTAGCAATCTGCACCGCATAATGATAAGACAATGCTTCCACGACTTGCCATCATTCATGGAATGACGGGAGTTCAATTCAATTGAATGGGAAAGAGTGATACCTTGGAATTACTAAAGGTTCCTAACGGTCTACTCCGAGTAAGACCTTGCCCCTGCCTCAGATCTCAGGGATCATCTCAATATTGCGTAACACCTTCCCCTTCCGGGCAATTGATGAGGGTCGCAGTACCCTGCCATCGGCCTGTCCAGCTCGTGCCGCAATCAGATGGCTCGCTAGCCGCCGACGTCCTGCTTTCTCAAAGTGTGTGGACGCACCTCGTTTCAACCGAAATCGAACCTCTGTCCAGCAATGGTAGAAGCCCCGGAACGAACGTAAAACTGAGCGATCAAACGTCGCTGGGGTGCTCTGTTACTGGGAGGGTAAAGTTAACGGATTCCATATTACATTGGCTGCATTGCATGGATGAGCACTTTTCCCCATCCGCGATTATAGGGCTTACTTCAACGTAATCAAAACCATGCTAGCAGTATTGTCATCATGGAATCACCGTAGTTCAATGCAGTAGATGGGGAAAGAGCTGTACCGTTCAAATGCAAGACATTCTTAGGGGTCTACTCTGGGTAAGAACACAGGCCTGCTCGGGTGACGGGGAACATCTCAATTTTCATAACACCTTCCCATTCCATGCAATTGATGAGCGTTTCAGTGGCCTGCCATTGGCCTGTCCAATTCGCGCCTCAATAGGTGGGAACACAACCTGTGGACATCCGCCCTAGGAAAGAGAGCGGGCGCAATTGCTTGCATCAATACTCACCGCATTGTCCCGCGTGCTAGACAAAACCGTGTGAGTGCAAAACTGAGCAGTCAAGCGTCACTGGGGTGCTGTTTTGATTGAAGGGTAAATCTAACAGCACTTTACACAATCTGCGATTACTAGCAATCTGCACCGCATAATGGTAAGACAATGCTTCCACGATTTGCCATCATTCATGGAATGATGGGAGTTCAATTCAATTGAATGGGAAAGAGTGATACCTTGGAATTACTAAAGGTTCCTAACGGTCTACTCCGAGTAAGACCTTGCCCCTGCCTCAGATCTCAGGGATCATCTCAATATTGCGTAACACCTTCCCCTTCCGGGCAATTGATGAGGGTCGCAGTACCCTGCCATCGGCCTGTCCAGCTCGTGCCGCAATCAGATGGATCGCTAGCCGCCGACGTCCTGCTTTCTCAAAGTGTGTGGACGCACCTCGTTTCAACCGAAATCGAACCTCTGTCCAGCAATGGTAGAAGCCCCGGAACGAACGTAAAACTGAGCGATCAAACGTCGCTGGGGTGCTCTGTTACTGGGAGGGTAAAGTTAACGGATTCCATATTACATTGGCTGCATTGCATGGATGAGCACTTTTCCCCATCCGCGATTATAGGGCTTACTTCAACGTAATGAAAAAACCATGCTAGCAGTATTGTCATTATGGAATCACCGTAGTTCAATGCAGTAGATGGGGAAAGAGCTGTACCGTTCAAATGCAAGACAGTCTTAGGGGTCTACTCTGAGTAAGAAAACAGGCCTGCTCGGGTGACGTGGAAAATCTCAATTTTGCATAAGACCTTCCCATTCAGTGCAATTGATGAGGTTTTCAGTGGCCTGCCTTTGGCCTGTCCATTTCGCGCCTCAATAGGTGGGAACACAATCTGTGGACATCCGCCCTAGGTAAGAGAGCGGGCGCAGCTGCTTGCATCAATACTCACCTCATTGTCCCGCGTGCTAGACAAAACCGTGTGAGTGCAAAACTGAGCAGTCAAGCCTCAGTGGGTGCTGTTTTGATTGAAGGGTAAATCTAACAGCACTTTACACAATCTGCGATTCCTAGCGATCTGCACTACATAATGATAAGACAATGCTTGCACGATTTGCCATCATTCACGGAATGACAGGAGTTCAATTGAATTGAATGGGAAAGAGTAATACCTTTGAATTACTAAAGGTTCCTAACGGTCTACTCTGAGTAAGAACTTGCCCCTGCTTCAGATCTCAGGGATCATCACAATGTTGCGTAAAACCTTCCCTTTCAGGGCAAGTGATGAGGGTCGCAGTACCCTGTCATCGGCCTGTCCAACTCCTGCCGCAATCAGATGGATCGCTAGCCGCTGAGGTCCTGCTTTCTCAAAGAGTCTGGACACACCTCGTTTCAACCTAAATCACACCTCTGTCCAGCATTGGTAGAAGCCCCGGAACGAACGTAAAACTGAGCGATCAAACGTCCCTGGGGTGCTCTGTTACTACGAGGGTAAAGTTAACGGATTCCATATTACATTGGCTGCATTCCATGGATGAGCACTTTTCCCCATCCGCGATTGTAGGGCTTACTTCAACGTAATGAAAAACCATGCTAGCAGCATTGTCATCATGGAATCACCGTAGTTCAATGCAGTAGATGGGGAAAGAGCTGTACCGTTCAAATGCAAGACATTCTTAGGGGTCTACTCTGGGTAAGAACACAGGCCTGCTCGGGTGACGGGGAACATCTCAATTTTCATAACACCTTCCCATTCCATGCAATTGATGAGCGTTTCAGTGGCCTGCCATTGGCCTGTCCAATTCGCGCCTCAATAGGTGGGAACACAACCTGTGGACATCCGCCCTAGAAAAGAGAGCGGGCGCAACTGCTTGCATCAATACTCACCGCATTGTCCCGCGTGCTAGACAAAACCGTGTGAGTGCAAAACTGAGCAGTCAAGCGTCACTGGGGTGCTGTTTTGATTGAAGGGTAAATCTAACAGCACTTTACACAATCTGCGATTACTAGCAATCTGCACCGCATAATGGTAAGACAATGCTTCCACGATTTGCCATCATTCATGGAATGATGGGAGTTCAATTCAATTGAATGGGAAAGAGTGATACCTTGGAATTACTAAAGGTTCCTAACGGTCTACTCCGAGTAAGACCTTGCCCCTGCCTCAGATCTCAGGGATCATCTCAATATTGCGTAACACCTTCCCCTTCCGGGGAATTGATGAGGGTCGCAGTACCCTGCCATCGGCCTGTCCAGCTCGTGCCGCAATCAGATGGCTCGCTAGCCGCCGACGTCCTGCTTTCTCAAAGTGTGTGGACGCACCTCGTTTCAACCGAAATCGAACCTCTGTCCAGCAATGGTAGAAGCCCCGGAACGAACGTAAAACTGAGCGATCAAACGTCGCTGGGGTGCTCTGTTACTGGGAGGGTAAAGTTAACGGATTCCATATTACATTGGCTGCATTGCATGGATGAGCACTTTTCCCCATCCGCGATTATAGGGCTTACTTCAACGTAATGAAAAAACCATGCTAGCAGTATTGTCATTATGGAATCACCGTAGTTCAATGCAGTAGATGGGGAAAGAGCTGTACCGTTCAAATGCAAGACAGTCTTAGGGGTCTACTCTGAGTAAGAAAACAGGCCTGCTCGGGTGACGTGGAAAATCTCAATTTTGCATAAGACCTTCCCATTCAGTGCAATTGATGAGGTTTTCAGTGGCCTGCCTTTGGCCTGTCCATTTCGCGCCTCAATAGGTGGGAACACAATCTGTGGACATCCGCCCTAGGTAAGAGAGCGGGCGCAGCTGCTTGCATCAATACTCACCGCATTGTCCCGCGTGCTAGACAAAACCGTGTGAGTGCAAAACTGAGCAGTCAAGCCTCACTGGGTGCTGTTTTGATTGAAGGGTAAATCTAACAGCACTTTACACAATCTGCGATTACTAGCAATCTGCACCACATAATGATAATACAATGCTTCCACGATTTGCCATCATTCATGGAATGACGGGAGTTCAATTCAATTGAATGGGAAAGAGTGATACCTTGGAATTACTAAAGGTTCCTAACGGTCTACTCCGAGTAAGACCTTGCCCCTGCCTCAGATCTCAGGGATCATCTCAATATTGCGTAACACCTTCCCCTTCCGGGCAATTGATGAGGGTCGCAGTACCCTGCCATCGGCCTGTCCAGCTCGTGCCGCAATCAGATGGCTCGCTAGCCGTCGACGTCCTGCTTTCTCAAAGTGTGTGGACGCACCTCGTTTCAACCGAAATCGAACCTCTGTCCAGCAATGGTAGAAGCCCCGGAACGAACGTAAAACTGAGCGATCAAACGTCGCTGGGGTGCTCTGTTACTGGGAGGGTAAAGTTAACGGATTCCATATTACATTGGCTGCATTGCATGGATGAGCACTTTTCCCCATCCGCGATTATAGGGCTTACTTCAACGTAATGAAAAAACCATGCTAGCAGTATTGTCATTATGGAATCACCGTAGTTCAATGCAGTAGATGGGGAAAGAGCTGTACCGTTCAAATGCAAGACAGTCTTAGGGGTCTACTCTGAGTAAGAAAACAGGCCTGCTCGGGTGACGTGGAAAATCTCAATTTTGCATAAGACCTTCCCATTCAGTGCAATTGATGAGGTTTTCAGTGGCCTGCCTTTGGCCTGTCCATTTCGCGCCTCAATAGGTGGGAACACAATCTGTGGACATCCGCCCTAGGTAAGAGAGCGGGCGCAGCTGCTTGCATCAATACTCACCGCATTGTCCCGCGTGCTAGACAAAACCGTGTGAGTGCAAAACTGAGCAGTCAAGCCTCAGTGGGTGCTGTTTTGATTGAAGGGTAAATCTAACAGCACTTTACACAATCTGCGATTCCTAGCGATCTGCACTACATAATGATAAGACAATGCTTGCACGATTTGCCATCATTCACGGAATGACGGGAGTTCAATTGAATTGAATGGGAAAGAGTAATACCTTTGAATTACTAAAGGTTCCTAACGGTCTACTCTGAGTAAGAACTTGCCCCTGCTTCAGATCTCAGGGATCATCACAATGTTGCGTAAAACCTTCCCTTTCAGGGCAAGTGATGAGGGTCGCAGTACCCTGTCATCGGCCTGTCCAACTCCTGCCGCAATCAGATGGATCGCTAGCCGCTGAGGTCCTGCTTTCTCAAAGAGTCTGGACACACCTCGTTTCAACCTAAATCACACCTCTGTCCAGCATTGGTAGAAGCCCCGGAACGAACGTAAAACTGAGCGATCAAACGTCCCTGGGGTGCTCTGTTACTACGAGGGTAAAGTTAACGGATTCCATATTACATTGGCTGCATTCCATGGATGAGCACTTTTCCCCATCCGCGATTGTAGGGCTTACTTCAACGTAATGAAAAACCATGCTAGCAGCATTGTCATCATGGAATCACCGTAGTTCAATGCAGTAGATGGGGAAAGAGCTGTACCGTTCAAATGCAAGACATTCTTAGGGGTCTACTCTGGGTAAGAACACAGGCCTGCTCGGGTGACGGGGAACATCTCAATTTTCATAACACCTTCCCATTCCATGCAATTGATGAGCGTTTCAGTGGCCTGCCATTGGCCTGTCCAATTCGCGCCTCAATAGGTGGGAACACAACCTGTGGACATCCGCCCTAGAAAAGAGAGCGGGCGCAACTGCTTGCATCAATACTCACCGCATTGTCCCGCGTGCTAGACAAAACCGTGTGAGTGCAAA
Source organism: Varanus salvator macromaculatus (assembly GCA_023646645.1). Classification (NCBI taxonomy): domain Eukaryota; kingdom Metazoa; phylum Chordata; class Lepidosauria; order Squamata; family Varanidae; genus Varanus; species Varanus salvator. The sequence continues at coordinate 30,539,280 of JAIXND010000784.1, read as the reverse complement.
ACTGAGCAGTCAAGCGTCACTGGGGTGCTGTTTTGATTGAAGGGTAAATCTAACAGCACTTTACACAATCTGCGATTACTAGCAATCTGCACCGCATAATGGTAAGACAATGCTTCCACGATTTGCCATCATTCATGGAATGATGGGAGTTCAATTCAATTGAATGGGAAAGAGTGATACCTTGGAATTACTAAAGGTTCCTAACGGTCTACTCCGAGTAAGACCTTGCCCCTGCCTCAGATCTCAGGGATCATCTCAATATTGCGTAACACCTTCCCCTTCCGGGCAATTGATGAGGGTCGCAGTACCCTGCCATCGGCCTGTCCAGCTCGTGCCGCAATCAGATGGCTCGCTAGCCGCCGACGTCCTGCTTTCTCAAAGTGTGTGGACGCACCTCGTTTCAACCGAAATCGAACCTCTGTCCAGCAATGGTAGAAGCCCCGGAACGAACGTAAAACTGAGCGATCAAACGTCGCTGGGGTGCTCTGTTACTGGGAGGGTAAAGTTAACGGATTCCATATTACATTGGCTGCATTGCATGGATGAGCACTTTTCCCCATCCGCGATTATAGGGCTTACTTCAACGTAATGAAAAAACCATGCTAGCAGTATTGTCATTATGGAATCACCGTAGTTCAATGCAGTAGATGGGGAAAGAGCTGTACCGTTCAAATGCAAGACAGTCTTAGGGGTCTACTCTGAGTAAGAAAACAGGCCTGCTCGGGTGACGTGGAAAATCTCAATTTTGCATAAGACCTTCCCATTCAGTGCAATTGATGAGGTTTTCAGTGGCCTGCCTTTGGCCTGTCCATTTCGCGCCTCAATAGGTGGGAACACAATCTGTGGACATCCGCCCTAGGTAAGAGAGCGGGCGCAGCTGCTTGCATCAATACTCACCGCATTGTCCCGCGTGCTAGACAAAACCGTGTGAGTGCAAAACTGAGCAGTCAAGCCTCACTGGGTGCTGTTTTGATTGAAGGGTAAATCTAACAGCACTTTACACAATCTGCGATTACTAGCAATCTGCACCGCATAATGATAATACAATGCTTCCACGATTTGCCATCATTCATGGAATGACGGGAGTTCAATTCAATTGAATGGGAAAGAGTGATACCTTGGAATTACTAAAGGTTCCTAACGGTCTACTCCGAGTAAGACCTTGCCCCTGCCTCAGATCTCAGGGATCATCTCAATATTGCGTAACACCTTCCCCTTCCGGGCAATTGATGAGGGTCGCAGTACCCTGCCATCGGCCTGTCCAGCTCGTGCCGCAATCAGATGGCACGCTAGCCGCCGACGTCCTGCTTTCTCAAAGTGTGTGGACGCACCTCGTTTCAACCGAAATCGAACCTCTGTCCAGCAATGGTAGAAGCCCCGGAACGAACGTAAAACTGAGCGATTAAACGTCGCTGGGGTGCTCTGTTACTGGGAGGGTAAAGTTAACGGATTCCATATTACATTGGCTGCATTGCATGGATGAGCACTTTTCCCCATCCGCGATTATAGGGCTTACTTCAACGTAATGAAAAAACCATGCTAGCAGTATTGTCATTATGGAATCACCGTAGTTCAATGCAGTAGATGGGGAAAGAGCTGTACCGTTCAAATGCAAGACAGTCTTAGGGGTCTACTCTGAGTAAGAAAACAGGCCTGCTCGGGTGACGTGGAAAATCTCAATTTTGCATAAGACCTTCCCATTCAGTGCAATTGATGAGGTTTTCAGTGGCCTGCCTTTGGCCTGTCCATTTCGCGCCTCAATAGGTGGGAACACAATCTGTGGACATCCGCCCTAGGTAAGAGAGCGGGCGCAGCTGCTTGCATCAATACTCACCGCATTGTCCCGCGTGCTAGACAAAACCGTGTGAGTGCAAAACTGAGCAGTCAAGCCTCACTGGGTGCTGTTTTGATTGAAGGGTAAATCTAACAGCACTTTACACAATCTGCGATTACTAGCAATCTGCACCGCATAATGATAATACAATGCTTCCACGATTTGCCATCATTCATGGAATGACGGGAGTTCAATTCAATTGAATGGGAAAGAGTGATACCTTGGAATTACTAAAGGTTCCTAACGGTCTACTCCGAGTAAGACCTTGCCCCTGCCTCAGATCTCAGGGATCATCTCAATATTGCGTAACACCTTCCCCTTCCGGGCAATTGATGAGGGTCGCAGTACCCTGCCATCGGCCTGTCCAGCTCGTGCCGCAATCAGATGGCTCGCTAGCCGCCGACGTCCTGCTTTCTCAAAGTGTGTGGACGCACCTCGTTTCAACCGAAATCGAACTTCTGTCCAGCAATGGTAGAAGCCCCGGAACGAACGTAAAACTGAGCGATCAAACGTCGCTGGGGTGCTCTGTTACTGGGAGGGTAAAGTTAACGGATTCCATATTACATTGGCTGCATTGCATGGATGAGCACTTTTCCCCATCCGCGATTATAGGGCTTACTTCAACGTAATGAAAAAACCATGCTAGCAGTATTGTCATTATGGAATCACCGTAGTTCAATGCAGTAGATGGGGAAAGAGCTGTACCGTTCAAATGCAAGACAGTCTTAGGGGTCTACTCTGAGTAAGAAAACAGGCCTGCTGGGTGACGTGGAAAATCTCAATTTTGCATAAGACCTTCCCATTCAGTGCAATTGATGAGGGTCTCAGTGGCCTGGCAGTGGCCTGTCCTATTCGCGCCTCAATAGGTGGGAACACAATCTGTGGACATCCGCCCTAGGTAAGAGAGCGGGCGCAGCTGCTTGCATCAATACTCACCGCATTGTCCCGCGTGCTAGACAAAACCGTGTGAGTGCAAAACTGAGCAGTCAAGCCTCAGTGGGTGCTGTTTTGATTGAAGGGTAAATCTAACAGCACTTTACACAATCTGCGATTCCTAGCGATCTGCACCACATAATGATAAGACAATGCTTGCACGATTTGCCATCATTCACGGAATGACGGGAGTTCAATTGAATTGAATGGGAAAGAGTAATACCTTTGAATTACTAAAGGTTCCTAACGGTCTACTCTGAGTAAGAACTTGCCCCTGCTTCAGATCTCAGGGATCATCACAATGTTGCGTAAAACCTTCCCTTTCAGGGCAAGTGATGAGGGACGCAGTACCCTGTCATCGGCCTGTCCAACTCCTGCCGCAAACAGATGGATCGCTAGCCGCTGAGGTCCTGCTTTCTCAAAGAGTCTGGACACACCTCGTTTCAACCCAAATCACACCTCTGTCCAGCATTGGTAGAAGCCCCGGAACGAACGTAAAACTGAGCGATCAAACGTCCCTGGGGTGCTCTGTTACTACGAGGGTAAAGTTAACGGATTCCATATTACATTGGCTGCATTCCATGGATGAGCACTTTTCCCCATCCGCGATTGTAGGGCTTACTTCAACGTAATGAAAAACCATGCTAGCAGCATTGTCATCATGGAATCACCGTGGTTCAATGCAGTAGATGGGGAAAGAGCTGTACCGTTCAAATGCAAGACATTCTTAGGGGTCTACTCTGGGTAAGAACACAGGCCTGCTCTGGTGACGGGGAACATCTCAATTTTCATAACACCTTCCCATTCCATGCAATTGATGAGCGTTTCAGTGGCCTGCCATTGGCCTGTCCAATTCGCGCCTCAATAGGTGGGAACACAATCTGTGGACATCCGCCCTAGGAAAGAGAGCAGGCGCAACTGCTTGCATCAATACTCACCGCATTGTCCCGCGTGCTAGACAAAACCGTGTGAGTGCAAAACTGAGCAGTCAAGCCTCAGTGGGTGCTGTTTTGATTGAAGGTTAAATCTAGCAGCACTTTACACAATCTGCGATTCCTAGCGATCTGCACCACATAATGATAAGACAATGCTTGCACGATTTGCCATCATTCACGGAATGACGGGAGTTCAATTGAATTGAATGGGAAAGAGTGATACCTTGGAATTACTAAAGGTTCCTAACGGTCTACTCCGAGTAAGACCTTGCCCCTGCCTCAGATCTCAGGGATCATCTCAATATTGCGTAACACCTTCCCCTTCCGGGCAATTGATGAGGGTCGCAGTACCCTGCCATCGGCCTGTCCAGCTCGTGCCGCAATCAGATGGCTCGCTAGCCGCCGACGTCCTGCTTTCTCAAAGTGTGTGGACGCACCTCGTTTCAACCGAAATCGAACCTCTGTCCAGCAATGGTAGAAGCCCCGGAACGAACGTAAAACTGAGCGATCAAACGTCGCTGGGGTGCTCTGTTACTGGGAGGGTAAAGTTAACGGATTCCATATTACATTGGCTGCATTGCATGGATGAGCACTTTTCCCCATCCGCGATTATAGGGCTTACTTCAACGTAATGAAAAAACCATGCTAGCAGTATTGTCATTATGGAATCACCGTAGTTCAATGCAGTAGATGGGGAAAGAGCTGTACCGTTCAAATGCAAGACATTCTTAGGGGTCTACTCTGGGTAAGAACACAGGCCTGCTCTGGTGACGGGGAACATCTCAATTTTCATAACACCTTCCCATTCCATGCAATTGATGAGCGTTTCAGTGGCCTGCCATTGGCCTGTCCAATTCGCGCCTCAATAGGTGGGAACACAATCTGTGGACATCCGCCCTAGGTAAGAGAGCGGGCGCAGCTGCTTGCATCAATACTCACCGCATTGTCCCGCGTGCTAGACAAAACCGTGTGAGTGCAAAACTGAGCACTCAAGCCTCAGTGGGTGCTGTTTTGATTGAAGGTTAAATCTAACAGCACTTTACACAATCTGCGATTCCTAGCGATCTGCACCACATAATGATAAGACAATGCTTGCACGATTTGCCATCATTCACGGAATGACGGGAGTTCAATTGAATTGAATGGGAAAGAGTAATACCTTTGAATTACTAAAGGTTCCTAACGGTCTACTCTGAGTAAGAACTTGCCCCTGCTTCAGATCTCAGGGATCATCACAATGTTGCGTAAAACCTTCCCTTTCAGGGCAAGTGATGAGGGACGCAGTACCCTGTCATCGGCCTGTCCAACTCCTGCCGCAAACAGATGGATCGCTAGCCGCTGAGGTCCTGCTTTCTCAAAGAGTCTGGACACACCTCGTTCCAACCCAAATCACACCTCTGTCCAGCATTGGTAGAAGCCCCGGAACGAACGTAAAACTGAGCGATCAAACGTCCCTGGGGTGCTCTGTTACTACGAGGGTAAAGTTAACGGATTCCATATTACATTGGCTGCATTCCATGGATGAGCACTTTTCCCCATCCGCGATTGTAGGGCTTACTTCAACGTAATGAAAAACCATGCTAGCAGTATTGTCATCATGGAATCACCGTAGTTCAATGCAGTAGATGGGGAAAGAGCTGTACTGTTCAAATGCAAGACATTCTTAGGGGTCTACTCTGGGTAAGAACACAGGCCTGCTCGGGTGACGGGGAACATCTCAATTTTCATAATACCTTCCCATTCCATGCAATTGATGAGGGTTTCAGTGGCCTGCCATTGGCCTGTCCAATTCGCGCCTCAATAGATGGGAACACAATCTGTGGACATACGCCCTAGGTAAGAGAGCGGGCGCAGCTGCTTGCATCAATACTCACCGCATTGTCCCGCGTGCTAGACAAAACCGTGTGAGTGCAAAACTGAGCAGTCAAGCCTCACTGGGTGCTGTTTTGATTGAAGGGTAAATCTAACAGCACTTTACACAATCTGCGATTACTAGCAATCTGCACCGCATAATGGTAAGACAATGCTTCCACGATTTGCCATCATTCATGGAATGACGGGAGTTCAATTCAATTGAATGGGAAAGAGTGATACCTTGGAATTACTAAAGGTTCCTAACGGTCTACTCCGAGTAAGACCTTGCCCCTGCCTCAGATCTCAGGGATCATCTCAATATTGCGTAACACCTTCCCCTTCCGGGCAATTGATGAGGGTCGCAGTACCCTGCCATCGGCCTGTCCAGCTCGTGCCGCAATCAGATGGCTCGCTAGCCGCCGACGTCCTGCTTTCTCAAAGTGTGTGGACGCACCTCGTTTCAACCGAAATCGAACCTCTGTCCAGCAATGGTAGAAGCCCCGGAACAAACTTAAAACTGAGCGATCAAACGTCGCTGGGGTGCTCTGTTACTGGGAGGGTAAAGTTAACGGATTCCATATTACATTGGCTGCACTGCATGGATGAGCACTTTTCCCCATCCGCGATTATAGGGCTTACTTCAACGTAATCAAAACCATGCTAGCAGTATTGTCATCATGGAATCACCGTAGTTCAATGCAGTAGATGGGGAAAGAGCTGTACCGTTCAAATGCAAGACATTCTTAGGGGTCTACTCTGGGTAAGAACACAGGCCTGCTCGGGTGACGGGGAACATCTCAATTTTCATAACACCTTCCCATTCCATGCAATTGATGAGGTTTTCAGTGGCCTGCCTTTGGCCTCTCCATTTCGCGCCTCAATAGGTGGGAACACAATCTGTGGACATCCGCCCTAGGTAAGAGAGCGGGCGCAGCTGCTTGCATCAATACTCACCGCATTGTCCCGCGTGCTAGACAAAACCGTGTGAGTGCAAAACTGAGCAGTCAAGCCTCACTGGGTGCTGTTTTGATTGAAGGGTAAATCTAACAGCACTTTACACAATCTGCGATTCCTAGCGATCTGCACCACATAATGATAAGACAATGCTTGCACGATTTGCCATCATTCACGGAATGACGGGAGTTCAATTGAATTGAATGGGAAAGAGTAATAGCTTTGAATTACGAAAGGTTCCTAACGGTCTACTCTGAGTAAGAACTTGCCCCTGCTTCAGATCTCAGGGAGCATCACAATGTTGCGTAAAACCTTCCCTTTCAGGGCAAGTGATGAGGGTCGCAGTACCCTGCCATCGGCCTGTCCAACTCCTGCCGCAATCAGATGGATCGCTAGCCGCTGAGGTCCTGCTTTCTCAAAGAGTCTGGACACAACTCGTTTCAACCCAAATCACACCTCTGTCCAGCATTGGTAGAAGCCCCAGAACGAACGTAAAACTGAGCGATCAAACGTCGCTGGGGTGCTCTGTTACTAGGAGGGTAAAGTTAACGGATTCCATATTACATTGGCTGCATTGCATGGATGAGCACTTTTCCCCATCCGCGATTGTAGATCTTACTTCAACGGAATGAAAAAACCATGCTAGCAGTATTGTCATCATGGAATCACCGTAGTTCAATGCAGTAGATGGGGAAAGAACTGTACCGTTCAAATGCAAGACATTCTTAAGGGTCTACTCTGAGTAAGAACACAGGCCTGCTCAGGTGACGGGGGACATATCAATTTTCATAATACCTTCCCATTCCATGCAATTGATGAGGGTTTCAGTGGCCTGCCTTTGGCCTGTCCATTTCGCGCCTCAATAGGTGGGAACACAATCTGTGGACATCCGCCCTAGGTAAGAGAGGGGGCGCAACTGCTTGCATCAATACTCACCGCATTGTCCCGCGTGCTAGACAAAACCGTGTGAGTGCAAAACTGAGCAGTCAAGCGTCACTGGGGTGCTGTTTTGATTGAAGGGTAAATCTAACAGCACTTTACACAATCTGCGATTACTAGCAATCTGCAAGGCATAATGATAAGACAATGCTTCCACGATTTGCCATCATTCATGGAATGACGGGAGTTCAATTCAATTGAATGGGCAAGAGTAATACCTTGGAATTACTAAAGGTTCCCGAGGGTGTTCCCGAGGGTGTACTCTTACCTAGGGCGAATGTCCACAGCTTGTGTTCCCACCTAATGAGGCGCGAATTGGACAGGCCAATGGCAGGCCACTGAGACCCTCATCAATTGCACGGAATGGGAAGGTATTATGCAAAATTGAGATGTTCCACGTCACCCGAGCAGTTGGACAGGCTGATGGCAGGGTACTGCGACCCTCATCAATTGCCCTGAAAGGGAAGGTTTTACGCAACATTGAGATGATCCCTGAGATCTGAAGCAGGGGCAAGGTCTTACTCGGAGTAGACCGTCAGGAACCTTTAGTAATTCAAAGGTATTACTCTTTCCCATTCAATTCAATTGAACTCCCATCATTCCATGAATGATGGAAAATAGTGCAAGCATTGTCTTATCATTATGTAGTGCAGATCGCTAGGAATCGCAGATTGTGTAAAGTGCTGTTAGATTTACCCTTCAATCAAAACAGCACCCCAGTGACGCTTGACTGCTCAGTTTTGCACTCACACGGTTTTGTCTAGCATGCGGGACAATGCGGTGAGTATTGATGCAAGCAGTTGTACCCGCTCTCTTACCTAGGGCGGATGTCCACAGCTTGTGTTCCCACCTAATGAGGCGCGAATTGGACAGGCCAATGGCAGGCCACTGAGACCCTCATCAATTGCACGGAATGGGAAGGTATTATGCAAAATTGAGATGTTCCACGTCACCCGTGCAGTTGGACAGGCTGATGGCAGGGTACTGCGACCCTCATCAATTGCCCTGAAAGGGAAGGTTTTACGCAACATTGAGATGATCCCTGAGATCTGAAGCAGGGGCAAGGTCTGACTCGGAGTAGACCGTCAGGAACCTTTAGTAATTCAAAGGTATTACTCTTTCCCTTTCAATTCAATTGAACTCCCGTCATTCCATGAATGATGGCAAATAGTGCAAGCATTTTCTTATCATTATGTGGTGCAGATCGCTAGGAATCGCAGATTGTGTAAAGTGCTGTTAGATTTACCCTTCAATCAAAACAGCACCCCAGTGACGCTTGACTGCTCAGTTTTGCACTCACACGGTTTTGTCTAGCACGCGGGACAATGCGGTGAGTATTGATGCAAGCAGTTGCACCCGCTCTCTTACCTTAGGCGGATGTCCACAGATTGTGTTCCCACCTAATGAGGCGCGAATTGGACCGGCCAATGGCAGGCCACTGAGACCCTCATCAATTGCACGGAATGGGAAGGTATTATGCAAAATTGAGATGTTCCACATCACCCGAGCAGGACTGTGTTCTTACTCAGAGTAGACCCCTAAGAATGTTTTGCATTTGAACGGTACAGCTTTTTCCCCATCTACTGCATTGAACTACGGTGATTCCATGATGACAATACTGCTAGCATGGTTTTTTCATTACGTTGAAGTAAGCCCTATAATCGCGGATAGGGAAAAGTGCTCATCTATGGAATGCAGCCAATTTAATATGGAATCCGTTAACTTTACCCTCCCAGTAACAGAGCACCCCAGGGACGTTTGATCGCTCAGTTTTACGTTCGTTCCGGGGCTTCTTCCAATGCTGGACAGAGGTTCGATTTCGGTTGAAACGAGGTTCGTCCACACACTTTGAGAAAGCAGGACGTCGGCGGCTAGCGATCCATCTGATTGCGGCAGCAGTTGGACAGGCCGATGGCATGGTACTGCGACCCTCATCAATTGCCCTGAAAGGGAAGGTTTTACGCAACATTGAGATGATCTCTGAGATCTGAGGCAGGGGCAAGGTCTTACTCGGAGTAGACCGATAGGAACCTTTAGTAATTCCAAGGTATTACTCTTTCCCATTCAATTCAATTGAACTCCCGTCATTCCATGAATGATGGCAAATCGTGGAAGCATTGTCTTATCATTATGTGGTGCAGATTGCTCGTAATCGCAGATTGTGTAAAGTGCTGTTAGATTTACCCTTCAATCAAAACAGCAGCCCAGTGACGCTTGACTGCGCAGTTTTGCACTCACACGGTTTTGTCTAGCACGCGGGACAATGCAGTGAATATTGATGCAAGCAGTCGCGCCCGCTCTCTTACCTAGGGCGTATGTCCACAGATTGTGTTCCCACCTATTGAGGCGCGAATAGGACAGGCCAATGCCAGGCCACTGAGACCCTCATCAATTGCACTGAATGGGAAGGTCTTATGCAAAATTGAGATGTTCCACGTCACCCGAGCAGGATTGTGTTCTTACTCACAGTAGACCCCTAAGAATGTCTTGCATTTGCCCGGTACAGCTCTTTCCCCATCTACTGCATTGAACTACGGTGATTCCATGATGACAATATTGCTAGCATGGTTTTTTCATTACCTTGAAGTAAGCCCTATAATCGCGGATGGGAAAAAGTGCTCATCCATGGAATGCAGCCAATGCAATTTGGAATCCGTTAACTTTACCCTCCCAGTAACAGAGCACCCCAGGGACGTTTGATCGCTCAGTTTTACGTTCGTTCCGGGGATTCTACCAATGCTGGACAGAGGTGTGATTTCGGTTGAAACGAGGTCCGTCCACACACTTGGGGAAAGCAGGACGTCGGCGGCTAGCGATCCATCTGATTGCGGCAGCAGTTGGACAGGCCGATGGCAGGGTACTGCGACCCTCATCAATTGCCCTGAAAGGTGAGGTTTTACGCGACATTGAGATCATCCCTGAGTTCTGAGGCAGGGGCAAGGCCTTACTCAGAGTAGACCATTAGGAACCTTTAGTAATTCAAAGGTATTACTCTTTCCCATTCAATTCAATTGAACTCCCATCATTCCATGAATGATGGCAAATAGTGCAAGCATTGTCTTATCATTATGTGGTGCAGATCGCTAGGAATCGCAGATTGTGTAAAGTGCTGTTAGATTTACCCTTCAATCAAAACAGCACCCCAGTGACGCTTGACTGCGCAATTTTGCACTCACACGGTTTTGTCTAGCACGCGGGACAATGCGGTGAGTATTGATGCAAGCAGTTGCGCCCGCTCTTTTACCTAGGGCGTATGTCCCCAGCTTGTGTTCCCACCTATTGAGGCGCGAATAGGACAGGCCAATGCCAGGCCACTGAGACCCTCATCAATTGCACTGAATGGGAAGGTCTTATGCAAAATTCAGGTGTTCCACGTCACCCGAGCAGGACTGTGTTCTTACTCAGAGTAGACCTCTAAGAATGACTTGCATTTGAACGGTACAGCTCTTTCCCCATCTACTGCATTGAACTACGGTGAATCCATGATGACAATACTGCTAGCATGGTTTTTTCATTACGTTGAAGTAAGCCCTATAATCGCGGATGGGGAAAAGTGCTCATCCATGGAATGCAGCCAATGTAATATGGAATCCGTTAACTTTACCCTCCCAGTAACAGAGCACCCCAGGGACGTTTGATCGCTCTGTTTTACGTTCGTTCTGGGGCTTGTACCAATGCTGGACAGAGGTGTGATTTCGGTTCAAACGAGGTGCGTCCACACACTTTGAGAAAGCAGGACATCGGCGGCTAGCGATCCATCTGATTGCGGCACAAGTTGGACAGGCCGATGGCAGGGTACTGCGACCCTCATCAATTGGCCTGAAAGGTGAGGTTTTACGCGACATTGAGATGATCCCTGAGATCTGAGGCAGGGGCAAGGTCTTACTCGGAGTAGACCGTTAGGAACCTTTAGTAATTCAAAGGTATTACTCTTTCCCATTCAATTCAATTGAACTCCCATCATTCCATGAATGATGGCAAATAGTGCAAGCATTGTCTTATCATTATGTGGTGCAGATCGCTAGGAATCGCAGATTGTGTAAAGTGCTGTTAGATTTACCCTTCAATCAAAACAGCACCCCAGTGACGCTTGACTGCGCAGTTTTGCACTCACACGGTTTTGTCTAGCACGCGGGACAATGCGGTGAGTATTGATGCAAGCAGTTGCGCCCGCTCTCTTACCTAGGGCGGATGTCCACAGATTTTGTTCCCACCTATTGAGGCGCGAATTGGACAGGGCAATGGCAGGCCACTGAAACCCTCATCAATTGCACGGAATGGGAAGGTATCATGCAAAATTGAGATGTTCCACGTCACCCGAGCAGGACTGTGTTCTTACTCAGAGTAGACCCCTAAGAATGTCTTGCATTTGAACGGTACAGCTCTTTCCCCATCTACTGCATTGAACTACGGTGATTCCATGATGACAATACTGCTAGCATGGTTTTTTCATTACGTTGAAGTAAGCCCTATAATTGCGGATGGGGAAAAGTGCTCATCCATGGAATGCAGCCAATGTAATATGGAATCCGTTTACTTTACCCTCCCAGTAACAGAGCACCCCAGGGACGTTTGATCGCTCAGTTTTACGTTCGTTCCGGGGGTTCTACCAATGCTGGACAGAGGTGTGATTTCGGTTGAAACGAGGTGCGTCCACACACTTTGAGAAAGCAGGACGTCGGCGGCTAGCGATCCATCTGATTGAGGCAGCAGTTGGACAGGCCGATGGCAGGGTACTGCGACCCTCATCAATTGCCCTGAAAGGGAATGTTTTACGCAACATTGAGATGATCCCTGAGATTTGAGGCAGGGGCAAGGTCTTACTCAGAGTAGACCGTTAGGAACCTTTAGTAATTCCAAGGTATTACTCTTTCCCATTCAATTCAATTGAACTCCCGTCATTCCATGAATGATGGCAAATCGTGGAAGCATATACTCACAGACACAAATGTCACTGGAAGCTAGTTCTCCTGAAACTGCTGCACGTCCCATTTGACTGATGAGGGCAGAGCTGGGAACACAGCCTTATTGATAAGGAGATCAGCTTAGCCTTTTGCACCAGTACACATATACATAGATAGGCACACAAACTAGACGTCATCGCCTGGCAAATTGTCTCCAGTCCCACCAGCTCAAGCTGTTGCATTTGCCTTCTCCTCCCCCATCCACCTGAGATAACTTCAACCGGCTAATTCTGCAACATCCTAATGCAGTGTGCACAGACCTAACATGTTTACGCAGAAGCACCGTCCACTGCAGTCCCAGGCACCACTTAGGTAGCCAAAGTTAACAGAAAGTGGCCCGAAAGCCACTTATTTGACCAAAGCGAACAAGCAAGCAAATAACGCCCGTGTGTCGGTGCGTAGAGACACTGACTAACGCTCCTGCTCCCAAACGCAGATACAGCAACATGAGCGAACTCCTGCAGCCATCAAAGGAGACAACGCACGTACCTTTGCGGGATCCGTCAGTTTGCCTCACGATCGTTCTTTCCACGCACGGGATGAAAAGCAGAGGGAGAAAGAGCGGAGTCCTCCCTCTGCTTCGCTGTGGCCCGTCCTTTTCCCCTAAAGCCCCAGGCTCCCAGCCAGCTGGCAATGGCGCGTAGCTTCCCTTTTCTCCACCCTCCTTCTGCCTTTAGCCCAGCCAGGCAACTCAGTTGGTGAGGGGAGGATGAGAGAGAGAAAGCGCGCCAAGCCGGCGGGCAACGCTTGTGCGAACAAGCAGCTAAGCAGCGAGAAGCGCAGCAGCTTCTGCTTTCGCTACCTATGCGGCCACAGCATTCACTGATGGCGCCTGCTGGTCAAAGGCTGTAATATGTATGAGTTACGTGGCGCTCGAGTCTCTCTCACCGGCACTTGAAGACCTGGACTTGCTCGCCCCAGCCCTTTTGCAGGCTCCAGGAAACCTTGCCTGGTGTATCAAGGCACCCGTATTTCACCTGCTCCCAACATGTGCACAGCTTGAATTCCAGGCAAAGGCTCCACCTAGGAGTTAGGCACACCCTCATTAACAGCCCAAAATTATTAGCCCGAGAACAGCCAGAAACTCTGTTTTGAGGGATTATTATTATTATTCAGAGTAAATATTAAGTAAACACACACCACGACTTAAACTTAAGTTGCACAGTCTTATGAGCATGTGAAAAAGTGTATCTTGGTAGTCTGTAGCACTATTCTTGAATTCTAGCACTTCCCTTTTCATTAAAAAAACAAACAAATAGAAATTTATCACTGACAGCTTCTCCAACTTGGTTCCCTCCAGATATTTTAACTACAGCTCCCAGCAGCAACAACCCGCACAACCAGTGGTCAGATTTGACAGGAGTTGTAGATTAGAACATTTCTAGTGCTAACCTACTGAACTATATGGTTCATCTGTTCTTCCTTATTTGATCCTCTGATCCTGACTCCTAGTTGAGCAGATCAGAAGATGCTGCCCCAGTTGGTCTAGGGACTCCAGGATACAAGCAGTCAAGCTGCCAGGAAGCAAGCAACCAGACAGGAAGCGCAAACAAGAGTTTGGTGATGGAGTTTGGTGGGGAAGATCAAGGGAGAGGTCGCTTACTTTATCTCTTTGTTGTTTTTCTCCCCGCTCCTTAGTTCCCCCCCTCCATGCTTTGTTTTTGGTTTCCCTTGTAAAATACTCCCATTTACTCATAGGACTGTGTTCCTAACAGTTCAGGGAAGACAGCAAAAAGTACCAGTTGTCACAACAGACCCAATGAGGTAGAATCAAAAAGGTAGAAGAAGGAATGGACTGAGAAGACTCCCCAGTGGTGTCATTGCAATGTCTGTGCAATGTTTGTTTTCCTGCCTATCTAGTGCAAGCTAGTAGCCCTATTTAGAAGAAAAGGTGAGAGCATTAAAACAGCATGTTCTTACCTCAAGGTAATTAAGGAAGATTTAGACAGAATGGAGGAACTGCAACAGCTAAGAGCAGTACAGAAGCTAGACGTGCGATGGCAAGCTGACACAGAAGAGAATCCTGAGGTAAGGGGACATGAGGAGGAAACTCCCTGGAAAAAGGTGACAGATGCAGAACTAGAAAAACTAGAAGACATTTTTGCACCAGTGGAAGCAATGGAACCACTTTCAACTACTCAAGGACGCTACTGGTGGGCAGCATATAGTGAAAGAACTGTACAATATTCTGTGCAATACTGAACAAAATGTTAAAGGTCAAGGCTTGCAAGATCGAGAAGAGTGTTAGTTGTAGGAGACTCCCTGTTGTGTGGGATGGAAACAGGGGTATGTTAGGAAGACCTGTGGACTCATAAGTATGCTGTCTCCCTGAAAGATAGATTAGTGAGATAACTGAAAGTTTGCCAAGGCTCATACAGCCCTTTGATACCCATTCCTTCCTTCTTATTCATGTGAGAATAAATGACACTACCAAGCAGAGCTTTAAAGAAATCATGACAGACATTGAAGGTTTAGGGAGGAACGTCAACAACTTTGGGACCCAGGTAGTTTTTTCTTCATTCCTTCCAATTTTTGAAAGAGAAATAGATAAGGAAAGAAAAATACTTCAAATGAATGCCTGGATATGGAGGTGGTGCTGACCTGAGATTTAGTTTTTGAGACTACAGGCTGCACTTCTTGGAAGATGGATTGCTGGCAAGGGATGAGCTCTGCCTTATAAGGACTGGGAAGAATGTGTTTGGACACAGCCTGAAGAAGTTTATCAGGAGGGCTTTAAACCGAATTCTACATGGGAAGGAGGGAGAAGAACACTTGGGTGTAACAACAGAAAAGTAACAGAAAGAACAGCTTAACAGTGTCCAATAATAGTCTTCCAAAAATGTAGGAAGAAAGCTAGAGTGCCAAGCACATGGTCTTTGACATCTGTAAACTAATGTCCAGAATATGGGAAACAAACAGCAAGAACTTGAACTCTTAATTCAGGAGAACGAATATGACTTGATAGGAATAACTGGCATTTGGTGGGATGACTTCCACAACTGGAATTCAACAACTGAAGGATATAACCTGCTCAACAGAAGTAACAGAAAGGGTGGTGGAGTCACACTATATTTTAAAGATAGATATTTCTGCACAGAAATGCAGGAGGATGTGCTTGATACACGTCAACAACCTCTGGATTAATAATACCTTTTATTACTTACCACCCAGTCAAGGAGAAGTCGAAGATGAAACTTTTGAAAAGCAAATTGCCACTGCTTCAAAGAGGCATGATGTCATTATGGGGGATTTCAATCTTCCTATATACATGTCAGGAAACAAATTCTGCCAGGCACGCCCACTCCAAGAGATTATTACCATGTGTTGCTAATAATTTCCTGCAGCAGAAATTGGAGGAAGGTACAGGAGGAACAGCTTTCCTTGACTTGATACTGTCAGAATTTCAGACCTTGGAATGAATACCCAGATTCAATGAAAGCATGCAATCAAACACTCAGATGTTTATTAACTGCAACAGCAGTTTATTAAATTACAACAGCACTGAGGGGCAGACAGCTTAAGACTTCTATTTATTAGGAAGTTATTGAAGATAACACAAAACTGGGTGGGATAGCTAAAATAAGACAAAAATAAGATTCAGGGTAATTTTGATAGGTTGGAGTGCTGGGCTGAAAAGAACACAATGAAATTCAACAGGGACAAATGCCAAGTTCTGCACCTAAGAAGCCAAATGCATCATTACAAGATTTGTAATTTTTATTTTTATTTGTAAAAAGGCAACCTTGTGGCTAATGGGGTGGGCTAGGATATAAATAAAAATAAAACAATAAAAAACATGGGGAATACTTGGCTCAAAAATATGGCAAGTAAGAAGAATCTTGGAATTGTCGTAGATCACAAGCTGAATATGAGTCAAAAATGTGATGTGACTGCAAAAAGGAGAAATGCTATTTTAGGCTGTATTAATAGAAGTATTGCTTCCAAATCCTGTGAAGTACTAGTTCCCCTTTATTTAGTACTGCTTGGGCCTCAACTGAATACTGTATCCATTTCTGGGAATCACAGTTGAAGAAAGATGCAGAAAGGCTGGAAAAGGTTCAGAGGAGAGCAACGAAGGATGATCCAAAGAGATTGAAAGAAATGAACATGTTTAACCTTGGGAAGAGAAGACGATGAGGGGGAATATGATAGAACTCTACAAGTACTTAAAAGCCTGTTACAAAGAGGAAGCCAGGATCACAGGGGACTTACTTCCACCAGCCTGGTGCCACTGAGAACATTGCCGACCAGCTGGCCCTACCGCCCTCACTGCTGATCCGCTGCTACTGGGACATGCTGCTGCTGACAAGGCCTCTGCGGGCCCCACCCTCACCGCCCTCACTGCCTCACCTCTCTGCACAGGTGGCAGCTGTATTGCAGGGGAAGCAGGAGCTGGTTGCATGGGAAGGGCCACAGTGGAGCCCTCTTCTTGCTGGCCACGTCCAGGGCCAGTTGGCTTGGGCCGGCAGCCAAAGGGCAATGACCAAAGGGCATGGCTGTTTGGGGGCGAGGGGCCATGAGGGGCTGGGCTGGGCTGGGCTGGGCTGGGCTAGGAGTTCTGTCCATTTTTTTCCATCTTTTCTTACTCTCTAACTCTTTTCCTTTTCCTTTTTTCTTATTTTGCGACTGCATTTTATTATCTTACTATTTTAAGGTTTTAATTAGGATGTGAAAGCTTAGGGAGCACATGGGTGCCACCACTGGGGTGGTGATGGGCAGGGGAATATATGGTATTGGGGGTCTAATGAGGCAGTGCAGAAGAAGGAGGGACCGATGTCTTATATCTATCTCCTCTTCAGGTTATTCCCCCAACTGGAAGTTTCCTAGTAACAATATCAACTGGCCACTGGGCCTAATGGTGCTGCTACTGAACACCAGGTTGGTCCATAATAAAACATCCCTCATCCATGACTTAATTGTGGATGAAGGGGCTGACCTGGCATGTATTACGGAGACCTGGGCAGAGGAAGGGGGTTCCCCTCACCCAGCTTTGCCTGCCTGGATACCTGATGCAGCACCGGCCACACCCAGAGGGAAGGAGAGGGGGGATCACCCTGGTTTTTTGAGACTCAATCTCCCTTGCTGGGCTTCGGGCTTCCTGTCCCTTCAAGACCAGGCCTTGAGTGTTTGTAACTGGCACTGGGTGATCAAGACAGAATAAGGATTCTGTTGGTGTACAATGCACCCTCCTACCCATCAGACTCCCTGCCTGAGCTGACAGAGATCGTTTCAGACCTGGTATTGAGGACCCCGGGGATGTTGGTCAATCTCCAAAATTACAGAATGATCTCAGTTCAAATCCAAGGCAAACCATTCAGCATCACATTAGTCCAAGTCTATCCCCCAACCTCTGATGCTGAAGAGGCTGAAGCTGACCAGTTCTATGAAGGCCTACAACACTTTCTAGAATTAACACCAAAAATGATGTCCTTATCATCAATGGGGATTGGAATGCTAAAGTAGGAAACCAAAAGATAACCAGAATGCAGAATTCCAGAGAATAGCTAGAAGAGATAAGAATGCCTTCTTAAATGAACAGTGCAAAGAAATAGAAGAAAACAATAGAATAGGGAGGACAGAGATCCCTTCAAGAAAAATGGAGATATGAAGGGACTGTTTCATGCAAAGGTGGACATGATAAAGGACCAAAATGACAAGGACCTAACAGAGGCAGAAGAGATTAAGAAGAGGTGGCAAGATTACACAGAAGAACTATGCAAGAAAGAGCGTAATGTCCCTGATAACCATGATGGGGTGGTCACTGACCCCGAGCCAGGCACCCTGGAATGTGAAGCCAAATGGGCCTTAGGAAATCTGAGCAATAACAAAGTTAGTGAAGGTGACAGTATTCTAGCTGAGCTATTCAAAATCCTAAAAGACAATACAGTAAAAGTGCTGTATTGTGCTACACTTTTACTGTATATGCCAGCAAATTTGGAAAACTCAACAGTAGCCACAGGATTGGAAAAGGTCAGAGCTTTCATGACATAGTGGTATGTGTGAATTAGGGAGCATCCATATACAGTGGTGCCTCATATTTCAAACTTAATTCATTTCAGGAGGTTATTTGAACTCCAAATTGTTTGAAGTCCAAAGCAATTTTCACTGTTAGAGGTAATAGAAAGTGAATTAATCCATTCCCAGACCCTAAACAATACCTGTTTCAGTAAACTTAAACAGCAAATATGGCCTCCTGAAACAAGTCAAGTTTGAGGTTATATATGAGGTGTGATCAAAAAATATGGTGAATGTTTAAATATTTTTTTAAATACAGTAAAAGACATTTTGCCATTATTCACCCTCAAAATACTTCCCCTCACTTCGAACACACTTAACTCAGCGCTGTCATGGCTGCCTCAATCCTGAATCGATTCAAGATTAATTGATTCAATTCAAGATGAGACAATTCAAGATCAATCAGTTCAAGTCAAGGTGAGACAAATCGATTCAAGACATTGGGGCTTTTTTTCCAAGTTGGGCACACAACCAATGATGTTTTCACTGTGACCACATTTTTTTCACTTCGCTTGCAGTTCGAACTTAGATGCATTGTTCAAACCAGAGAATGATTTTATCTTGACTCTAATGTTCCAACGCTGGATAATTCAAAGTTAGAGTTGTTTGACCTACAAGGAATTAGGGATAAAGGGCAGGGCTGAAAATGTCATCAGTCCATGGTCAGAACTCCCCACATTACCATTAAATATAATAATAAATAAAAGTGTGACCTTTACCTGTGACAGTTCCAGGCTGAAATGTTATTGCATTATTAGTTTAATCTTTTGGAATAACATTCAGTGTATGGTGTACATATAGGTATATGGTTTGTCTTCCTCCTTTACCCTATTCCAGAATGATTTCCCATTTTGTGCATCTTGTTTGTGTCATGATGTTTGCAAACAGGGAAAAATTGACTATCTAGTATATCTTATCAAGTTTCCTAAGTTTCTGACTGGAGACCCTTGTTGTTTCTGAAAAAAAGATAGAAAGAACCCACACTTGGTTGTTTCCACAACAATCAACAAAACATATTCATATATATTAATATAAGAAAACAGCTTTATAAAGGATTAGGGATGATTTCCTGTAAAACACATAACAACTTACAGATTCAGTTATATGCACATGCAAATGTACACTTGCAAGCATAAATTTAAAAAATTACATGCATTTTTTCTCAACTAGCAACTGTGAAACATTTAACCGTGTTAAAATATTATTAAGAGCCTACAATCAGTTAGTTTCATTCATGAAATGGGTTTAATGGTAGTAAGGATTTTATACAGCTTCAAATTAATTTAGTTTTCATGGATGTAGGATCCTCCTTTAGAGAGGTCAAACTCAATTATCTTTGGAACCACATAAGTGGAGCTCCAGAACAAAATATTGTAGTGTATGCCAGTACTTTAATAGGAGTGTTCTTGTTTAGGATACCAGTCATCCTAGAAAAACAGTCTTGGTATTTCCTTGTGCTATATCTACTGAGGCTTCCTGTCTTACAGTGCTGCAATTTAATGTCAGATCCATCCACAATAAGATCACAGTCATTCACAATTTAATTGTGTGGATGAGAAGGCCCATCTGATACATGTAACACTGAGACTTGGGGAAGATGAGTTGGGTGGGGTTTGACTTGATCCAGGTTTTTGTATGCCGTCCTATTTGCATAAACCTCAGGACGGCTTCCAACATAATAAATAAACAACATATAAATAATACATATAAAATCTGGATTCTCCTGGCTGTAGAAATTAAAACCAATAAATGATGTTAACAGTTATTAAAATATTGTCAAAATAAAAAGGTCTTGGCCTGGCGCCAAAAAACAAATAACAACGGCGCCAGGTGGACCTCTCTGGGGAGCGCATTCCATAAGTGGGGCACCACCGCAGAGAAAGCCCTCCTCCAGGTACTCACTCTCCTAATGTCTTTCACTGAGGGCTCCCGGAGGAGGCCCTCTGCTGCCAATCTCAAGGGGCAGGAGGGAAAATATGGAAGCAGGCGTTCCTCTAGGAATTCAATGAACTTCTATCATTACCACCAGGAAACCACTCTGCCTTGGAGCAAGCTTTTAGGTGCTGCACCTGGTATACCTTAAAGTTGACGCTATCAGCTTAGTCCAACTGGATTGAACAGCAAACTCCTCTGAGCAGAGCTGACACAGAATGTGCTGGTTTTGAACACATGCTTGTCACATTCTATTCTTTCTCTGGATGATACAGGGTGGGATTATCTTATCTTGTTATGTTCCTTTTTCCAACCACTCCTGGCCTGTTTTGCTGTGAAAAATACTCAGTCCTGGTCATTCCCATAAAGCTTTTTGATTCTCCATTTTCTTCTGGGTCTTAGGCCTTCAGGAACCCATGCACACTGTAACAATGAGATGCACTGCGGGGGGGGGGGTTCAGCTAACCCCACTGACATGGTCAAAGCATTTCCTGGTGATGTTTGCACTCCTGCAAGGGCAGGGACCCATTCAGATAGTTCACCCAAAGTATTCAATGGTTTTCTAAATGTTCTTGCAGATTTCCCAGCAGATAGAATTGGTGATCCACCCTAGTCTCACTGTGGAATGGTGAAATGTAGAGAGCCATAGACTCAGTCTCACTCAGATGCTCCTTCTAGTGATGCTCTCCAGCAGCTGCAGAAACCACTCTGTTCCATGATATATCAGAAAGCTGAGGTCAGTGAAGCAGGCCAGATGTCAGTTAGAGTGAAAATTTCTTAAGATCCATAGCAAAGACTACCAAATGTATTAGAATACAAATTCATACCTATGGCATGGTGGTACAACGAGTCCTCAAGAAGCCATCCATTGGAGCTATTCTGGGAAGTGCAAGGATGTTAATACCCTCTCCAGTGAAAGGGGTCCTGGTCCCCTCAGAGATCCACTGTTACCTTTTTGCTTCTCACTTTGAAGACAAAATTGCTTGCCTCTGGAGTGAACTTGATGCTGTTGATAATGAAGCTCCAGATGACGTGTCTGAAGCCACCTTCTGTCCAATTTTGTGGACTCAGTTTTTGTTACTACAACCCAATGATGTGGGAAAGATTTGTGCAACAGCGTAACCAAGCACATGCTTCCTTGTTTCTTGCCCTTCATAGCTGATAAAAGCTAGTCAAGGGGGACTAAGTAGCTGCACACATGCATCTTTGTTTTTGTTTTTTTTATGAAATTTTATTAAAATTTTGAACTACAATTTAAAAAAAAAACTATCATCAAATACATCAGACAAGCTGGGTCAGCCCCCTATAACATATCTTTTAACATTCTGTAATCATAATCAAATCAATTTATAAAAGCTTAAAGACATCTTTAAGTCTACGCCAAGTCCCGTTTCTCTAGCCAGTCATAAAAAAAGTTCCAGGTTTGATAATAATCTGTATCATCCTTTTCCTTCAGTAGTAGAGTCAGTCTATCCATTTCTGCACAATCCAGAATCTTTTTCAAAATCAGCTCCTCAGTGGGTAGTTCCTCACTCTTCCAGTATTGAGCAAGTGCGATCCTTGCTGCTGTGATTAAATGTAATATCAAGTACATGTCTTGTTTACCAACATTTTCCGGTATAATGCTTAACAAAAAAACTTCAGGTCTAAAGGTTACAGATTTTTTTAGCATTTCCTCAAGCCATTTGTGTATTTTAATCCAATACTTTTTCACATAATCACAGGTCCACCACATATGGTAAAATGTACCTACACCATGTTTACACTTCCAGCATCTGTTGGACATATTTGAAAACATCTTAGCTAATTGAGTTGGCGACAAATACCATCTATAAAACATTTTATACAAATTTTCTTTATACGAGGTTGCTAAAGTTACCTTAATATTTCTCTCCCACAGCTTTTGCCACTTTTCAAATTCAATATTATATCCAAAGTTTTGTGCCCAAGTTATCATAGTATCCTTGACCTGTTCTCCTTCCATCTTTCTGTTAAGCAAAAACTCATAGATTCTCTTGATCATTTTCTCATCTGCTTTTAACATCACTTGATCAAAGTCTGTTAGATCTTTATAAACCCCCCATATTTTGCAGTCTTTGGCATATCTTGATTGCATCTGCACCTTATACCACCACAATATATTAAGTCCCTGTTCTTGTATTTCTTGTTCCAGTTTTAAGCCTCCATCCTTATCCAAAATATCATCATATCTTATAATCCTTTCAAAATTTAACACGTTTGGATAGACGAAGGCTTCCATAGGTGAAAGCCATCTTGGTAACTTATTATACAGTTTTGGCTTTAACTTTTCCCATACTGACATTAGTGATCTTCTAATAAAATGACTTAGAAAAGTCCCCTGTGACTTAACCTTCTCATACCACATGCAAGCATGCCAACCCATTTGTAAATCATAACCCTCAAGGTACAAAATTCTTTTATTTCGCAAGGTTATCCATTCTTTTAGCCAAGTACAAATAGACGCTTGATAATACAACATCCAGTCCGGTAGTCCAAACCCCCCATTCTTCTTGGTTTCTTGAAGCATTTTTAGTTTAATCCTTGCTTTCTTTTTTTTCCAAATAAATCTCGAAACTTGATGATTTAAATCCTCAAAAAACCTTTTATCAATTTTTACAGGAATCATTTGGAATAAAAACAAGAATTTTGGTAAGATGTTCATTTTAATCAGTGCTATTCTTCCCATCAAAGACAACTGTAGATTGGCCCATCTCTCCAGCTCATTTTTAGTATCCTTCAGTAATTTGTCATAATTATCTTCTTTCAAGGTTGTACATTTAGCTGTAAGATAAATTCCTAGGTATTTTACCCTCTTAACAATCTGTAAGTCCACTAGTTCTTGGAGTTCTTTTTTCTGCTTTTGTGTAAGATTTTTAACTAAAAGCTTCGTCTTTTCTTTATTTATTTTCATCCCCGCGACCTCCCCATATTCCTCAATCTTTTGTAAAAGCTTGGGTATAGTTACAAATGGTTCCTCTATTATAAAGACCAAATCATATGCAAATGCTTGCAGTTTATATTTTAGTGCCTTTGATGTCTTCGTCATCTCGAATGTTTCTATTCAGGACCTCTAAAATCAAAATAAACAGTAGAGGTGACAATGGGCATCCCTGCCTTGTACCCTTTTGTATCTCTATTGCCTTTGTACAATCTCCATTAATTAAAATCCTGGCCGACTGTCTTTGATAAATGCTTGAGATCGCATTCATGAACTTTTCCCCAAACTCCATTTGCTCCATCTGGTACATCATAAATTGCCAGTTGACATTATCAAAAGCTTTCTGAGCATCCAAAAACAATAAGGCCATTGGCTTTTCTGTATGTATCTCATAGTATTCTAAAATATCCAAAATAGTCCTCAGATTACTCTTCATTTGTCTTTTGGGCAGGAAACCATTTTGATCTGGATGTATAAAGTCTCTTAAAAACTTTTTCAACCTTTCTGCCAATATTGAGGCAAAAATTTTATAATCCACATTTAATAGTGATATAGGTCTAAAGTTCTGAATCTCAGTTAAATCCATGTCCTCTTTAGGTATTAGTGTTATATTTGCCTCCATCCAAGTGTCCGGTATTTTGGCATTTAACAGTGCTTCATTACATATGTCTTTAAGAAAAGTAGCAAAAACTCCTTCAAAAGATTTGTAAAATTCTGCTGGTAAACCATCCGGACCAGGAGTTTTATCGTTCTTCTGTCGTGTAATTGCCTCTGTTATTTCCATGGTTGTTACTTCCTGGTTCAGCATTTTTTGAAACTTTTCTGGCAGTTTTGGCAAATCTTCCCTTTGTATATATTCTTTCACCTTCCCAGTCGGAAACTCCTCCTTCCGGTATAATCTTGCAAAGAAGTCTTCAGCTATTTTCTTGATTTGTGTATTTTGTACCTGCAGTCGTCCTTCTCCATCTCTCAATTTTGGAATCATTCTCTTCTCTCTTTCCTTCTTGACTTTATATGCTAGCCATCTCCCTGGCTTATTAGCGTTTTTGAAAAAGTTCTGTTTAGTCAATTTCATTTGCTTAGTGAGCTCGCTCATATCCAAGAGATTCAATTTGTGCTTCAAAGTGTTCATTTGAACCCTATGATTACTCTTTGTTGGATCTGCCTGCAATTCTTGTTCCTGTTTCTTCAATTCTTCTATTAATGTTGCTCGCTCTTGCCTTTTCTCTTTATTTATTTTTGCTGAATAGGTTATTATCAATCCCCTGACATAGGCTTTAGCTGTGTCCCAGACATTTTGTAAAGAAGTTTCTTCGGCTTTGTTTATTTGAAAAAATATTTGCATCTCTTTGCTTATCTTTTCTAGAAACTTTTTATCTTTCAATAATGCTTTATTTAGACTCCATCTGGGCATCCTTGAGACTCCTTTCAGTGATATAAATACAGGATTGTGATCAGCCCAGACATTAGCCTCCATTTCAGCTTCTATCAAGTCTGGGATTAGGTCTGGCGTCACCCAAACCATATCAATTCTGGACCATGACCTATGCCTGCTTGAATAGAAAGAGTAATTGGCCGAAGAGGGGGTTTTATATCTCCAGGTATCTATCAAACTGAATTCCTCAATCAGATTAGAACATGATTTTGGAAGACTCTTTCTACCCTTTTTCCCCTTATTTTCAGCATTGTAATAGATTTCCTTGTTCACAATTGCATTAAAATCATCCATTAGACACATAGTCTGATAATCCACTTGCAAGAGTAATCTATGTAGCTTTTGATAAAAAGTTTCTTGATGGTCATTCGGTGCATATATTGCCACTAAGAGCACCTTTTTTAACTTTAATTGTGATTTCCACCATCAAGATCCTACCATCCTCATCAGCAAGAATATGCTTAGGGTCCAATTTTTCTTTAACATACAATGCTAAACCTCTTTTCTTTTGTGACGCAGAAGACACAAACAAATTCCCCAGTTTTGAACTTTCCAGAAATTTATCATGTTGTTTCTTAATATGTGTTGTAAACAGATTATCTCTAAATTTCGTTTTTGAAGCTGAGCAAAAATCCCTCTTCTCTTAGACGGTCCATTTAATCCATTAACATTTAGAGAGAGAAGTTCAATTTTTCCTTCCTTTTTGCTAGCCATGTTTAATAAGGTTATTTACTTATTCTTTGCCTTTACAATTCTACCTTTTCTCTTCTCCTTTGGGTCCAAGGTCTGTGCTTCTTGTTGTAACTCATCCCTCAACAGTTCTCCTTGTTCAGATTGGTACACTATTAATTCCATCGCTTCAGCATCTTTTTCTCCTTCCTCAGACACAACAAGGTCCTCCTCTTCCAACTCAGCTCTAAATTTTTCATAGAACTCTTGCACTTTAAGGATTGAATCCAATTTATATCTTACAGAGTTCCAAGTAAGAAATATTCCTTCTGGTATTAGCCATTTAAAGATGATCTTCTTCTTAATCAATCTTGTAGTAAGGAATCTGTATTTCTTTCTTCCCTCTCTGATCCTCCATGGAATTTGTTTCAGCACCGTCACCTCCTGATGATCATCTATCTTTAATGTTTCTCCCGTACTGCCTTCAAGATGTTATCTCTTACAGATCTCAAAGCAAACTTGACATGAACTTCTCCTGGTAGCTTATTTTTTCTGGTATAGGAGGAATTGACCCTATGGACAAGATCAATTGCCATTGCCATGGTTACATCATTTGTCTCCAAGAACTCCGCCAAGATAGTAGCTATGATCTCTCGTAGATTTTCATCTTTCCTTTCCGTTATGTTCTGGAATCTTAGGTAATACGATGCCTTTTCCATCTCTAACACGGCCATTGAATCCCATGTTGATTTGTCTACTGTTTCCAATTTTTCAGATACTTGTTGTATTTTTTTTGTATTCTGTTCCTCTTTAAGTCGCATTTCCGATAGTTGCGTTGTCATTTCTTCAAACAGTTTTTCCAATTTATCAATTCGCTCCTGCTGTTTATTTGATAAAGTTTCCAGCCGTATTGTCAATGCTTCTTGAGATGCTTGCACGGTTGTCAGGGACACCTGTATCGCCATTAAAGTTTTTGCAACATCTTCTGTCTTGGAATGATGTATTGGACTCTGTCCAACAGAGGAAGGCGCAGAGGATGGCTGAGTTTTCCTCATGATGAAGGTTATTTGCCGAAGAGGTTTCAATATATCAACAACAAAAAGTCAGGGAGAAAAATATAAGTTGAATGAGATATTTAAAAAATATTAAAAGAGGAGAGGGAGAAAGGAAAAACAGCAACAACAACAACAACAACAAAACAGAAAGAAAGAAGAAAATAGAGAGAGAGGAAAAAAAAGGAAAAAAATTAACTTGCAATAATTTCACTCACCACCGGGTGGCAGCAAAAAAGTTATATATATATATATATATATATATATATATATATAAAAAATCACAAATGAGATCAGTGTGAACTGCTTTTATCTATTACCAATTAATGCAGAAACCATGATGCAAGCCTGGGAAAGTGCTACAGTTTATGAGTCAACATAGTTTGTATCTGAGTCACAAATAATTGTCTAATTCTGTTAGCTGTGACAATTCCTGAAGGATTTTGCATCAGTAAATTCATTGAGAAATGTTTTACCGCATGTTCAGATTGTTCAGCAACTGAAGTTTGCATTCAGTTCTGTGTATGTGCACATCTAGAGTTTTGGACTATTTTTGGCAATTTTCGTGGCCAGAGGTTGCATAAAGTCCTCTTCAAGAAACATTAAGCTCATTGGTGTTCTTATGGGTCATCAGCACCCAGGAAATATTTCCTACCTCCTCTGCCAGAGCTTAAAACTTCCTTGTTTCTCTTCATCCATTCTTTATTAGCACATCACTAGATACATCTATTGAAATCTATTTCCCACTGTGCAAGTAGCCACATCAAATATGGAATAAATTGGACTTAGAACTCTCGGACAATGGCAAGGAATATGTAAGCATTGTAAATTCATGAGACAGCATGTGCTTTGCATATAAGAAGGCCCAGGGTTAAATTCTTGGTATCTCCTGAAACCCTGGAGAACAGCTGCCACTCAGTGTTGGCAGTCATAGGCTAGATCAGGGCTATCCATTTTTTTGTGCATCAAGGGTTGCAAGAAGACTCCAACATGGAACCTGGGCCCCCTACAAGGAATTATATTTCCATACTGTAAATTAAAGTGTTTGCAATATATTTATTTAATTTGAGATACACAATTCAAGATATCCATGCTGTACACAAACTGTGCTTAATGCTTAATAGGATGTACATGCTGAACAGAAAAAAGTCTGGGCATGAAAAACATGGAAGAGGACTATGGAACCCCATTTTCATATATAAAAAATTTAAAAACTACCCATGTTTTATTTGCCAATAAAAGAAAAGTTTCTAGAACCTGACATGAAATAGTGCTGGACCATTAAACAGAATACAGAACATAGCTCAACTAAAGCAAATAAATGACTTTGGAAAATCCAGACAAGCTGTAAGATCTCTTATGGATTACTTTGCATTTTTGTTTTCCCCACCCTCTAAATACACAGCATTTAGAGTAAACAGAGATAGTAATAGCACAGAAAGAACATGACCAGTCACAAGAGTTCTACATGATAATTTAAATTTAAACCTTTATTCAGTAGGTACACTGCAAAGTATTCTTCACTACAAGTGGGGATTTATGGTACTTCATAGTGAACAAGTCAGATGGATGGAGGGAACTGCATTTCCTGAATCTACTCACACCTTAGTTTTTTGTTGGGTCTGTTGTCCACATACTTGCAGGGGAAATGGAGCATGCATTCACATGTATGCATATGCACTCATTGCCAGTTTCAAAATGGTGGATGGAGATTTACACACATGGAGATTTCACAGGAAGAAACATGTATTCATTCATAGGAACATAGGAAGCTGTCGTATACTAAGAACTCAGTATTGTCTTCACTGGCTGGCAGAAGCCTCCCAAATTTCTGGCCTATCTAAAGATATCAGACCTAATTGGAGATGCCAAGAGTTTACCATTTCTGTAGAAAGTATATGCTTTACAATTAAGGTGGAACCACTTATCAGTTACACAAACATATGAACTCATACATGCACTCAAATGGAAAGTGTGCTTGTTTCCCAATTTACAAGGCCCATGTCAGCTTTGAGGGGTCCCTTTGGACATTCTCCAGGGTCACCATGTTGTCTCCATATCCTACAAAGATAGTGGTAGCAGCCAGACCTGGCAGTTCTCTTCTGAGCACCAGGTTGAGTGTTGCTGTATACCACAGCCTGTACCCTGTGTTCCCTATAAGCTTGCATGTCAGGTGGCATGCAGTGGACAGCAGTGCTTAGCAAAACAGAGGTATGCTGAACAACCTACGTTTGGTCCCAGGGTAAAAAAGATGGCTTCCAGTGTAAATATTTATTTTTAATTAAAGCATGACAGCATTAGCCCCAGCATTTAGCATATCATACCCAGAGCTGTTTTCAGGCCCACCTTCCACTTAAACCCATGCAAGCACACACATGTGTCAAACTTCATGAACCCGTTCTCTCTTTCACCCACAAGGTACTTACTGCACTTTTTGTTGGCATCACAACATCCACATATTTTAACAGGGTGACTGATTTATTTTTAATCCTTCACAACTGAAATAATTTTGTACATGAGTACCCCTATCAAAATACACATTACGTTGCATATATCCTCTGTATCCTGTTACGAAGGTTATGCTCCCATTTAGTGCTTTTACTCAGGTTGCCTACTAGGAACAACCCAATTTTCTCCTGTATTGATCAGTTCTTTAACTAAAAGGTCTTGCAAAAAAGCAACATTCAGACAGAGATTTCTCCTTGTAAAGGTCATATTTAACTGTTTTTCCCAGACTACTTTTTGCCATAAATCAAAATGTTCATGTTTATTTTGAAGCAAATGTAATAATACATTGAACACGTGCATTTAATATTTTATCAATGGTCAATTTTAAAAATTACTGTTAGGACAGGGCTTGGACATGGCTTGAGACAGACCATACTATGCTGCTCACTACTTATGGCCACCACTTACAACACTACCTTGGCCCCACTCTTCTGGCAAATCAAACTGCTACAGCCACTTTACACAACTCTTGTTACAGACTCAAAAACATCACCAGGACAAGCAGTAGCAGCAGGTACAGTAGCTTTCCTGTTCAGTTAGAAAGTACCATATATTTCTGTAAGTGAGATATTAAGTGAAAAAGAAATGAGTGTAAAATACCTTTTGCAGGGTTGTTATAAAGAAGAGTAAACAGAACTATGTACATTGAATAATACAAAAACAGAATTGCTGAAAGTGGACTTCATTTTGGGAAGCACATGTTCATCTCTACTATGTTTTAAAAATATATCCTAACATATTCCTTTAATTTCCACTTTAGGCTGCATTTCACACTTATCTGAAAGTCCCATTGAGCTCTAGACTTCTGAGTAAACTTGCAGAGGATTGTGCTGTAAGCTTTTGAAGTGGTAAGAATGAGCTCTTTCTTTAAACCTCAAGGTCTGCAGAAAGCTCAGGAAAGCTCAGTTAATAAAATTACAGAAGTGCTACAGGGAAACCCATATTGATTGCTCCTAATAATGAATTTAACTGGAAGACATCCTCATTATCTGCACATTACAAAAGAGAGTTAGCTTAGGGAATAACATTAGTCTCAGCAACCTTACCTTACTTTGGTGGAGAGGCATACAGGAAATGTCCATTTCACTATCAGAACAACAACAAAAAGTGATCGTTCAGGCTTGCCCTTCAATTTACTTGCATTAATAGTTTTTACAAAGAGTTCTCAACTTCCTTTTGGAGAAGTGATTTTCAAACATTTTGTCCTCCCTGTACATTTACTAAATTGTATTAACCAAACCAATATGAAGCAATTGCATTTATGTGATACAGGAAGCAAGAAGTTTCTAAGACTGCTGAAGGACAGTTCCAACCATTCTGAGAAGATGAAGGAAAGCGTTGTTTATAGACCCTCATGTAAATTTATTAGATGAGCTATATGATACAACGTTAAGTGTAGGACATACCTGACTTGCTACAAAAAGCAATGGTGGGACTCCAAAGAGAAGCAGAGGTTAAAAAAATAGTTATTTAAAATTTATAGTGTTGCCAAAACCACCATTTAAAAAGATTTTCTGAACTTTTAAAAAATTAAGTTGGTAAACACTTAACCGATTGGTGAAATAAATGTACCGTATTTTTCGCTCTATAAGACGCACCTGACCATAAGACGCACCTAGTTTTTAGAGGAGGAAAACAAGAAAAAAATATTCTGAATCCAATGGGCACATAATCACAGGCACATTCCCCATCACTTCCCCATGGGCTGCACATCTGACAGACTTACTGCGCACACATATTCGCTCTATAAGACGCACAGACATTTCCCCTTACTTTTGAGAGGGGGAAAAGTGAGTCTTATAGAGCAAAAAATACGGTAATTGAGAAAGTGTGTAGGTTTACATATGAGAAGAAGCCATAGTGCAAATTACCTTAATGCTTTGTTTTGTAAGGTGTTGGGTGGGTGACCTCCCATTTCCACAAACCTTGAAAAGGATGCAGCTTTCTCTTAAAGAAGGTGGGTTTGGGCTTCAGAACCAAACTTTATATTGTTGGGTCTATTCATGGACCTGTACTACATTTTGGTCTTTCCCTCTTAGATTTTCCATCTTGGTTGGCTATGGAATCTTCTTGCCTGGATCCTTTCTTCAAAATGATGGTCTTAGGGTTCATGGCATACTAAAATGGATAAAGATCCTCCTACAAAGGATGTGTGATAGATAATATCATGGCAATTATTCTTTGATTCATTTTCTCAAGCTTAAGTGACTCTGACAAAACTCTGATTTAAATATTGGTAAGAAATGTTTGTGTGGTAGACTTGGACAGGTTGTTACCTTGACTCTATGGGGTGGTATCAATGACATGTTGTCATTTTCACCCTTGTGAAATTATTTTTTTAGTTACAGTTTAATGACAATACATGCAGTTGCAACATTTGTTAGAATCTGATTTGACTCACCTTTTACAGCTTTGCAGTCTCTTCTGCTATTGGAAGTACTTGAGGATGATCAGTGATATTGACCCAAACTTCAAGTTTATAACTAACTACCTTTAACATTGAGTTAATATAATAGATAAGGTACAAAACAGAAATGGACTAGGCGACTGGAATGTATTACTTTGCCTTATCAATGGATTGTTGCATTAGCATCTATATCTGAAGCATCAGTGGATCTTAGGTGACATCTTTTTCAGCAAAACTTGTTTCATATCTACGTATTGGACATGACAGAACCTCTTCAATAAGGCTATGACTAAGTCATCTTATGTGTAAGTGTTGTACTGTTTAACTCAATCAATCAATAAATAAATGCTTCTTGGCAATGTCCAGCAATGTTTTTTGGAGGAAGTCAGACTATGGATAAAGCTTATATTGGAACACTCTTCAATATTTACTTATGGTCTGATCCTTTTAAATTGCTAGGCTGCTTCCTGAAAGCTAATGAATGTTCAATGTAAATGGATTTTCCATTTGATAGCTAAAAGTGACATTACAACACTTGAAGGGCAAATGCTATAATGCAATGCAGTAACAACGTGGTGTTCTCAGCATTTAAATGGGTAGTATAAAGATGCCATTTATGAATGGTCACATATACAGATATTTGGTCTGCCTGTTTTTTCCCAGAAAGCTGGAAAAAGTTGTATTTTCATAAAGACACATTTAATTAAGTAATGGAATCTGAAATTTCAAGTGTACATATTTACATTATGTACATTTCCTTTTATAGGTTTTGTTGAAATTCACAATAATAAAAATTCCATTCAAAGAAAGGGTTTCTCAGCAACCAGTAATGAATGTTGGAAGGCATTTTTGCCAATTCTTCTCTCTAGTCTGCTCCTCTAGAAATCTACTCCAAGGAGTTTGGGGTTGCTCCCAAACAGCATGAAAGATCACACCAGGCTAAGGCGAATCAACAAAAACCACAGTAATGTCTTCCATTAATGGGGGGCTCCACAGGATCTAAAGATTCTTTGTGTTAGATCCAAACTAAACAGGTACACATAACCAAGCAAACCAATGTCAAAGAAAACATGTTTAAATTACTGTCATTTAAAATGCTAAATGCAGCAATTGATTCAGTAAGTCTTAAGTCTTCTGCACTAACTTAAGTTCTTCTGCACTACCCTATATACCCATGGATGCGAAAGGAGGTGGTTAGAGGGATTAGATGAAAGAGGAGCCTCCGTAGGAAATGGGTACTGGGGGAAATAGACAAAAGGGTATACCGGGAGGAGGAGGCTTGTTGCAGAAGGATTCTTCGCAAGGCTAAGGCTGATTATGAGCTGAGACTTGTCAAGAATATCAAGAGCAACAAAAAGGGCTTCTTTCAGCATGTAAATAGGAAAAGGAAGGGGAGACAAGTGGTGGGGCCACTAAGTAAGGAGGAAGGAGATCCAGTGACTGATATGAGGGAACAGGCACAGATGCTAAATGACTATTTTGCCTCTGTGTTCTCCCCAAAGCAGGATGAGGGATATCCATATAGGAGATTAGATGAGGCTGGGGACTTAGGGGCACAGATTAGAGTCACCCCCCTTGAAGTCGAGGGGCTCAGGGCATTACAAAGCCCTGTAAATACATTACAAAGACGACAGGCCCTGACGGGTTACACCTGAGAGTACTAAGAGAGTTGGCAGGGGTTCCCTCACACTCACTGGCCTCCATTTTTGAGACCTCGTGGAGAACGGGTGAAGTTCCAGAGGACTGGAGGGTGGCATCGGTGGTTCCAATTTTCAAAAAGGGTAGTAGGAAGGACATGGGGAATTATAGACCAGTTAGCCTTACGTCCATTGTAGGAAAAACAATGGAAAGGCTCATAATAGAGAGAGAGCTAGTGATGCTAGATAGGGAAGGGAGGCTGACAGCCACACAACACGGCTTCCGCAAAAACAGGTCCTGCCAGACAAACCTTGTGGAATTCTATGACAAGGTTTCAAGATGGCTAGATGGAGGGGATGCAGTGGATGTGGTATACCTGGATTTCAGCAAGGCCTTTGACAAAGTGCCCCATGATATCCTGGTGGAGAAACTGAGGAGTTTTGGGATAGACCAAAGCACTGTCTGGTGGATTAGGGCATGGTTGACTGACCGAAAGCAGAAGGTAACCATTAGCGGGGAATCGTCGGGATGGCAGCCAGTGACAAGCGGGGTCCCCCAGGGCTCTGTCCTGGGGCCGATCCTCCTGGGGCCGATCCTGCTTAATCTTTTCATTAACGACATGGAAGAAGGGGTGAACAGTCTGCTAATCAAATTCACAGACGACACTAAAACTGGAGCAGTGGCCACAACTGAGGAGCAGGTACTCCAGATCCAAAAGGATCTGGACAGACTATGGAAGTGGGCAGGAGACAACAGGATGGCGTTCAATGTGGATAAGTACAAGGTCTTGCACTTGGGGCATAGGAATAGCTGTCATAAGTCATAAGAAGAAGGAAGGAATCTTTTTCTCTCCAGCACTTTTGGACCACTGCCAAAGCATTTGGTACTCTGCCAACCCTTTGTCTGCTTGTGTTATCGAGACCATGGCTTCACTCCAGGAATCTCTCCTAAGAATTAACCAGTTATTATTAAATCTGAAACTTTCTCAAGAAATATTTTTTACTAAAATCGAGGCTTTTTTTATGTGGGAGGAAAAAAATATTGTTCAAACTGAGACAGAACAGAGTATACAGCAACAGCTATGTGAAAAAGCCGAAATGGTAGATAAAGAAACAACATCAGCAAAACCAATAAATAACCTGCTATCAAGTTTGTTTGATGAATGGCAATTTTGGCAGGAAGGTGTGTTTACTTTTGCCGATGGATGGATGAACTTTGTAGTAACTATAATTGGCTCGGAGAAGGGAGTGAAGATTTTACAGCAAGAAGCGAAGTCATTGCGAATGATTAATGTTTCCCAACAGATTATACGAGCTCCGGATTTTAAATGGCAACTGGAGAAATGGACTGGCAGGGGGGTGAAACAGAAAAATATCCATCTTAGTAGATACGTGACTCTGAAGGTGCTAAGGAAAGAAGGATCTTTTTCCTCTCTTCCTTCCTTCCTTCCTTCCTTCCTTCCTTCCTTCCTTCCTTCCTTCCTTTCACTTTCTTGGACTGTTTTAAAGTTTAATGATGATTGACTAAGAGCTAAATTGTATGACTCTCCAGTTTTTGGACTGTTGCTAAATAAGCTAGATAAGATGTACTCTTTTGGCTATTGTAT
Organism: Varanus salvator macromaculatus; assembly: GCA_023646645.1. Classification (NCBI taxonomy): domain Eukaryota; kingdom Metazoa; phylum Chordata; class Lepidosauria; order Squamata; family Varanidae; genus Varanus; species Varanus salvator. The sequence goes on along the minus strand of JAIXND010000784.1, from coordinate 30,504,646 downwards.
CCTCTTTCTTTTAGTAGATACTAGACTGGAATATCTGTAAGCAAAAAAAAAAAAAGGTATCTGAATGTATGTGTAATTGCTATTAGGAGGAGTCTCTTTGTTTAATATCAGTAAAAAGGAAAGATTTGGAATTGTGTAGTGCTGGCTAGGCTGAAACCCCTTATCTGAAAAACGAGATTGGGCTGAGATCCAAAAAAAGAATTTTTTTTTAAATGGCTTTGAAATGATTATAGAATGTTAAACGATGTGTAATAAGGGGCTGATGTAGTAGTTTTGATGGTAAGAAGGACGCTTTCCTTTTATTTTTTCTTATCTTTCGTTTTCGTAGATTGTTTTAAAGTGTTAAGAGCGTAACTGTATGACTCTCTGGTTTTTGGATTGTTGTTAAATAGGCTAGTTTTTACTATTGCATTCTCTTTTTAGTAGATATTAGACTGGAATATCTGTAAGCAAAAATGTATCTGATTGTATTTGTACTTGTTTTTAGGAGGAGTTTATTAACAGCTAAAAGAAAAGAGTTGGAATTGCGTAGTGTTGGTTAGGTGGAAACCTCTTATCTGAAAAGAAAGAAGATTTTAACTTTTACAAAATGTGGAGAGTCCTTTTGCTAATATGAAGAACAGGAAATAGATGAACTTATTCTACTATAGAGAGAGGATGAAGAAAATGACTTCCATCAAGTTTGGGAACTCTGTTTGTTATTGACTGGGAAAACGGGACTGGGATTAGATTTAAAAAAAAAAAGAATTTTTAAGACTTTTTACATGGATTTGAAATGATCACAGAATGTTAAAATGTAGTAAGGGGCAGACTCAGTAGTTTTGATGTTTGTAATGATGGATGTTTTATTATTGTTGTGAAAACCAATAAAAAAGTGGTAGTTTGAAAGCTACCCAGTGGAAAAAAAAAAGAGGAATAGCTGTCATAAGTACAGGTTAGGTGACAAGTGGCTGGAGAACAGCACTTGTGAAAGGGACCTCGGGGTACTGGTTGACCGCAGGCTAAACATGAGTCAGCAGTGTGATGCGGTGGTCAAGAGGGTGAATGCCACCCTTGGTTGCATAGCCAGAAGTGTGGCTTCTAGATCAAGAGAGGTATTACTACCACTCTACATGACTCTGGTGCACCTGCAACTGGAGTACTGTGTTCAGTTTTGGGCCCCTCATTACAGAAAGGATATAGCCAGGTTGGAGTCAGTGCAGCGTAGGGCCACAAGGATGGTGGCTGGTTTGCAGGGGATGCCGTATGAGGCAAGACTGAGGGAACTGGGTCTTTTCAGCATGGAGGAGACTCAGAGGGGCTATGTTGGTGACATACAGGTATGTGAGGGGGTGTCACATGCAGATGGGTAGAGACCTGTTTTCCCCTGCAGAGGAAGGCAGGACGCGCTCTAATGGAACAAAGCTCAGGGAGCCAAGGTTTCATTTGGATGCCAGGAAGCACTTCCTGACAGTCAGGACCCCGAGGGCGTGGAATGACTGAGGGTGTTCAAAGACAGGCTGGACATGCTCATGGTGGGCATGTCGTGAGCGGAGCCAGCTGGTGCCGGTGGTCAGACTAGCTGGCCCAGAAGACCCCTTCTGACTCATTCTGTTTCTATGTTTCTATTATTAAGTGATAAAGGAAAAGTTGTAATTTTGTAAAAAGTATCACCTGATTGGTAAATGTGTGCTTTAACTTGCTGAAAATGAAGAATAACTTACTAGTTCACTTGATCTTAGAACAAAAAAGTCATCTCACCAAAACACATATTGTATTGTCTTAAAACTCAAGTACAACTGAATACTTCCCCAAGTTTCAGTTTAACTGCTAAAATTATGTAAAGGAAGTACAAGCACTTTACACTGAGCTTGGAATGTTTACTAAAACAGTAATTGTAGAGCAACATGGTTTTTGAACTTTTCTTCTACTATGCTTTGAAGAAGTTCTTTACTGGCAATTATATTGTGCAAACTTTATATAATATCAGTGTAATCCCTAGTTTCTTTTTACTTATATAGGGACAAAGACACAGACTACAAAACAAGAAAACTTTTACAGTATAACTTTATTAGAGCTTGAAAAAACAAAACCAGGTACTCATTTGCAAATTTTCAATACTGCAGGATTTCAGTGTTTCAAATTATATAGTTTACAAAAGTTATGAAGTTTCATAGAAATTCACATGAGACCTAGAAAAAGCTAGTTAGCAATAAAACATTTCTTTTTCCAAACTTAGACTGAAAAAATACATGTAGCATTGTTTTATATGCATGCTTTCTCTAGGGAAAGACACTCTGAAGTCAGTTTTCTACCATATAATGAAAAATATTGAAGTGGTAGAATGGCTGTCTTAGAGCTGGTCTGTATCAGGCTCTTGGCAATTGTTATAACCCTAATGGTGAGTCTATTTCATACAACTCACCATTAGGGTTCATATACACTTTCATTGTGTTCCTATTTTGAAGAAAAATATCTGCGGGTTGATACGTACCTGCCAGAAAGTTAACATCAGTTAACTTTACCATTAAATTGAGTACTGGATATCAGCACTGTATTATGTGTGAGGAGGGAGGTGTTAAAGGAAAACATTGGCTTTCAGTATAATAGAGATCAAAGCTAGGATTCTGTTTTTCCTAACCAGTGAAATATTTACAAGGCAGCTTCAGAGTATATGTTTACTTAGAAATATGTTCCACTGTGTTTCTTCCAAGGTAAGTGTGCACAGGATTGCAACTTTAACTTTTTTCAACCTGTTTTTATCCTAACTGAATCCATTTGTAAGGATTAAAAAGGAATTCTCAAAGTAAAATGTAATGAATTCTTCTGGTGGAAGGTTTGGAAGAACATAATCTTTGCTGATTCCATTTGAAGCCCCCACTGCCACCTCCCCTGCTTCTTTCAGAAGGACTCCATAGCTCTGAAGCACACTGTCTGTGACACAGAGGAAAGTGGGGGATCAAGAAAGACTGTCTCTTTTCACCAGTGAGATTTCTCTGCTGGTTCAAAAGCCTCCTTGGGGATGGAAAGAGCTCTTCTGCTTCTACAAGAAGCATATTTTGGTTTCAATGCATTGTGTGATTGAAGCATGTGTGATCTTCTGGATGCTGTGAATGAAAAATTGGAAAAATCCTTGATCCCCCACTTTCCTCTATGTCACAGACAGTGTGCTTCAGAGCTATGGAGTCCTTCTGAAAGAAGCAGGGGAGGTGGCAGTGGGGGCTTCAAAGGGAATCAGCAAAGATTATGTTCTTCCAAACCTTCCACCAGAAGAATTCATTACATTTTACTTTGAGAATTCCTTTTTAATCCTTACAAATGGATTCAGTTAGGATAAAAGATCATTCTTTCCAAAATTCAGGCATGCCATTTCTAACTTTTTTGTAAGACTATGCATATTTTGAATACCTAAAAACCCTGAGTGTTATAAGATTATAATATTCTAATAGTATCCAAACAGCATCATTTAAAGGGTTGTATACAAGTGCCATGACAAACAGCTTTCTAAAAAAAGATAGTTACATCAACATTTGGTAAGGCTTCAAAGAACTCGCTAGCATTTCAGATGCCCTTAACACATATTGCTATATTGCAGTACAAAATTATAACAAAGTTACACATTTAAATGCTGGTAAAGAAATCCCATTTCACTAAAATTCAGCTCCAGCTTCCAAGTTTATTACAACTTGCAATATTTAGGTTGCCATGTAAAAGGTCTTTGCATGCTACAACAAATTGCATACATTCCATTACACAGATGTAGTAGTATTCAATAAATGTTCCATGTTAGGCCGACAATGACTCAAGTATAAAAAGCTACACTACTATCCAATAATATAAGGCTATATAAGCATGCTCTTAATATAAGTCAATATATGCACATATATACACATAGTATATACACATAAGAACAAATTATTCCATGGTAAAGGTCCATGTGAGTTACATAGTGCAGACCAAGATCATACTGAAGTTTACCACTGCTCCCAGGTAAAATCATCTCCTCTGCCAAACAGAATAAAAAATCCTAAAATTGTTAGAAAAATGACTGCATTGCCAGCCAGCACAAGGGCACATGCTCCCCACTTGATCTGAAATATAAAATTTAAAAACTCTATTCATTGATAGAAAAGTATATTATTTTAGCATTCATGAGGTACAAAGAAATACATCAGCATGCTAAAAGCACTTAAGATCAAACACTATATTCTGAGTTCCAGGCTATACAATAATGTTTAGCCATTACAGAATTAGTTGTCATTAAACATATTTTGCTACAATGCGGTGACATTCAAAATAACCACTTGACCTTGGTAATATAACAACAAGGGTTAAGAGGGCAATTAATGAAAAAGTAACAATTTTTTTTTCACTCATCACCAAATTAGGAATAATGAGAGTAATTTATAGGCAGCCAGCTATCTCCCTCCTCCCTGCCACCAAAATATATTCCCCCCCATACCACAATCTAGATTGAAAATTAAAGAAATTGAATAAAAACCTAGCATGAAATATTTCATTTTTAGAATGAGTGAAATGCTTTTTAAAATAGTATTTTAAAATCAGATTGTAAAAAAAACCAACCCTCACTCCTTTAAATTGTTAGGACACAAATCAGCGAGGCTGCCTGTAACTCTCTGAACTCAGGAGAATTAAGGGCATCCTATGCAGACTGAAAGCAGCATGGAGGCAAACATGGCCTCCATGTTCCTCCCAACCTGCAAAGCAGCTAGATGGCTTATTTCATCCTTTCAACTGCAGCACTTCAGAATGGGAGTGCTGTTAGGATCCATCATATGTTGGCAGTATCGCACCCCCTCCCACCTACCATACCAGAGCACCACCTAAATCTCGTCTCTAAGATCTTTCTTACCTGTCTAGGGGCCACAGAATCACTGTTAGAATCAAGATTAAAAGGTAATCAGTCCGGTTACTTATGTGCCACTGTTACTGTGCTTGACTGGATTATTAACAGTACAATGAATACCTTTAGGGCTTACTCTTAAGTGGGCACAGAATCAAAATCTTAACATGCAACATTGTTAGGATCTGGTACTGGAAAAATTTCAGATTTTGTAATTAACTCGTATCTCCCCACCCCACTTTTTTTTTTTTTTTGCTTTTCAATTTCCTCAGATTTCTCATGTGAAATTTTAAGTTTGTTTGTGTTTTGTTCTGTTTATATTTGCTGAGTACCATTTAAGTGAACTCACAATGTAACCAGGTGGGCCAGAAGTATGTATCAGGCACAAGCTTGGGAGGCTGCCTTAGTTACTGTTGTTATAGGAGTCTTAAAGCTGACTCTTTAAAGCAGATTAGAAGGAGATGTTTCCAGTCTGTTAATACATGTTCATTTACCATTTGGATAATACAACAAAATTGGACTGATGAAGGGAGCAACACATTTGATTGATGGCTGGAAACTTTATAAAGAGGTACTGATTGGTCACTAAAAGATAGCCAGTTGATGAGGGGTCTGAGTGTAACTGATCTAGATTAGAGGACCCAAAGACCAGAGAGTTTCAAGTAAGACTTGAAGCCAGAAGCAAGATCAGGAAGAGAAAGTCTGTTGTATGGCATCTGTTCCTGATTGGGAATGACTAGCTGGCATGAAAAACAGGGAAATCTAATCTGAGAGAAACACTGTTACTTAACTTAGGAAGACCTATCATTTGAAAAACTTAAGGAAATTATTAATTCTTCATGAAAATAATTCCTTTAAGATGTCTTAACTTTGAACCTCTTATACACTTATCTCTAGTGATGGTATCCATTCCATGTCTATGCCCTAGGAACAAAGATTCTGTAAGGTACAGAGGGCTTATTTTGGTGGCAGCTGTTAAAGGATTTAATACAGTTTAATGAAAGATTCCCTGGCCTGAATTCTTTCTTAGAACTTCAATAAAGACTATGGCAGGAAAATCCATAGACTCATGCTTCAAAATTTTAAAGAGGGACCCTAAGTGAGATAGCCATAATCTTTTGTTTCATCTTGTACAATAAACAGAAATCAGTTGAAAAATTTCGAAAATATACACACTATTAAGAAAAAGGCCCACATAAAGGTTGAGAAACATCATTTGGTTCCTGAAAAGTCTTCCACTTTGTGAAGCTCCAAGTAAAAATTCAGAATTAAAAGCTTTCAGATACAAGTTGCTACTAGAAAAATAAATTTGATTCATTGACTGATTTTGCATGAGGATAGCTAGGTTCTGTTGTAACATCATTTGAAGGCTGTTTATTTTTTCAAATAACCCCTGCCACCCCGATACAGATAACACAACAAACTATGGAAGCTCCTTATTCAGAGTAGCCTTGGCATGCACTGCATTCCAATGAGCTCAAACAAGCTATGGGGAGCTGTGGTTATCATTCAAAACAGAGCCAGTGTAATACTTTAGAGTGTATGAATTGGACTCCTCCCTACATCTTACTCAGCCATGGAGCTACCTGAGCCAGTCAGACTCCTTGAAGGAAAAAAGGTGGGATATAAATATAATAAATAAATACCAGCCTCGTAGCTTAGTCCAGACATCATTATCCAAATCCAAATGAAGTTTGTCAGACTAGAAACCATCTATGTACACATGCTCCCCCTTCCCCTATCCTCCTCTCCTATGTACACATGCTCCCCCTTCCCCTTCCTCCTCTCTTCCATACTTCAATATGGTATTTCCAGGATTTGTTAAATTTTACTGCCCTGAAAATATGAATACAGTTGTAGTCTTATACTGGATTATGATGAGAAATTAATGTTTTATTCAAGGTTCAGATGTATTGCTGTTTCTTCATAATAGTATATGGTTGGTACTAGTTCTATTAATATTTTAATAAATTATAAAGTAATAAACTGTGTGTACAATATTGCAATCATAATTACTGTAATCCACTTAGAGGGCACTTGGGCCAATAAAGCAGAATAAAATTTAATAATAAAATATTGGATTAAAACAAATGCTGCCAACAGGTTTACACTCTTTTTTTTAAAAAAAACCTTAAGATGTGATATTAACTCTTCTTGTTGTTTACATCAATCTTTCCATTCTTATTTTATTAACATTTTCCCAACTAGTAAAGCTAAGATTAAGACATTTGTCTTAATTTCATCTAAAAGTATTGTTTGAATAACAGCTGAGGCATCAAATTTAATGCAGATTTACTTGGGAATAAAGCTGAAACTTATACAGAACATTACTTACATCAGAGCAAATATCTTAGGATTGCCTTGCATGTCCCACTGAAATCAATGGCACCAATCCAATTAAGTGTGGTGAATATCACGCTAATTTTAAATTTCATATATAAGTTAGAACATTAGAATTAGAAATTCTAATCAGAATTTGTGTTGGGCTATACTTTATTAAGGTCATGTTTTTACAATTTAATAGATCCATTTGTGTTTTAAGTATTATATAGCTTTTATTTCTCCCCATAACACCCCCATGCATAAAGATGCTTGTTTCCATGGTTTAATTATTTCTTGCTCTCTAGCATTTAGCAAAATGTCTTTTGGTAAGAAAAAGAAGGAGCTGCAGCTCTCTCTAGTGGTATGACTGAAGCAGGGAAATTGCTCAATAAAAGCTGCTTTGGAAGCACCCATTTACAGCCAGTCCACTGAGGCATCTTGTTCTGGACAGAAGGACCATAGAAGCAAAGATCCTCTGCACTTCTCCTGCAGAGCAAAACACTTAGACTGCTGATTTTGGCCTCTTTGTTTCTACTTGCAAGGAGGAAAGACTGAGGCCTCACTGGGATAGACGCCCATCCCTGGAATGTCCACTCAGTGCTGGCTCTGAGGATGGTATTTTGTCCTTGGAGCCACAGAGAATGCAAAAGAACCACTCCAGCCTGCAAGAGTAGAGGGAAACAGGTTCCATCTCTGACCTCCAAATGCATTTTGCCAGTTGAACCTGGAACCCAAACCTTTCCTACAACTATCCAAACACCTAGCAGCCATAGGATTGTGCCCTAAACAATATAAGAATTCTGTTTTAAAAAGAAGAGTTATGCAATTCAATCATCTAAACATATATTTCTGCCTGCCCCATCTCATGCCCTGAAGTGGATTTTAAAACTTGCAGAACAGATAGTGAAAAATACTACATACAAGCAAGCTCATATGTGCATGTAAAGGAGTTTTCTTCATCAAAGATAAATAATGCAATTTAGAACATGTTAATTATACTTAAACACCATTAAATTCAACTATGTACTTAAATGCCTCTGGATTGCGGTTAGAAAGAACCAGTGTAGCGATTTCAGAGTTAAAGGCTCCCAATGGCAGCCATAAAAATACAATCATATTCATATAGCAAACATCTAAAAACATGAAAGTCCATAGTTCACGTTCTATGTGGATACAGTAAGTGCATGCTTAAAGAAGCTACTCCTAAAGTATGCTTCATAATACTACCACATCATCAAGAAAGTTATTTCTCAATGACATGCTTATTTGTGTACAAGCTTTCCAAAAACTATTTAAGCATTTATCTAGCTGCATGTCAATGTAGATACAGTATGCCAGGAAAAAAAGACTTTTGGAATGTCAAAGGACACATTAATCAATGTTCTTCATCTTACAATGAGATCTTACCACTTCGACACGTGCAAGAATGATAGGAAATCCAAAGGCAGAAACAACTATTCCAGTTGTGAAGAAATATGCCAATTCCATGCAGGCACTGCTTGCAGCATCAGTATCATCACTTACTCTTTTTGCAATGAAGTGAGGGATAGGAGTTATGAAGTAAAATATCAAGACAAATAAGGGCCAATAGATACTGCAGAATGACAAACAATGCAAATTGTTAAAGCAGTTTTAAATGGACTATGAGCAACTTAGTTTATTTCATTTCTTTATTGGTACAAACACAGAGACTGCCATATACTGAAATGTGAATACAGTAAAGCCATATACCTAGTTCTCTACCTCAACTGTATTTCCTCACTCATTCTGCTTTTTAGTCTCCTTTTTCAATCATTGCTTTCTGCAATTTCAACTATTATCCCCATTCTGCTATATGAGCTTTCTGCAATTCCACTGTCCTGCTTTCTCTCTAATTCCTCAACACCCACTTCTTATGTCAAACCATGTTAGCTACTCTTTCCTCTTCAACTATTGCATTGTGCTCCCATTGGCTAATCCCATTACAATCTCTAATGCCCTTAATCCAGCTATCTCTCAGCCATCTGACATATAACATAACAACCATGCATGATGTTGGAGAAGCCCCACCTAGGCATGGGCCACAGATCTTTTAAGAGCATCACAAATTTTTAGAGTTGCCCTGACTACCATCCTCAGCCTTAATATAAACCTGGCTCCCTCCCTCTCAATTCAGTGACCTTCCAATTACTATGACTTCTTAGTGGACTAATAGTGGACCAATAAGGAATGTAGCTTAAAGACAGCAGTCTTTTAAAACTGCCTACTCTTGCACAGTCTGCTCATTGTTTTCATTAAGCTGTGAGTCCAAATTTGCCTAACAGCACCACAGTCACCCAACTTTCTCAGAATGTGCCTGACTCCACAGAGGCTTGCTCAGCCACTTGCTAGTGAGTAACTATACTTGTGCTGTGGGCAAGAGAAAGATTGTGTGTCAGAAGTCTTCCTGACTAGCTTGGGATAAAGAATAGTTCCTTGGCACTCCGCAATCGTGTTTCTTAAAGCATACTCTTTTTTTTCATGATCCATGCGACCAAGTTCTGATATATCCTCCTCCTCAGCATCAGGGTTTGCACTCAGCTAGGGAAAGGTGGATGGACATGGGAGGAGGATAAGATTTTCTTTCTCTCTTGGGTTCAAAAGCTACAAAGTCTTGCAGTTCCTTAAATACTAAAAAAATCATTGTGGCATTGTAAGCTTACATGGACAGGACTTGCTATACAGAAAGTTATTTTGACAATGTTGCTTTTCCTGTTACAGGAGAAATGGCACATGCTAAAATAATTGTACAGGGGCCCTGATAATCTTTGTGCATCTGATCTCCTAGACTAGCTAGTTTTTTACCATGTGTACTTTCCCTCCTGCTGCCAGAATCTTTCTGTGTAAGGGTGATTTTTTTCTGAAATCAAATGTTCCTCTCTCCCTTGTCTATACTTCCTTTAGAGCTTGAGGCATGTGCTTCAGACAGCTGATTTCAAGCATTAGAACTGGGGTATGGGGGTTAAGTACCATTTGCTGCTCTAAGGCAATGAGATGTCTTGACATCCATTGCTGGACATAGCTATATAGACATATGGAGTGGGGAAAGGTACCTAAAACAGTACAATAAATTACATGGAGCAGGGAAACAATCTCAACTACAGAGAGATCTGTGGATAGCAAAATATGTAAAGGATTAATTAAATCAAAATGATAAGTGCATCAGGGCTAAGTTTTAAACAAACACAGACCATTGCATAGCTCTGTCCTGAAAGAAAGCAAGAAATCAATTAGTTTTCCTTCAATACCATGAAAAACCAGTGTGGTGTAGTGGTTAAAAGTGAAAGACTGGGACTTGGGAGATCTGGGTTCTAGTCCCCACTCAGCCACAGAGTTAATTGGGTGATTTTGGGCCAGTCATGGACTCTCAGCCCAACCTCCCTCACAGGTTGTGAGGATAAGATTGAGGGCTGGAGGAGAATAAGCTGCCTTGAACATTGAAAGGAAAAACAGTGGGATATAAATGTAATAAATAAACAACATTAAAATAGACATTTAAATTATGATTATTTCTGACCTCACCATTTCTATTCTTGAACATATATTTGTGTATGTAAATTAATAAATACAAATTTGTACAATTTATTGTCCTATAGGCCTAAATCCTGGATCTTTTTGATAACTAGTACTGTCCCAATACAAATTTAAAAATATTGTATTTTGTATTTTAAAAATTGTATTTTTAAGCCACTTGTTTGGATGTTTCAATGCCAATAAGCTATGCTTCAAACAAAACAAATACTTTTATATATATATCCCAAATTAATATATTCTTACCCATACTGTTCTAGGGCACACCCCAACATAAGAAATGTCAGACCAATGACTCCAGTGAATGATAAACCAACCAAGGCTGCATAAGAAAAAATAGAAGAAATGAGATCACTAAACTGTTTAACTGTTAATAAACCAAGTTCATACATAAAATCACTAACCAATTACTAACATGTCATTCATTCTCTGTAGAATATTATCTTCAGAATTTACAATACAAAGTGATCCACTGTTTCAATCCACTGTTTCAATTGGGAGACTACAGGTCCCAAAGCAGTAGGAATTCTAACAAGACAGACTTCATTTAATTAATTAATTAAAACATTTATATGCCGCCCCATCGCAACAAAGCCTTGGGGTGGCTTACAACATATATAAAATACAAAGACATTTTATGTTCAATATTCACACTTTGAGATTAAGATTGCCCTTTGCACAATATTCACACTTTGAGATTAAGACCTCCCTTTGCAGAACTTTAAAAAAATAGTCTTGTTGATCCCTTTAATTATATTTGGGATACAATCCTACACCCACACTAAGATCTACTGAACACAATGAAACTTTGAAGTGGACATGCATAGGATTGTGCTGTAAGGATACAGTATTGATTAGAAAGGTGTGTTGGAGGGCAATCCTATAGGCAAGGGGGAAAAAAGTCCTGCAGCTTCCATGCTGACTGCAGAACACTGAAGAGTTGTTAAGCCCTCTTTTTGTCTAAGCATATATGGGACTGCATCCTTACTGATGCTACATTCAGCATAATGATGGTCCACACCTTCTTAGTAGATTAAAAAAACATACTTGCATATCGAAACCTTTATGGGAACTTAGGACATTTCTTTTTGAACAATCAAAGCAGATGGCTTATAAAAGGGAGCTGTGAAATTAGGACGACCAGATCCAAAGAATGTCAAAGTTTCTGCATTTTTAATCCGTTTCTAGTTGGGGAAATTTCAGCAAATACAATTTTGTCCTCCCACCCCGGCCAAATATGACCAGTTGCACCTCCCAGAACCGCCGGTTCTGCATAATTGCTACAAGATTTGGTCCTGCCCTCCTAGCCTCTAGCTTCCCTGCGTTGGACACGAGTTGCCATGGGGCACTTCAAAATAGCACCCCAGCAAAGGTTTAGTAGAAACGCGCAACAAAACAAAGTACAGTGCAGAAGTTTTCTCTGCTTCTCGACAGCGAGCCACGGAGCCTAAACGCTGTTTAAGGATTCGATCCTCTGCCTAGCGAACGCTGGGTTTTGTAGGACTTCTCTTCTGTCTAAACATGCACAGGATTGCGCCCTAAGGAGCATTCCACAAAAGACCAAGCGGAGCAGAGAAAGGAAGGATGGGACGCTGCACCTCGCGGGGCAGGGGGAGGAAGTATGTCGGAGGCACTGCGAAGGGAGGGGCTGGGAAGAGGGAAACGATCAGAAAGGGCTCATGCAAAGGGGTCGCCGAGGGCAGAAGAGAAAACCGGATCATACCTTTAATCCCTGCCATGTCCCCTTCTTGCAAGTAGGACCTTTGCTTCCCAGTCTGCTTTAACGACCCTGAAGCAGAGAAGGCGGAGATTGGGGTGCCTTCTTCCGTCTTCTGTTCACGTGGTATTGTCCTGGCCCTTCCTCTTCCCTTGGAAAACGAGCAGCTTTATAGAAATGGGGAAATCCGTTCTTGGCTTTAGTCGTTTAATGCCCGTGAGTACCCATTCCGAGCGTATCGGTCATCAGCGCCTCATTGTATGGGGTGGAATCAACACTGACTGGATTTTTTCAGACAAATTTGACTGAAAAAGAATTGCATCTGAGGAAATGCAGAAGCCTCTATCCAATGTTAGTCTAACTAAAGCCCATTCATTTCAGTTCCATGTCATTCTGTTCTAAAGAAGACTAACACTGGGTATAACCACTGACCACGAAAGTTTATACCAGAATCAAGGTGTTCGTGTTTGAGGTGCAGCTGGTGTTTTTCTTCAAAATTTGTTGATCATCCTGCTGCTTTCAGCAGTTAATTCCCAAAAAGTGCTATTCGCGCCTGCACTCCCCCTTCCTTATGCTTTTGGGCTGGGATCCGGGTTCCCAGACGAGATGAGGACTCTGAACCTCACGTTCCCCACCAAATTACGAACAGATTCCTGCATACCCTTGGTCTCTGCAAGGAAGATCACATGCTCATTCAGACGACCAAAGTTACTTGTAAGCAATCTTGTCAGCACCAAGCTAGATATCAGATAGGAGCAGAATGGTAACTTGGAGTCTGTCTGAAAACCACTATTAAATGATGGTGAGTATCAATTAAATTGATAGCATTTCATTTAATAAATCATATTTCCATTGCAAGACTATCAGTGATAATGAGCTTGCACAAGGGTTGAAGGGGGAGTCCATCAGGTTTGTGGGCCTTTTAAAGACAAAATAGTAAACATGTTTTAAACAATTTTAAAATAAATTAAGGGGTAGACAAAAATTAAGGAAGACCTGTTCCCCTTTGGTTTAGTATGTATTGCCTTTTTTCTTTTTCCTGGGGAAGTCACACCATGCATGGATTTATTTATGTAAAACGGTTTCTATTTGTAATTCTCTCTTCCCATCATATATACATGTTGATATTTAGCAGTTATCATACAACATTAGATGCAGTTGTACAACTGTAGAAAGTATGCTACTCTTAGTACAACTGTAATACAAGCAGAAACCTTATGAGAATATTACATTTTCTTTTGTAGTTATGCACAATTTAAATATTTCTTTACCTTGCCATTTTTAGTTCCTTAGTCTATTCAATGTGTTATTTGCATGAAAAGGCATGTTTTTTTTTAAAGCAGCATCTCTGTCCTTACCCACGATGATACAGAGCTTCCCCTACCCTACACACATTACCATGGATGTCTGAAGATTTCTGGGTCTAAAGCCTTCCTTGTGTAGATGAAAAGCAAGTGAGTGAGGGAACTACAAGGGTTAAGCAGAAGGCATAGCAAAGAAAGCTTTTAGAAGGGAAGAAAGTTTTAGAAGATTCAGCATATCAGATATCACCTCCTGAGATAAGCGGGCAAGGAAGCTATATGAGAAGTTTGTTAGATTATAATATGTAGGTATACCTTTGCATACATTAGGATCAGTGTTCACTTGGACTTCCAGCAGGCTATTCTCTAAAAAGTTCTTCAAATGCCACTAAACAAGCTACGCAATCATGGAATAAGCCCAGCGGCGGGGTGGGGGGCTCTTATGAATCACTAACTGGTTAAAGAACAAAAGACAGAGGGTAGAAATAAACTCATTTTCTTCCAATGAAGCGATGTCGTTAGTAGAGTCCCAGGCAGTTCTGTATTAGGACCGATGCTTTTCAACCTATCCATATATGATCTGGAATTAGGAGTAAGTAGTAAGGTAGCCTAGTTTGCTGATGACACTAAACCTTTTAGGTTGGTTAAAATCAAAAGGGACTGTGAGGAACCCCAAAGGGATCCCTCCAAGCTGGAACTATGGACATGAAAATGGCAAATGCAGGTCAATATAAGCAAGTGTAGAGTAATGCATGTCGGAAAAAATGTTAAACTAACAAGGGAGCATATAAGAGAAAGTGGAAAGAGGGTTTAAAAAAAGAATAGGCAGAAGAAGTATATAGGAGAAATGAAGAGAAGAGAGGTCCTGTAATAAAGCACCTGAAAAAAGTGGTTCCTAGATCAATCAAGCCAGAGCTTTTGTTGAAAGCAAAAGTGACACAGCTGAGGCTGTCATATTTTGGACACACTGTGAGATGTGTATGATTCACTGAAGAAGAAAATCATAATGGGCAAAGTGAAGACATTAAAAAGAAAAAGACCATATATGAGATATACTGAATGCATAAAAGAAGCTACATCCTTGAACTTAGAAGAGCTAAGAAGGGCTGTCCAAAACTGCATGTTTTAGAGGGCTTTCGTTCATGAGACTGGCATGGATTAGAGTTGATTTGATGGCACATTACAGCAAAAGTAAATACCAGTGCTAATGTTATAAACAAGCTGCTGGGGGTGGGGCAGGGAGAGCAGGGCACCAACTACATTTCCACATACTTGGCACAAGCCATGCATCCCTTTGTGGTTGCCCAGCTCCAGGAAATGTGAACAGGCTATTAAAGCATCATTCTCTCACCTGATGGCAAATCATGCACACTATGTGATCTTCCTCCTTCATGGATCACTGCCTTGTCATGGCGAAGGGGCTTGCATAGCACAATGAAGCTATGAGCTATGCCGTGCAGGGCCACCCAAGACGAACAGGTCATAGCAGAGAGCTCTGACAAAACGTGATCCACTGGAGAAGGAAATGGCAACCCACTCCAGTATCTTTGCCATGAAAACCCCATGGACAGTACCAAACGGCAAAAAGATATGACACCGGAAGATGAGCACCTCAGGTCGGAAGGTGTCCAATATGCTACTGGGGAAGAGCGGAGGGCTAGTACTAGTAGCACCAGAAAGAATGAAGTGACTGGGTCAAAGCCGAAAGGACACTCAGTTGCTGATGTATCTGGTGGTGAAAGGAGAGTCCAATGCTACAAAGATCTATACTCCATAGGAACCTGGAAAGTAAGATCCATGAATCAAGGCAAGCTGGATGTGCTCAAACAAGAGATGACAAGACTGAACATCAACAGCTTAGGAATCAGCAAACTAAAATGGACAGGAATGGGTGAATTTAGTTCAGATGACCATCAGGTATACTACTGCAGGCAAGAATCCCTCAGAAGAAATGGAGTAGCCTTCATAGTCAATAAAAGAGTAGGAAAAGCAGTACTGGGATACAATCTCCAAAATGACAGAATGATCTCAGTTCGAATCCAAGGCAAACCATTCAACATCACAATAGTCCAACTCTATGCCCCAACCACTGGTGCTGAAGAGGCTGAAGTTGACCAGTTCTATGAAAGCCTACAACACCTTCTAGAATTAACTGCAAAAAATGATGTCCTTATCATCATGGGGGATTGGAATGCTACAGTAGGAAGGCAAAAGATAACCGGAATAACAGGCAAGTTTGGCCTTGGGGTACAAAATGAAGCAGAGCACAGGCTGGTAGAATTTTGTCAAGAGTTCCAACAACCCAAGAGACAACTCTACACATGGACATCACCAGATGGTCAACACAGAAATCAGATTGACTATGTGCTCTGCAGCCAAAGATGGAGAAGCTGTATACAGTCAGTAAAAACTAGACCAGGAGCTGACTGTGACTCCGATCATGAGCTTCTCGTTGCAAAATTTAGGCTTAAATTGAAGAAAGTAGGGCAATGTACTAGGCCACTCAGGTATGACCTAAATCATAACCCTGATGAATATACAGTAGAGGTGACAACTAGATTTAAGGAATTAGATCTGATATACAGAGTGCCTGAAGAACTATGGATGGAGGTTCACAACATTGTACAAGAGGTAGCAACTAAAACCATCCCAAAGAAAAAGAAATGCAAGAAAGCAAAATGGCTGTCTGAGGAAGCTTTACAAATAGCTGAGGAAAGAACGGAAGCAAAAGGCAAGGGAAAAAGGGAAAGATACACCCAATTGAATGCAGAATTCCAAAGAATAGCTAGAAGAGATAAGAGTGCCTTCTTAAATGAACAGTGCAAAGAAATAGAAGAAAACAATAGAATAGGGAGGATCAGAGATCTCTTCAAGAAAATTGGAGATATGAAGGGAACATTTCATGCAAAGATGGGCATGATAAAGGACCAAAATGGCAGGGATCTAATGGAGGCAGAAGAGATTAAGAAGAGGTGGCAAGATTACACAGAACGAATTCAAGATGGCGTCGGAACAAGACGGACATGATTAATAGGGGCTCCTATTATCACGCCAGTAATGCTTGATAGTAAGTCGTAGGAGACTTAACTGAGCCCTGTCGGGGCGAAGATAGATTGCCTGGCATTATCTCTCCTGGTTGATGTAGGATAGCAATCCTACATCTTACTGGAAGAGGTTCAGGCATTTCTCAATTGGGCTACACAGGGGCATCGGATGGACTAATTAGCTTACTTTAGCCAGATATGCATCGGACGGCTGGTAAGCATTCTAATTTCTATTTCTTTTTTGCAATGTTACCCGTGGGAAAGCTGCTGTCTATAATTTGAACCAAAGAAGATAGGGAAAGTCTGTTTGAAGCCCTCTTACGCGGCGAATGACATATGAGAGAGGCGAAGACTTTTATCTGAGAAGCTGAGGAAAAAGATTTTTCTTCTAATCTCTCTATGGGCAAAGGCGAAGATTAATGACTATGAAATAGAGGACAGCAAAGCTAGAAGTTAAAGCGAATACTTGGATATCTACTTGGACCTCTGCCAAGGCTAAGTGGATTCTTGCCAGGGAAGTTTGTATTATTTTTATTATCAATACATGGTGTTTTCTCGCTACTGTGATGTTTTGCTGGTGAACACTCTTGTTTTCTTTATCTGCCCCCTTTTTTTTGCAATATTATTTGTGAAAAGACTATATTCTGTTGTTAATTGGCATATAGAAGAAGAAAAAGCCCCTAACTTGTTGGTGGCCATTTTTTGTTTTCCTTTGTTACGCTTCTTCTTTGTTCTTCTTGGCTAGCTTCCATTTTTCTTGGCTTGCTGCCAAAGGAAGGTCTATTTTTTATATTATTTTTTAAATAGAATTGTGCTGTCACCTGGTGGTGATTGAAATTATTGCAAGTTTCTCTCTCTCTCTCTCTCTCTCTCTCTCTCTCTCTCTCTCTCTCTCTCTCTCTCTCTTTTTCTTTTGTTGTTGTTTCTCTTTTTTGTTTTTTCCCCCCCTCCCTTCTCTTTCTCTTTTTTAATACCTTATTCAACTTATATCTTTCTCCCCGACTTTTTGTTGTTGATTTACTGAAATCTCTTCGGTGAACAACCTTCATCATGAGCAAAACTCAGCCATCCTCAACGCCCTCCTCTGTGGGACAAAGTCCAATACATCACCCCAAGACAGAAGATGTTGCAAAAACTTTAATGGCGATACAGGCGACTCTGACAACTTTGCAAGCATCTCAAGAGGCAATGACAATACGGCTGGAAAGTCTATCAAATAAACAGCAGGAGCAAATTGATAAATTGGAAAACTTGTTTGAAGAAATGACAACGCAACTATCAGAAGTACGACTTAAAGCGGAATGGAATACAAAAAAAATGCAACAAGTATCTGAAAAATTGGAGATAGTAGACAAATCAACATGGGATTCAATGGCTGTGCTAGAGATGGAAAAGGCATTGTATTATCTAAGATTTCAGAACATAACGGAAAAAAAAGATGAAAACTTGCGAGAGATCATAACTACTATCTCGGCGGAGCTTTTGGAGATAGAGGATGAAACCATGGCTATGGGAATCGATCTCGTTTATAGGGTCAATTCCTCTTATACCAGAAAAAATAAACTACTGGGAGAAGTTCATGTCAAGTTTGCTTTAAGATCCATAAGAGATAACATCTTGAAGGCAGTACGGGAGAAACCATTAGAGATGCTCATCAGGAGGTGACGGTCCTGAAACAAATTTCATGGAGAATCAGAGGGAAGAAAGAAATATCGATTCCTTACTACAAGATTGATTAAGAAAAAGATCATCTTTAAATGGCTAACACCAGAAGGAATATTTCTTACATGGAATTCTGTAAGATATAAATTGGATTCAATTCTTAAAGCACAAGAGTTCTATGAAAAATTTAGAGCTGAGTTGGAAGAGGAGGACCCTGTCATATCTGAGGAAGGAGAAAAAGTCCCTCACGGGGCTTCCTGTCCCTTCGAGGCTGGGGCTGGAGTGCCTCCACTTGGTATTGGGCGACCGAGACAGATTGGGGATTCTGTTGGTGTACCGAGCACCCTTCTGCCCAACAGACTCCCTGCCTGAGCTGACGGAGGTCGTCTCGGACCTGGTGTTGAAGACCCCCAGGATGTTGGTTCTGGGGGACTTCAATCTCCATGCCGAGACGGACTTGTCCGGGGCGGCTCAGGACTTCATGGCTTCCATGACGGCCATGGGGCTGTCTCAACATGTCATTGGCCCAACCCATGAAGGTGGACACACTCTGGACCTGGTTTTCTCGACGGGAGAGGAAGAGGGTGATCTGAGGGTGAAGAATCTATGTTTGACGCCCTTGTCATGGTCAGATCACTTCCTCGTGAGGTTTGAGCTCGAGAGTGGCTTCTCCCTCTGTAAGGGTGCGGAGCAGATTGTGATGGTCCGCCCCCGGAGTCGGATGGATCCTGATGGATTCCTGAGGGCCCTGGGGGATTTTCCGGCTGACGAGGCTGGTGCTCCTGTTGAGGCCCTGGTTGATATATGGAATGGGGAGATGTCCAGGGCCATCAACACGATCGCTCCTAAGCGCCCTCTCCAACCAGGCAGAGCTCGATCGTCTCCCTGGTACACTCCAGAGTTACGGGTGATGAAGCGGGTTGGGAGACGGCTAGAGCGCAAGTGGAGGAAATCTCGTGACGAGTCTGACCGAACACATCTTAGAGCACACTATCGAGCCTATGCTGTGGCGGTGAGGGCGGCGAAGAAGCGATTCTTCTCCGCGTCCATTGCCTCCTCGCAATGCCGTCCGGCGGAGATTTTTCGGGTTGTTCAGGGGCTGATTAAACCTGGCCCCGAAAAAGATCTTGTGCCACCCTCGAAAGCCCGCTGTGACGATTTCGCCACGCATTTTAGGGAGAAAGTTGCTCTGATTCGTCACGAACTGGACTCCACCCTTGACACAGTTTCTCTCGGGGAGGGACCAACCGTACGTGCTTGTCCCTCGTTAATGGATGATTTTCAGTTGTTGTGGCCTGATGATGTGGACAAGGTGCTTGGATCGGTACACTCAACCACCTGTTTACTGGACCCGTGCCCATCCTGGCTATTAAAGAGCGCCGAGGTCGGGATTGTGCCCTGGATCTTGGAGGTGGTAAATGCCTCCTTGAGAGACGGCCGGGTGCCTGCCCCTTTAAAGGAGGCGGTAGTCCGGCCAGTCCTCAAGAAGGCTTCCTTGGATCCAGAGGTGGTTGCCAATTATAGACCGGTGGCCAATATCCCGTTTTTGGGCAAGGTGCTGGAGCGGGTGGTGGCGGGACAACTCCAAGCACTCTTGGATGAAACTGATTATCTGGACCCATTTCAGTCCGGTTTCAGACCCGGCTTTGGCACTGAATCTGCCTTGGTCGCCCTGTATGATGACCTATGCAGGGAGAGAGACAGGGGGAGTGCGTCCCTGTTAATTCTCCTGGACCTCTCGGCGGCTTTCGATACCATCGACCATGGTATCCTTCTGGATAGGCTGGCGGGATTGGGAGTTGGAGGCACTGCTTTGCAGTGGTTCTGCTCCTATCTTAATGGCCGATTCCAGAAGGTGGTGCTGGGGGACTATGGCTCTGCGCCATGGCAGCTATGCCATGGGGTTCCGCAGGGTTCCATTTTGTCCCCTTTGCTGTTTAACATTTACATGAAACCACTGGGAGAGGTCATCAGGAGGTGTGGGCTGCGGAATCATCAGTATGCTGATGATACCCAGCTCTACCTCTCGTTTTCCACTGATCCAGGTGAGGCGGTGGCTGTGCTGAACCGGTGCCTGGCCGAGGTAATGGGCTGGATGAGGGCCAATAAACTGAGGCTCAATCCTGACAAGACGGAGGTCCTGTTGGTAGGTGGTTCGGACTTCGGAATGGGGGACCTGACCCTAATCTTGAATGGGGTTGCACTCCCTCTGAAGGACAGGGTCCGCAGCTTGGGAGTCCTCCTCGACCCGGAGCTGACCTTGACAGCTCAAGTGTCAGCAGTGGCGAGGAGTGCCTTCCATCAGCTTCGGCTAATCCATCAGCTGCGTCCCTTTCTGGAATTCGACTGCTTGGCGACGGTGACTCACGCGTTGGTGACTTCCCGGTTAGATTACTGTAATGCGCTCTACGTGGGGCTACCCCTGAAGACGGTCCGGATACTTCAATTGGTGCAGAATAGAGCTGCCAGGGTGCTGACGGGGACTGGGCGTGGTTCTCATATCACCCCAGTTCTCCGTCAGCTTCACTGGCTCCCCATTGAAGTCCGGGCCCAATTCAAGGTGTTGGTTCTTACCTATAAAGCCCTTAACGGCTTGGGTCCCGGTTACCTAAAGGAGCGCCTGCAACCATATACACCCTCCCGCCCCTTACATTCTGCTGCTGATGCCCTCCTCCGGGAACCCTCTGTGAGAGATATTAGGAGGGTGAGTACCCGGAGGAGGGCTTTTTCTGCGGTGGCGCCCCATTTATGGAATGCGCTCCCCAGAGAGGCTCGCCTGGCGCCGTCTTTATTTGCTTTTCGGCGCCAGGCGAAGACCTTTTTATTCAAACAATATTTTAAATGTTAATTTATTGATATTTGGATGGTTTTAATTTAGACCTGGAGATGGGCCAGTTTTTAATGTATGTAATTTTTAGTATTTGGAAATTTTAATGTATTAGAAATTGTTTGTATTATTGTTGTGAGCCGCCCCGAGGCTTGTGGCAAGGGGCGGCCTATAAATTTCCAAATAAATAAATAAAATAAATAAAAAGATGCTGAAGCGATGGAATTAATAGTGTACCAATCTGAACAAGGAGAATTGCTGAGGGTTGATCCACAACAAGAAGTACAGACTTTGGATCCAAAGGAGAAGAGAAAAGGTAGAATTGTAAAGGCAAAGAATAAGTAAATAACCTTATTAAACATGGCTAGCAAAAGGGAAGGAAAAATTGAACTTCTCTCTCTAAATGTTAATGGACTAAATGGACCGTCTAAGAGAAGAAGGATTTTTGCTCAGCTTCAAAAATGAAACCTAGAGATAATCTGTCTACAAGAAACACATATTAAGAAACACATATTAAGAAGCAACATGATAAATTTCTGGAATGTTCAAAACTGGGGAATTTGTTTGTGTCTTCTGCATCACAAAAGCCTATGTCAGGGGATTGATAATAACCTATTCAGCAAGAATAAATTAAAAGAAAAGACAAGAGCGAGCAACATTAAGGGAAGAATTGAGGAAACAGGAACAAGAATTGCAGGCGGATCCAACAAAGAGTAATCTTAGGGTTCAAATGAACACTTTGAAGCACAAATTAAATCTCTTGGATATGAGCGAGCTCAACAAGCAAATGAAATTGACTAAACAGAACTTTTTTGAAAATGCTAATAAGCCGGGGAGATAGCATATAAAGTTAAAAAGGAAAGAAAGAAGAGAGTGATTTCAAAACTGAGAGATGGAGAAGGACGACTGCAGGTACAAAATACACAAATTAATAAAATAGTTGAAGACTTTTTTGCAAGATTATACCGGAAGGAGGAGTTTTCGATTGGGAAGGTGAAAGAATATATACAAAAGGGAGATTTGCCTAAACTATCAGAAAAGTTTAAAAAAATACTGAACCAGGAAGTAACAACTATGGAAATACCAGAGGCAATTACATGACAGAAGAACGATAAAACCCCTGGTCCGGATGGTTTACCAGCGGAATTTTACAAATCGTTTGAGGGAGTTTTTGCTACATTTTTTAAAAACATATGTAATGAAGCACTGTTAAATGCCAAAATACCAGACACTTGGATGGAGGCAAATATAACATTAATACCTAAAGAAGACATGGATTTAACTGAGATTCAGAACTTTAGACCTATATCACTATTAAATGTGGATTATAAAATTTTTGCCTCAATATTGGCAGAAAGGTTGAAGAAGTTTTTAATAGACTTTATACATCCAGACCAAAATAGTTTCCTGCCTAAAAGACAAATGAAGAATAATTTGAGGACTATCTTGGATATTTTAGAATACTATGAGATACATACGGAAAAACCAATGGCTTTATTGTTTTTGGATGCTCAGAAAGCTTTTGATAATGTCAATTGGCAATTCATGATGTATCAGATGGACCAAATGGAGTTTGGGGAAAAATTTATGAATGTGATATCAAGCATCTATCAAAGACAGTCGGCCAGGATCTTTATTAATGGAGAATGTACAAGGGCTATAGAGATACAAAAGGGTACAAGGCAGGGATGCCATTGTCACCCCTATTGTTTATTTTGACTTTAGAGGTCTTGAATAGAAACATTTGGGATGACGAGGACATCAAAGGCACTAAAATTAGGGATGAAAAATATAAATTGCAAGCATTTGCAGATGATTTGGTTTTCATAATAGAGGAACCATTTGTAACTATCCCTAAACCTTTACAAAGGATCGAAGAATATGGAGAGGTCACGGGGATGAAAATAAATAAAGAAAAGACGAAGCTTTTAGTTAAAAATCTTACACAAAAGCAGAAAAAAGAACTCCAAGAGAAGTGGACTTACAGATTGTTTAAAGGGTAAAATACCTGGGAATTTATCTTGCAGCTAAATGTACAACTTTGAAAGAAGATAATTATGATAAATTACTGAAAGATATTAAAAGTGATCTGGAGAGATGGGCCAATTTACAATTGTCTTTGATGAGAAGAATAGCACTGGTTAAAATGAATATTTTACCAAAATTTTTGTTTTATTCCAAATGATCCCCGTAAAAATTGATAAAAAGTTTTTTGAGGATTTAAATCGTCAAGTTTCGAGATTTATTTGGAAAAAAAAGAAAGCAAGGATTAAACTAAAAATGCTTCAAGAAACCAAGAAGAATGGGGGTTTTATGTTGTATTATCAAGCGTCTATTTGTACTTGGCTAAAAGAATGGATAATCTTACGAAATAAGAGAATTTTGTACCTTGAGGGTCATGATTTACAAATGGGTTGGCATGCTTACATGTGGTATGAGAAGGTTAAGTCACAGGGGACTTTTCTAAGTCATTTTATTAGAAGATCACTAATGTCAGTATGGGAAAAGTTAAAGCCAAAACTGTATAATAAGTTACCAAGATGGCTTTCACCTATGGAAGCCTTTGTCTATCCAAATGTATTAAATTTTGAAGGGATTATAAGATATGATGATATTTTGGATAAGGATGGAGGCCTAAAACTGGAGCAAGAAATACAAGAACAGGGACTTAATATATCATGGTGGTATAAGGTGCAGATGCGATCAAGATATGCCAAAGACTGCAAAATGTGGGGGTTTTATAAAGATCAACAGCCTTGATCAAGTGATGTTAAAAGCAGATGAGAAAATGATTAAAAGAATCTATGAGTTTTTGCTTGACAGAAAAATGGAAGGGGAACAGGTCAAGGACACTATGATAACATGGGCACAAAACTTTGGATATAATATTGCATTAGAAAAGTGGCAAAAGCTGTGGGAGAGAAATATTAAGGTAACTTTAGCAACCTCATATAAAGACAATTTATATAAAGTGTTTTATAGATGGTGTTTGTCACCAAATCG
Organism: Varanus salvator macromaculatus; assembly: GCA_023646645.1. Classification (NCBI taxonomy): domain Eukaryota; kingdom Metazoa; phylum Chordata; class Lepidosauria; order Squamata; family Varanidae; genus Varanus; species Varanus salvator. Next base: position 30,480,378 of record JAIXND010000784.1, on the reverse strand, counting down.
ATTAGCTAAGATGTTTCCAAATATGTCTAACAGATGCTGGAAATGTAAACATGGTGTGGGTACATTTTATCATATGTGGTGGACCTGTGAATATGTGAAAAAGTATTGGATTAAAATACATAAATGGCTTGAGGAAATGCTACAAAAATCTTTAGCCTTTAAACCTGAAATTTTTTTGTTAGGCATTGTACCAGAAAATATTAGTAAACAAGAAATGTATTTGATACTACATTTAATCACAGCGGCGAGGATCGCGCTTGCTCAATAATGGAAGAGTGAGGAACTACCCACTGAGGAACTGATTTTGAAAAAGATTCTGGATTGTGCAGAAATGGATAGACTGACTCTATCACTGAAGGAGAAGGAAGACACTGACTTTTACCAAACCTGGAATTTTTTTTACGACTGGCTAGAGAAACGGGACTTGGCATAGATTTAAAGATGTCTTTAAACTTTTATAAATTGATTTATGATCATAGAATGCTAAAAGATATGTTATAGGGGCTGACCCAGCTTGTCTGATGTATTTGATGATTGATGTTTTTAATTTGTAGTTTCAAATTTTAATAAAATCTTATTAAAAAAAAAAAGTTTACACAGAAGAACTATACAAGAAAGAGTGTAATGTCCCTGATAACCACAATGGGGTGGTCACTGACCTCGAGCCAGATATCCTGGAATGTGAAGTCAAATGGGCCTTAGGAAGTCTGAGCAACAACAAAGTTAGTGGAGGTGACAGCATTCCAGCTGAGCTATTCAAAATCTTAAAAGACGATGCATTAAAAGTGCTACACTCAATATGCCAGCAAATTTGGAAAACTCAACAATGGCCATGGGATTGGGAAAGGTCAGTTTACATTCCGATCCCAAAGAAGGGCAATGCCAAAGAATGTTCAAACTACCGCACCATTGCACTTGCTTTACATGCCAGCAAACTGATGCTCAAAATCCTACAAGCTAGGCTCCAGCAGTATGTGGACTGAGAACTACCAAAAGCACAGGCAGGATTTTGAAGAGGGAGAGGAACTAGAAATTGCCAACATTTGCTGGATCATGAAGAAAGCTAGGGAGTTCCAGAAAAACATCTACTTCTGCTTCATTGACTATGCTAAAGCCTTTGATTGTGTGGATCACAACAAATTATGGCAAGTTCTTAAAGAGATGGGAGTACCTGACCATCTTATTTGTCTCTTGAGAAACCTATATGCGGGTCAAGAAGCAACAGTGAGAACTGGACACGGAACCACTGATTGGTTGAAAATTGAGAAAGGAGTTCAGCAAGGCTCTATACTGTTTTGAGGCCTTTGAGGATTGAAGCCTTTGAGCTGTGGTGCTGGAGGAGACTCCTGTGAGTCCCTTGGACCGAAAGTCCTTGAGGAGATCAACCCTGACTGCTCTTTAGAAGGCCAGATCCTGAAGATGAAACTCAAATACTTTTGGCCACCTAATGAGAAGGAAGGACTCCCTGGAGAAGAGCCTAATGCTGGACACAATAGATGGCAAAAGAAGAAGGGGACGACAGAGGATGAAGTGGCTAGATAGAGTCACTGAAGCAGTTGGTGGGAGCTTGAGTAGACTTTGGGGGATGGTGGAGGACAGGAAGGCCTGGAGGAATGTTGTCCATGGGGTCGCGATGGGTTGGACATGACTTTGCGACTAACAACAACAAAAAAATGTGATCTTCAAACACAACTTCCTCATGTGACCCACTTTATGAGCGACATGAGCAAAAGGGAAGTAACTGGACAAATCCTGATATATAGGCAGTGCTTTTTTTGTAAAAAAAAAAAAAAAAAAAGGTGCCAGAACTCACGTCACCGCTGGCAGTAAGCACTCAGCGCGCGACCACACACACCAATCCCAAGCCGAGCAGCACCCTCACCATCTCACTATCAGATAGCAGACACAAAAGCAGCTTGCAGGCACTATGTTAATGATGTTTGCTGCTGATCTGCTATCCCCGACAGGCGATTCAAAATCACTTTGTAAAATCCATTGGGAAAAAAAGGTGCCAGAACGCCATTCCGGTGTGTTCTGTGACAAATAAAGCCCCGCATATAGGTATGTAATAAGCACACATCTAGGAGCAGCAAGGGTAATGCAAAGCTGTGCACAATGTAAAAAGTTTTGAGTCAACCCATAAAAAAGGGACTGAATCCAAGTGTAATTTTCCGGCTTGAAATTCCATTATAATCATTACTGAAATATTTGTTCATGAATTTTGAGTATTGTTTAGCTGTTCTGTGCATTTGTTTTCCTCTTCGTTTCTTTATTAGGTTTTAGGAATCATACAGAAGGATGATATACTATATAATCCTCATGCTAGCATACATATTGAAAGCTGTAATCAGGACAGGTGCATGGCTGCAACATTTGCATCACAATATAGGTGATAAAGTGACCAAAAGTTTCCCTAAAAATTTTGATGCACTTAAAGAACTACCTGAAACAAAATTCTTAATGAGACTGTATTTTAGATGCTGATGAGAGTCAGGACAAAACCTCCTAAGCAACCACTTGACCTATGAGTAAGTAAAACAGTAATATGCTCAGTTCTTGCTAGCCCTACAGGTCAGCTTCAGGAAACAATGGAGAGGCCTTGCCTGTCCTAACTAGAGTGCCATGTTACAACGTTTAGCCTGATTAAGGTAATGCAAAATAATTTAAGAAAAAAAGGATGGCGGGGACAACCTTTCCTAAGCAGATCCATTTCAAGTATTGCTGACTATTCATACTGTTGACAAAGTGAAAGACAAGATTCCCATAGAGCTCATGTGAAAAAAGCAGCAGGCCTTATTCAAGTACAGCAAGATTTTTCTGGTGAGTGGCTGGTGACTTCTGTGGATGATACAAAGCTAAGGCTTTAGCAAGTCGGAGCAGAAAGTCCAACAAAACAACCAAATTAACTGATTAAAGAAAAGCTGGACTATTAGGAGAACTAGAAGACAAAGGCTATGGCACCTGCGATTTGATTCTGTACATTTCAAACCCAGATCCTTTTCTTTCTGATGTGTTAAATCTCAATTCCTAATACAACAGTTCAGATTTTAGCATTTTGAAAAGAGAATTTACATGTCAAACTAGAAGAAGAGTTTGGAAATAATTTAAATTATTCTCTTGTTCATATACCTCCTGCACAATCTGAAGGAATCCCACTGTCTCGTCTCCTGTATTATGCAATATTTCTTATTGTTCTATTTTTTTCTTTTCATTTATATAATCCTTTTAGTGTAGAATATGTATATTTATGAGAATTCTAAAAAGATAGACAGATGCACTGAATAAACTGTTAAACTACTGCAAGAAACTGCAAGGTGAACTAAAACCCATGGTGTTTTTAGTGATTGTAGATATGACCTACTAGAAGATGAAGAAAGACTGAGAGCAACTGAATGGAAATGACATGTTATAGTTCAGAGAACTACAAAAGTGGAGAATTGTGGGGGAAGAAAAAGGTGAGTGAATTACAAGGGTTACATAGAAAGCTTAGGGGAAAAAACCTTTTAGAAGGGAAGAAAGTTTTAGAAGATTCACCATATCAGGTATCATTTCCTGGGATAAGATGGACATATGAGAAGTTTCTGTTAATTACAGTATGTGGTAGCCCTTTGCATGTATTAGGATCAAATACATATATTTGTGATTAGTTGAAGTACACTCATGCTATATGACATCAATAGAAATATAAATTCCTTGTTCAGTGAATCTGTTCTTTTTCTTAGCAGATTGCTGCATGCCACTAACCTTAATTGCTTTATTGACCCCCAAGTCAACAAACCAGGGAACTACTTGCTAAATCTCTCACCTTCTGGTTTTGACAATGAAAACACAATTTCTCCAACACCTGCCTCAGACAGGAATGCTTAACATGCACACTAGGATATACATCAGGTGGGGCAGGAGTAAAATTTAAACAAGCACAGACCATTGCATAGCTGTCCTGAAAGAAAGCAAGAAGTCAATGGGTTTTCCTTCAATACCATGAAAAACCAGTGGTTAAAAGTGAAAGACTGGGACTTGGGAGATCTGGGTTCTAGTCCCTACTCAGCCACAGAGTTAACTGGGTGATTTTGGGCCAGTCATGGACTCTCAGCCTAACCTCCCTCACAGGGTTATTGTTGCGAGGATAAGACCGAGGGTGAGGAAGAATGATGTAAGTCACCTTGAGATTGAAAGGAAAAAAGGCAGAATATAAACATAATAAAAATAGGCATTTAAATTATAGTGATTATTTCTGACCTATTTTAACCCTGAACATATATTTGTATATGTAAATTAGTACAAACTCCCTACACACATCATTTCTTCACAGGAATTATATCCTAATTATAATTTCCAAAATACTAAAATGTGAGGCAATCATTATTTTAGCATACTGTACAAAACAAGAAATGCATTCACCAAAAACACCAAAAACTGTACAAAACAAGAAATGCATTCACCAAAAACAGCCAGGACCAAGTTTGCATTCCATGTAACTTCAGCTCAGTAAGGTTTCAAGACTTAAGCAGGGGTCCTCAAACTTTTTAAGCAGGGGGCCAGTTCACTGTACTTCAGACTGTTGGGGGGCTGGACTATAGTTTGAAAAAAATGAGCAAATTCCTATGCACACTGCACATTAAAAAATAATTAAAATTAATTAAAAATTAAATTTAAAATGTTTGCTCCACTCCCACTGAGCCCGGGGGCAGCTGCTTGACGGGGGGGGGGGGACTCCCCCATTGAAGGCTAGGCTCCCGCACCTCCGCCACAAGCCGCCTCAGCCTGGGGGCAGCCGCTCGACAGTGGCAGCAGCGGCTCCCCCATTGAAGGCTGCAGCTCCCACGTGTCTGCCGCAAGCTGCCTCTCTAAGCCCAGGAACAGCCTTCTATGGGCAAGCTGCCGCCGCCTTCGAGTGGCTGCCCCTGGGTTCGGCGAGGCAGCTTGGCCCGTGGCCCAGGGACATGGCTCACGTGATTAAAAATAGATTTTAAAAGTTGTAATTTTTTTATCGTCAATTCTTTTTTAGCATCTTCGTCTCTCTCTTCCGTCCAACTCTCTTGTTTCCCGCTCTGTATTCCCACTCTGTATAGGCATGCAATGGGGGTACGGGGAGTGCCGGCACATGCACAGTTGAGCTTTTACAATTCGCCAGCCCTCTGCTCAGTTTCAGAGAATGCCTGCATCTGCTCAGAGCTTTTGGACTCAAAGATCATTTTCTCCAAGCAAGTCCAAAAGCTCTGAGACAGGCCGAATCTCTAGAATCCCATGTTCTAGAGAAAGGGAAGCAATTAAACATGTAAGAGTCTAAGAATTCTTTTCAAATCTTATAAAAAGTAAAGTAACACAAAATGGTATACATTTTGGAACCTGCAGAAAAAAGCCTATTTGTTCCACAGTCCAGTGAGTTTATTCTTTGGATAAGAATTTAGAATCATTGTATCCCCTTTTGTATAATTGTTCCAAATGGTTGTCATATATTACCAATTTCTATCTCTAACATGAATAAAATATAAATATAAAGTAGTCTGTGTTCTTTAAGCTCTTTAATATGTACATTTTTTAAAATCCAATCACATTTCATTGAGTACATTTGTATATTTACAAAAAATAAATGCAATAGGGTTTTTAATTAAACAGTAAACCTGAACATTAACAAGCTTTGTAACTACCAGATATTACTAGAAGAAAAAACGGGGAAACCTCTTTGAGTTCAGTAGTTTTGACACAGGTCTCACTTTCATGCACCATAAAAACACTGCAGTTAGAGGAGACATTTCAGCTGGGTTTTTCTTTTTACTGAACTAGATGGAACTTAATGATATATTTTATGTTGTGAAATCTGAATTATTAAAAAAAACAGTAAGTCTAATTTACAATGCTAGTGTAATTTTGCAACTTCAAAAATGTATGCTACATTAAATACATTTATGTATCTAAGCATAGTTCACACAATATCTACAAATGTAAATGAAAGAGTAAAACAAGTCACAAGAACATAATTCACATTCCAGATGTTTTTAATGGACAAGCACATACTTGATCAAAACATTTCATAATATGTTAATAAATAACATCCAATTCATTATAGGTGTTCAAACATCCTAAGGTCTTGTACATATAAAAAGGAAAACTTGGTATTTTGTTTCACATTGGCAGTAAGTGGCAATAATTAAAGGATCAATACAACAAAAAGATGGCATTTAACAGAAAAATAAATGTAGGCTGGTTGACATGCTCTTGTATCTGCAGAAAAGGGTTTCCCACTAGAAAATCAGATTATCTTAAAACATAACTTTGACAAAGGGTTTCACATCATCTAGAGATTCTCCCTTTAAGATGCATATGGAAACTTTTCTTCCCATCCACTAGTTACCTAGTGAAAAGACATGTGATTAGGGTTTTTTCATGCACTGTTTTTTGTACCTACCATTGAACCACAAGGAGATTGGCCGTATCCAATGCCACAGTTTGCCTTCAAGAAACTGTAAGCATCTTGTTTTCAACAGAGATGTCACCCCAGAATCTACAAACATGATGGACTTCTTTAAGCAGCCCAGTTGGACTTAATGCCAACTGCTTCAACAAGAATATTTAAATTAAATTTTAAAGTACATGATTTTAATCCTCCTCATACAGGAGACTGGATTTCATTCAGGAAATGTCAGGAAATAAAATTGTCATTACAAGTTTCTCCTCAAAAGGAGAAACACTCTGTACTATGATGTAAAATCAATTTTGTACAATTTTGTACAAAGATGAAACAATAGCCTTTTATCTTTATAGATGTGACTATATGAACATTATTGCTTATTGAGCCAATATATCTTGTGTAGGTAAGTAAGTTTATTTCTATTTCTCCCTCCCTCCCTCTCTTATTTCAAATCTGATAAAGCTACATAAACTATGATAAATTACTTAAAGAAGTTAGAGGATGAAGCTATCTCATAACTTCAGTTTGTGTTCTCAAATTGGGCAACACTGGATATTTGACTGAATTTAAAAAAACAATGAGAGTGAATTAAGAACAGGACCATGCAATGCCAAAAGAGAAGGAAGTGTCACATTTATTTTAAGTGCGGAAATTTATGACATTATTTCTGCTGGGATTTTTTTTAAAAGCCTTTGTACATTTGCTAACATTCTCACTTCCTATTAATGCACAGCAGTCAGTTCAGTGCTCTCTTGATTTGGACATTATCTTCAACAAACTTCTGATTGAATAATAATATAAAGATATTCCCCAAATTGTATGGTAGTATAGAATGTCTAGGTATTAGCCTGTCTGAAACATGAAGTACAACATTATGCTTAAGGCAGCAGTAAGTTGCCATAGTCATATCCAGTTGTCTAGCTGTCAAATTCAAAACACACTACAAGAAATAATTGAAGGATCAAATTATTCTGAGAGATAGAGTACTGGAAATAAGCACATATGAATAAATATCTTTACATTTTTGGGAATGTTTGTCCTGGATACCATGATCAATATAAAGCTACATCCCTAATGGTACAGGAACCTTTTGGCTAATAGTGGAAGAAGCCATCCATTTTACCTCACTCATTCCAAAACAAACTGCTGATTTACATCTGTAACTACCCTGTTTAAATCTGAAAGAACATTATATGATTAACCACTTGAACTCATCTCTTTGTTTTTATTCATGGCATATGTAAGAAACAGCATCCATAGTTTTTCCCCACTACATGAAGAAAGGTTTTAGTACTGGGGCAAGTTGTATTTTCCTCATGTCCAGACAGATATCATTTCAGCCATGAAATCTTGTGGCAAGGAACTATGTGGGCACTAGCACAGGTCTACAGCAATATCTGAAGAAGTATGCTAATACAAGGGCTTTTGGCCTTGGTTTTCAAATTCTGACCAGGCATCATTGAGCTCCATAAAAATCATCTTTGCGTACTGTTCATATGGCTGCCCTGTAGCCTGGAAGAAGAAAAGGATATATCACAACATATCAGAAGCTTTTTAAATATGACATTGTTCACACAGAAGGTACCCAGCAAGAGCTTGGCTTGACATTAAACATTGCACAAGATTGTGCGGCAGTTCAAGACTTTGGATCACATCCATGAAAGTTACTATTCCACATACAAAATTTTTCTAGCCTGTATCCCCACAGGTACCTATTAGTCACTAGTAAGCTAAAAGAAAATTTGTCATCAAGCTACATGCAGTTCTTTGTCATCCAAAGAAATAAAGCAAGCTACTATAAATTTGGTATCTATACATAATAAGTTTTTTACTGCATCTATTCCTGACTGAGGGATACAATAGAAACAGATGATGTTTGGTACATCGTTCTTCCTTCTTGTGTTATTACCTGCACTGCAATCTATAGTGCATCTTGTAAGATTATCAGTTGCAAAAATATCAACAAAGTATTTACATGCTAATATAGCCTCTGTGAGCTAAAAACAAATGTTGCTCATCACAACCTTAAACTTTAACCCCTAAATTTTTCCAGCATGAATCCCAGCCTTTTGGCAGTATCCTACAGTACCCCCACACAAGCAGAATGAACAACTAGCCCAGTAGGAAAGGCAGGCTGATTACCTGTAACTGTCATTCTTCGAGTGGTCATCTGTGCATTCACACATATGGGTGCTGCCCCTGGGCAGTGCTTGTATTTGGGAAGATTCAGCTAGTAACATTTTTGGCAGGAATCCACTCCCCCACCCCCTCGTATAAGTGGGCGGAGTCCCTGCCCCATCTCCAGTCCAGCTGGAGACCACCTGTTCACCCCTAACATACCAGCATGATAAAGCATAATATATGATGAACATGATAAAAGTTAGATTGTATCATATGAACCCAGTCACCAAAACCAATGTGTGACAGGCAAATGGGTTGTATGAATGCACAGATGACTACTCGAAGAACGACAGTTACAGGTAAGCAACCTGCCTTTCTTCGTTGTGGTGTCTGTGCATCACACATATGGGTGACTAGCAAGCTTACCAACCTCAGAGGCGGGACAGTGTCATCATTGAAGGACAGTCAATAGGATGGCACAACCAAAAGAGTAGTCCATTCTAGCCTTTTCATCCAGATGGTAATATCTGATAAAGGTGCATGTAGCAGCATTGCATAAGTTTTGCACAGGTTTGCCTGCACATAAGGCTGATGAGATGGCCACAGCTCTGGTGTAATGGCCTCCTGGAAGGATTGGCAAGTCCAATTTACTGAGTTGGTATGAAAGCTTCAACGATCCATTTTGTCAAGTGTTGGGGTTCCATCAGTGTTCCCTTGAAATGTTCAGAGTACTTGATAAACAGTAGCCTGGTTTTTCAGAACAGTTCGGTTCTGGACAGGTAAAAGGCAAGTGACCTGTGGGCATAGAGACTATGAAGTGACCATCCAATCGGTGTTAGTGGCACTGGGAAATATGCCAGTAACACATTATCTTGGTTGAGAGGGAATGCTGTCACCACTTTTGGGAGAAAGGTTGGGTCTGTAGGGAGGACCACCTTTTCCTTATGGAAATTCAAATATGGGGAGTCAATCCAAAGGGCACATATTTCACTAGCTCTTCTGGCAGAAGTTATAGTTACCAGGAAGGATGTTTTCCATGGCAGCAGCCTTAAATCAGTGGAGGCTAACGGTTTGAATGGAGGTTTTGTTAAAGCCTGCAGGGCAACTGACAGACTCCATGTTGGTACAATCAATTGGATCGGAGGCTGTAGGTTTTGGAATCCTCATAGGAACCTATGTGTTCGTTGGCATGAGAACACAAACATATCCTCTATATATATGGTACAGTATAGCTGCGAGATATACCTTGATGGACAAGGGTTTCAGGCCCCCTTGGTGTAGTGAAAGGAGGAGTTTTAAGATGTTCTCAATTGTTGCAGATTCAGGTGAAAAGTTGTTACTGGTCACAAAGCATGTAAAGCATTTCCATTCTGAGCCATACAGTTGTCGAGTATTTGGTTGTAGGGCTGAATATAAGATGTACTGAATGTCTGGATGCAGGCTTGTTGGTACAAAACTCAACATCGATACTGAGGTCAGTATCAGTACCAAAGTCAGTGTATTAGCTGTGCCATGAGTTTCAGTGTGTGCAGGTCCAGGTGTCAAATCCTGCCCGGTTGTTGAGTGAGCAGGTCTGGAATTTCTAGCAGGTGAATATACGTTCCTTGGGACAGATGAAGGAGGGTTGGAAACCAGGCCTGATGAGCTGCGGCCTTCTATGGGCAAGCCACTGCTGCCAGCGAGCGGCCACCATGCTTCTTCCCCCTACAGCGAGGAGAGGTGGGAGGCCAGCTGTGGCCCCATCCCTTGCCTCCCCTTGCCTCAGAAAGAAGCCCTTACCTCCCTCCTTGCGGCCCCCTCCCAGCCAGGGGAACCACCCCACACTCACCTTTCCAGCCTCACACTCCTGCTCCCTCAGAACTGGGGCAGTGTTGAGGACTATAATTTCCATTATGCCCAACCAGCATGGCCAATGGAAGTTTTTTTTATTTATTTAAAACATTTGTATGCCGCCCCCATTGCAACAAAGCCTCGGGGCGGCTCACAGCATAAAAGTTGTAGTCCAGCTCATCTGGACAGTACCAGTTTTGGCAAGGTTGCACTTAAAATATGGTAGTCCAAATACTCTGCATCCAAATACAGCCATTGTGTATGGTGGAAATTGTTCTGGGCTGACTTGCTTCAAATACTAAGAGTGACATTAACAGTATTTATCCTTGGTATTTTTACTTCATTCTTTGTAAATGCCAGTTGCAGTCATCAGCTGCATTATGCAAAATACTGTATTTAGTGCCTTGGTTGTGTTGTAGCTATGTCTCTTGAATATGGACATGCTCTTCCCCACCTCATTTTGGGCTTCTGCTGCAGGCTGAGGGAGTAGAGCAATTCACTCCATGAAGGTCCAGGATGGGATGAAGGCCTCCATCCCTCTTCAGTACCATTAAGTACCTCGAGTAGAAACTGTGCTGTCTCTCCACGCAGCCAATCTCTTGAATCACTCCCTTATGAAGTAGTGTGCTTATGCCTCTAGCAGGACTGGTGAAGCTGGTGTTCATCAGACACGCCAAGAGGGGGCAGAGTTTCAAACTTGATTTTATATCCATGCTCTCTCTATAATGGAAAGAACCCACCGATCATATTTATTTATTTAGAACATTTCTATGCCACCCCATTCGCAAAAAGCCTCGGGGTGGCTTACAAAACAACAGATGTAATGGAATCCCATATGGGGAGATGATGTTGGAAGTCAATCCCCAAACAGGAGAGGTGAGTTTGAGAGAGGACTGGTTTGCGCTGCCTGTCAGTACTGGCATTTGTCCATATTGACACGCTACCTGGGAGGTTGGTACTGATGTGTGTCAGTACAGTGAGGAGTTTGGTTTCTACTGGAAAGACTGGTGCCCCACAGGGTATCCCTGTTGCATAGGTTGGAAGGGGTGATATTGTGGTTGTCTGTTCCAAGGCCACTTATGGTTGCGAAGCTGAGAGGGTACCCATCCCGTTCTGTGAGCTGTCAGATGTGCCTTGTGGATAGTGTCAAGTTTTTTGTCCATTTTTGAGTGGAAGAGTCCAGTTCTGTCGAACAGCATATTTTCCATGTGTTGTTTTGTCTCCTGTGGAAGCTTACAAGCTCATAGCCATGCATGCTGTCTGAGAGCCACTACAATGACCAGCACCCTGGAGTCACAGTCTACATGATGCCTCACCATTGCCAACTCTTATTTTGGAGGCTGCATTGCCTCGCCGATGAAGAGTCTGGCCAGGTCCCTTTGTTGGTCAGGAAGGAATGCAGTGAGTGACTCCATCTTTTGTCATAGGAAATGTTGATAACGGGCCAAAGTGGCCTCGTAATTGGAAATTCTGAGTACAAGTCCCATGGCTGATTAGATTAGGTGAGACATCCTGTCAATCTTATGTCCTTCGCACTGGTGCAGTGTGCTCTCTGGTTTGTCAAGCCTGTGTAGACTCAATGACCGCCGAGTATGGATGAGGTGTCGCAACAAAAATGGAATGTCCTGTTCCCTGTAGTTTGGAGAAGCATCCCATACTCTCTCTGGGCGATCCCAGGCCTTGCGTTAAAACCATAAGGTCGGGTGAGGTGGATGCCTGCTCTGTGTCTTCTGGATCTGACTCGGAGAGGTAAGCTGCACTCAATGAGAATGCATCCTGAGATGCTTGTCTGTAGCGGTCCCTTCAGTAATTTATTTACAGCATTTCTACCCCATCCTTAACAGCATCTCAGGATGGCTTATAACATAATCAAACAAAGTCTTGAGGTGTTTCCTTTTCTCCTTATGTTTCTTAGGAGATTGAGACCATCCTGAGAGCACTTTAGCAGACTTGGCACTCTCACCATGATCAGCACACAGAGGGGTGCTTCCTTTGGTGGCTGAAGGGCCGGCGGGCTGAGGCAAAGTAGCCTCTTTCATTGTGATCAAGGCTCTATCCTACAGCACTTTCTTGAGGCGATTTTCTCAGTTCTTGCTAGCCTATTTAGTGAAGGCTTGACAATGAACACATCTGTCCATGCGAAGTCCTTCAGCTAAGCAGAGCAGGCAGAGTGAGTGCATGTCCATAGACAGCATCTTCGCTCTGCACTGGCCACAACTTCTAAAAGCAGAGCACTGCACCATCGAGGGAGAGTAAGAAAATACAGGGTAGAGAAAGACACTATACTTTTTTCTTTTTTGGGGGGGTGGGGGGGAATGTGTGAGGGGAAAGGGGAGAGGGAAGGGTGTGAGGAGTGTTTTGAGGTTGTGGTAGAGTTTAATGTGAGGAATTTTAGCTTGAAGAAGAAACTAAAGTTTAAAGGTTAACATTAAGTAGAAGAAGTTTGTGAGAAAAATCGAAAGAAATGAGAGAACCCAAAGCACAGCGAATAGTAGTCGAAAACGGACTGGCGATGGGGCAGGGACTCCGCCCATTTATACGAGGGGGTGGGGAAGTGGAGTTCCTGCCAAAATGTTACTAACTGAGAGACTCTTCCTGAATGCAGGCACTGCACAGGTGCAGTACCCATATGTGTGATGCACAGAGACCACAACAAGAAATAGCAGTTTCTGCAAGAAAAGAAGATGAGCAGCAACACTCATTTCCAGAATGCTGAAGTGACCAACGCTTCCAAAAAATAAGTTCCACTAATCTTCCCATTCTGGAAATGAGCACTTTCACTCCTTTCTGGACTTCTGTGGGGAAGCCATGCTATACTTTCTAATGCACTGTAAAGCCTTTTGAGGCTTGAAGAAGGGCAGAGGTTAAAAGATGGAGTTGGCTGGCCTGGTGAGAAAAGCAGCGAAGCTACAGGTGGCCATGATACAGATGCTTTGGCACTGAGGTCATGTAGTGGGAGGGAAAGAGGTGAAGGCTTGAAAATTTACAAAGCTAGATATCATCCTCACCAGGACGAATGCCAGAAGGCAGGAAGAGAGATAAAGGCAATAAAACAGATGACATTGCAGGCCTGGCCTGCCTCGTGAGAAGGGCAAAAGGATGGGGCCTTTCCACGAACCACTGGGGATCAAAGGGTTATGCTGGTTTGGGGAGGAAACTAAAGGACCGCTGACAGCCAGGTTGGGGCGCCTCACCTCAGAGAGAGACGGATGTTTGCCAGCTGCCAGTCGCTGAGGCCCAGGAGATCGGACAGTTACTCTGAGGAGACTAGTTGGTGCAGCGAGACAGTTTATAGGTTTTTAGCTTATAGGTTTTTAGCTTTTAGTGGTTTTCAAATTTTGTGAGGTGTGGCTATTGGACACTATAGATATGAAAGAAGCAGCAGCAGCAAGACCTAGTTCCTGTTGCATTGATGGTCCATTCCACCAGCACCATAGAATTAGCAGAGACAGAGTAGCATTTTAGGATACTGTGCATATTTAAAGCATTTTAAATTTATGATTACAGCATCGGAAATATATGAGCAAACAGGCAAGGTCTCATTTATCATTCACTTGGCTGAACCACAATGGAAGTTTCTATTTTTGATAATGAAGATTGCTAACAATACAGTTACACAATTCTGAGTCCTTTTATCAACCTACATCATATTCTTTCTCATTCTCTCTCTTCCTACTCAATCTTAACCCATTTTCAAGTCATCTAATAACTCACATCTGTCCTTTCATAATTAAAGGATTAATTAATAAATACAATGTCAAATGCCTCCTGTGGAATATAGTGGCTAATATTTTAAATTATGATACAACAAATTGCAAAGCTAGAGCCTGTAATAATCCATTAACTAGTGCATTAGGTGAGAAATTAACCTAAAAGTATCATTACTTACTTTATCAGGATGAACAACTAGTACTGCTCTCCGGTAAACCTTCTTTACTTGCTCTGGAGTTACAAGATCTGCCATGCTCACAGGTTTCCATTTTGTCTCTCCTTCCCATAGCACTGTATGCATTGTGGATAACAATGCCCTTATGTTTCTTTCCTTCCCTTCAATCCATTCAAGGATCTGTGTAGAGACAGACAATTTTCAAACAAACTGTAAGATAACATCCATTTCAATTGGAATATGCAAGTGCTCCTATTCAAATGGAATGGCTATTAGTTTATTTCTTTCTCACTTGAGATTTCAGGGATAAGAGAGTTATTATCAAATGAAAGATCGAATTACTACTTCCTTCCAAGAATAAATATAATGTTGCTTCTGGAAGCAGGGATTCAGTTGGCATCTATCTCTAGCTTTCTCAGTGCTAAAATAAAGATCATGAAAACATTGCATATATAGTACAGCATGTGACCAAGGAAGGTAGTATGGTCCAAAAAGACATGGAGACCCCAAAACACATGGAGAATAAAATAAGAAAATAAGAAAAACAAACACAATTCAACCTTTTGTGTGAACTTTTCATAATCTAGTTCTGTTTTTGAAAACTTTAGTTTTTTTAAGATTAAAGAATCTTACAAATATGAGGATAAATTCTATTTAGTTCTTAGTGAGAGATTTATTTCAACATACAATAAGGCTAATGCTTTACAACATTATCACAAAAACATATTATTGATTGGAGTTCCTAAGTATTTTTATTTCTATGTTATCCATTAAGTTAGAGCTGAGACCTTCTTCTTTTTAGATATGCCAACATATAACAAGCATGCTTAAGAAGATTCACTTCTTATATACCAATAAAAGCAAACCAAGATAAATTTTGTTTTCAATCTGAAATCAGAACAGCTTCTTATATGCAAAGTCTAACGCAATTTCAAGAGTTGCTGTTCCTGCAAAACAATTCTTATTTAAAACCCAAGGCCAAGCAAAATTGCATGTTTCAGAATCTCCAAAGAATTCCACATTAAAGGTGCAATCCTATCCTGATGACCATAATCCTCTAAACTATGACATTTATGCATCTTTATCTCCATGCTCTTCCTGCCCTGCTTTTTAGTTAGACAACCACTTGCAATAATTGAGCAGGAAGCAAATTCAAAATGGGAGGAAAGAGGCAAAGGAAGCAGCACTAGCATTTGGTGCCCCTACCTACTAGAACACCCTCTTTTTACCTTCTTTGATTTCCCAGTCTCAGATAGTACAGTTCTTTCCATGTCAGCAGCAAGAAGGAATGGAGTGTGGATTCCCAGCTCCAGGGCTGGAGGTATGTCCCTGACCTTGGATGTGAAAATCCAAAGTATCCTTTAGCCCCTCAGACACTTTCTAGTGGCCATGGGATTGTACTCTAAGTCTACAGCAGCAAGATATTATGCTGCAGAAGCACATATACTAACCAGTTTATAATAATGAACTTTCCAAGCATTTGCTTACTTCATCAGCTTCATAAAGTAGCTGAAAAAGTAACAGGTGAATGTACACATACACATTAAAAAATCTGCAAGGTGAGAACTAGAAGCAGAAGTTGAAACCTGTAGAAAACATGGAGAAAGTAGAAGGGTTTATTTGCCCTTACTTTCCTTGCACTTTCCCTTAGTTGTTTTTGAAGGTTTCACTTCCTCTATGCCTGAAACCGTGGAGCAAAATAGCTTCATTGTCCCTACACCACCAAAGCTGCTGCTGCTGCTGCTTGCTGCTGCTGCTGCTGCTGGGAAAGTAGGGCTAAGTGGGTTTGGCTCCTTCTCCCCAGTTATTTCATGAATAATTGTAAGTTAACTAGGTATAGAAGAATGGTTAGGGAGAAGTACTGAGGCTAGAGAAAGCATGCCAAAGGGAAGACTTTTTGCAAAGCCAACTATTGCTCCCCACCCTCATGATCAAATAGGAGAAAGGCTAGCATCTGCATTCCATCCTCTGTTGCCTAGAGATGGATCAGGCTGTTTATATCTGGACTAGGTCAGATTTATTCATAAATCTGCTCCATGTAAATTCTTTTAATTTCTTTCAAGTACAAAAATTGACTTAAATAAGCATGTGAATACATGTTTTATAGGTATTTTGTCCTAAACATGTATTTTATATACATTTTGGTACTTTTTAAAAAAACTATTATTAATTTATTAGACTTATATCCTGTCTTTTTTCTTTAAAAAAACAAACTCAAAGCAGCTTACATCATTCTTTTCCTCCTGCTCTCAGTCTTATCCCCACAGCAACAACCAATTACAAGGTAGGTTGAGCTGAGAGCCCAATGTCAGCCAGACAGCCTGAGTCCCCATCCTGTGCTCTTTTTGAGAAAAAGTTGGGACTGCAGGTGGCGCAGTGGTTTAAACAGCTGTGCTGCTGGGCTGGTTGATCGAAAGGTCGCCGGTTCGAATCTGCACACAGGGTGAGCTCCCGTGCGCTGTCCCAGCTCCTGCCAACCTTGCAGTTCGAAAGCATGCAAATGCAAGTAGATAAAAAGGTACCACTTCGGTGGGCAGGTAACAGTGTTCCGTGCACTTCGGTGTTTAGTCATGCCGGCCACATGACCACGGAGACTGTCTGTGGACAAATGCTGGCTCCCTCGGCTAGAAAACGGAGATGAGCACCGCCCCCTAGAGTCAGGCATGACTGGACGTAACATCAAGGGGAAACCTTTACCTTTACCTTTTACAGTGTGAAGACAGGGCTTTTTTTGTCATAGAACGCACCGGAATGGCGTTCCAGCACCTTTTTTTGACGGATTTTTCCAAGTGATTTTGAATCGACCTGTCGGGCATAGCAGGTCAGCAGCAAAAATCATTAAAATAGTGCATGTGGGCTGCTTGTGTGTCTGCGCTGATTGTGAGGGCACTGCTTGGCTTGGGACGCTGCTCAGCTAGGGATTGGTCATGTGGTTGTGCGCTGAATGCTTACTGCTGGTGGTGACCATTATGTTTATGTGTGTGTAGAGTGACTGGCTATGTGCAAAAGGTAAATAAGTTCTTTATTTCAAAAAAAGTTGATGAATTGAAAATCTTTTTTAGTGTAAAAGTGTGACCCCAAGACGTGAGTTCCGGCACCTTTTTTTGTTTTTTTTACAAAAAAAGCACTGTGTGAATGTGAAGGTAACCTGGTTCTGATCCTTGTTGATGAATTCAGAATGAGAATCACACATTCTTACTACTATCAGGTGTATTTCCCAGGAAGCATGCCAGCTTTGACCTCTGCTAGGCTTTCAGGACAAAAATGGTCCCCGCTTTCACTACAAAGGTCAACAGTCTCTGACTCCTCCTACCTTCAGAAGGCCCACCCCTCAGAAATGAGAAAAATAGGGATGCAAAATGCAGACCATAAACAAAATGCCACACCATTAGAAATCTGTTATCATGCCTTCATCTTAAAGCAACTCAGCATTTTTAAAATATTAAATTACTTTTTCAGTCTAAGCAGAACAAAGTGCTAGGTTATCTAGAACTAATACAGAGCTTACTTTTAGCTTTTCAGGGTCCATCTCCTTGGCCATTTCTTCTTTACGCATTTCTGCTATTGTTCTAGGTCCCTTTTTGTCTTTGTGGGCATTAAAACCTTGTCCCGACAAGAGGTCCTCAAAATCAGCAGACATTTTGGGTTTAGAATCTTGATGACCAAAACAAAAACAAAAGGTTATTGTATAGGTTGATGCATGCTATGCTATGCTATGCTATGCTAGTCGTGAAGTCATGTCCGACCCATTGCAACCCCATGGACAACATTCCTTCAGGCTCTCCTAACCTCCACCATCCCCCAGAGTTCACCTAAGCCCATACCGACTGCTTCAGTGACTCCATCTAGCCACCACATTCTCTGCTGTCCCCTTCTTATTTTGCCATCTATTGTTCATCTAAGAACATTAGGCTCTTCTCATTAGGTGGCCAAAGTATTTGAGTTTCATCTTCAGTATCTGGCCTTCTAAATAGCAGTAGAGGGGTGATCTCCTCTAAGACTGACTGGTTTGATCTCCTTGCAGTCCAAGAAACTCATACGAGTCTTTCACCCGCAACAAGAGGCTCTTTAGTTCCTCTTCACTTTCTGCCATTAGAGTGGTATCATCTGCATATCTGAGGTTGTTATTTTTCCTGGTGATCTTAATTCCAACTTGTGATTCATCTAGCCCCACCTTTCGCATGATGTGCTCTGCATATAAGTTAACAAAGAAACATAGAAACAGAGCGAGTCAGAAGGGGCCTCCTGGGCCATCTAGTCTGACCTCCGGCACCAGCCAGCTCCGCTCACGACATGCCCACCATGTGCATGTCCAGCCTGTCTTTGAACACCCTCACCAATGGGGCCTCAATGACCTCTTGTGGAAGCCCATTCCACGCCCTCGGGGTCCTGACTGTCAGGAAGTGCTTCCTGGCATCCAAATGGAACCTTGGCTCCCTGAACTTTGCTCTGTTGGAGCGCGTCCTGCCTTCCTCTGCAGGGGAAAACAGGTCTCTACCCACCTCCGTGTGACATCCCCTCACATACCTGTATGTCGCCAACATATCCCCTCTGAGTCTCCTCTTTTCCAGGCTGAAGAGACCCAGTTCCCTCAGTCTCGCCTCATATGGCATCCTCTGCAAACCGGCCACCAACCTTGTGGCCCTACGCTGCACTGACTCCAATCTGCCTATATCCTTTCTGTAATGAGGGGCCCACAACTCAACACAATACTCCAGTTGCGAGCGCACCAGAGTCGTGTAGAGTGGTAGTAATACCTCTCTTGATCTAGAAGCCACACTTCTGGCTATGCAACCAAGGGTGGTGTTCGCCCTCTTGACCACCGCATCACACTGCTGACTCATGTTTAGCCTGCAGTCAACCAGTACCCCGAGGTCCCTTTCACAAGTGCTGCTCTCCAGCCACTTGTCACCTAACCTATGACAGCTATTCCTATGCCCCAAGTGCAAGACCTTGCACTTATCCACATTGAACGCCATCCTGTTGTCTCCTTCCCACTTCCATAGTCTGTTGAATTGGCAGGGGGACAATATACAGCCTTGCTGTACTCCTTTCCCACTTTTGAACCAATCAGTGGTTCCATGTCCAGTTCTCACTGTTGCTTCTTGACCCGTATACAGGTTTCTCAAGAGACAAATAAGATGGTCTGGTACTCCCATCTCTTTAAGAACTTGCCACAATTTGTGGTGATCCACACAATCAAAGGCTTTAGTGTAGTCAATGAAGCAGAAGTAGATGTTTTTCTGGACCTCCCTAGCTTTCTCCATGATCCAGCAAATGTTAGCAATTTGAAGTCTAGTTCCTCTGCCTTGTCGAAACCCTGCCTGTACTTCTGGTAGTTGTCAGTTCACATACTGCTGGAGCCTAGCTTGTAGGATTTTGAGAATAACTTTGCTAGCATGTGAAACGAGTGCAATGGTGCGGTAGTTTGAACATTCTTTGACATTGCTCTTCTTTGGAATTGGAATGTAAACTGACCTTTTCCAATCCTGGGCCACTGTTGAGTTTTCCAAATTTGCTGGCATGTTGAGTGTAGCACTTTAACTGCATCATCTTTTAGGATTTTGAATAGCTCAGCTGGAATACTGTCTCTTCCACTAGCTTTGTTGTTACTTAGACTTCCTAAGGCCTATTTGACTTCACATTCCAGGATGTCTGGCTCAAGGTCAGTGACCACCCCATCGTAGTTATCAGGAACGTTAAGGTCTTTCTTGTATAGTTCTTCTGTGTAAACTTGCCACCACTTCTTAATCTCCTCTGCCTCCATTAGATCCCTGCTGTTTTGGTTCTTTATCATGCCCATCTTTGCATGAAACGTTCCCTTCATATCTCCAATTTTCTTTTTTTCTTTTTTATAAAGATTTTTATTAAAATTTTAAACTAAAAACTAAAAAAACATCAATCATCAAATACATTGGATGAGCTGGGTCAGTTCCCTATAGCATATCTTTTAACATTCTATAATCATATTCAAATCAATTTATAAAAACTTGAAGACATCTCTAAATCTAAGCCAAGTCCCATTTCTCCAGCCAATCATAAATCCAATTTTCTTGAAGAGAGCTCTAGTCTTTCCAATTCTTTTGTTTTCTTCTATTTCTTTGCACTGTTCATTTAAGAAGGCATTCTTATCTCTTCTAGCTATTCTCTGAAATTCTGCATTCAATTGGGTGTATCTTTCCCTTTCTCCCTTGCGTTTCACTTCTGTTCTTTCCTCAGCTGTTTGTAAAGCTTCCTCAGACAGCCATTTTGCTTCCTTGCATTTCTTTTGCTTTGGGATGGTTTTATATGCAACCTCCTGTGCAATGTTGTGAATCTCCGTCCATAGTTCTTCAGGCACTCTGTCAATCAGATCTAATCCCTTAAATCTATTTGTCACCTCTACTGTATATTCATAAGGATATGATTTAGGTCATAGCTGAATGGCCTAGTGCTTTTCCCTACTTTCCTCAGTTTAAGCCAGAATTTTGCAACAAGAAGCTCATGATCTGAGCCACAGTCAGCTCCTGGTCTTGTTTTTACTGACTGTGTACAGCTTCTCCATCTTTGGCTGCAGAGCACATAGTCAATCAGATTTCTGTGTTGACCATCTGGTGATGTCCATGTGTAGAGTCATCTCTTGGGTTGTTGGAAACGAGTGTTTGCTATGACCAGCGTGTTCTCTTAACAAAATTCTACCAGCCTGTATCCTGGTTCATTTTGTACTCCAAGGCCAAACTTTCCTATTATTCCAGTTATCTTTTAGCTTCCTACTTTAGCATTCCAATCCCCCATGATGATAAGGACATCATTTTTGGGTGCTTAATTCTAGAAGGTGCTGTAGGCCTTCACAGAACCGGTCAACTTCATCCTATTCAGCATCAGTGGTTGGGGCACAGACTTGGACTACTGTGATGTTGAATCGGTTCCTTGGATTGGAACTGAGGTCATTCTGTCATTTTGGAGATTGTATCCCAGTACTGCTTTTCCTACTCTTTTATTGACTATGAAGGCTACTCCATCTCCTCTGAGGGATTCTTGCCCACAGTAGTATACCTGATGGTCGTCTGAATTAAATTCACCCATTCCTGTCCATTTTAGTTTGCTGATTCCCAAGATGTTGATGTTCAGTCTTGTCATCTCATGTTTGACCACATCCAGCTTGCCTTGATTCATAGATCTTACATTCCAGGTAGAAATGGAGTATAGATCTTTACAGTTATAGGAATGGAGTATAGATCTTTACAGTTTCAGACTTTCCTTTCACCACAAGATACATCCGCAACTGAGTGTCCTTTTGACTTTGACCCAGTCGCTTCATTTTTTCTGGCACTACTAGTACTAGCCTTCTGCTCTTCCCCAGTAGCACATTGGACACATTCCGACCTGAGGGGCTCATCTTCCGGCGTCTTATCTTTTTGCCTGTTGGTACTGTCCATGAGGTTTTCATGGCAATGATACTGGAGTGGGTTGCCATTTCCTTCTCCAGTGGATCACGTTTTGTCAGAGCTCTCTGCTATGACCTGTCCGTCTTGGGTGGCTCTGCACGGCATTGCTCATAGCTTCATTTCACTACACAAGGCTCTTTGCCACAGCAAGGCAGTGATCCATGAAGGGGATGGGTTGATGTATAGGGATATAAATGCCAAAAAATGTTGCCCCCAAAATGTTGCCAAATGGTTATTGCTGTGTGCACTACATGGAAATCAGGCTAGACAAGTTTCTATGGAGGCACCTGTATTTTCCTCTCAGCATGAGGAGAAGAGTTTAATCATCACTCCTCTAGCACTGCCTTCCTGCAGAAATGGATGGCCCTCCAAAGATGCATCTCACAGAAAACATACATAGTGATTCATATTCCATGTAATGTGCATGGCAGTGACATGTAAGATGTAGCCCTGTGTCTCATTTCTTAGAATCAGAATGCTTAGATTTAATTTCAAACATACTACTTATATTATAGAATAGCAGGTTGAACCTCTTCAGTCTACTAAACAAATTTATATCGAAAGAAAGAAAATGAAAGGCAGGCAGGCAGACCACAAAAGATGAAAAGTTTCATTTACCCGAACTGCCTGATCCTTTTCCACGGTCATTTTGGCCACCAGGCATTGTAGAAAAACTCACATTATAATTAGGCCTGTTTTGTGGAGAGGAATGTGGCTGGGCTTTCGTCTGTGTTTGGGCTTTCGTCTGTGATTGTGACCAGGAATATCCAGTGCCCTGCTGCCAGCTGCCCCCACCCATTGGCTGGGGAGATGGTTTTTGTGGTGATCCCATAGGAGGAAAAACTCCTCCCATCCCCGTTGGTGTACTAGGTTTGCTTGCAAAAGGACAACCTGAAAGATGGAACAGAATGGTAAGTATTCATACTGTGGTCTATTTAATAGGAAATCAGTTTGGGACTGGATATTGTATTTAAGTTATGCTATTGGAACTCACAACAGTGGACTTGCATAATCACAACCTCTCATCTTAGAAGTATTCTGCATCTATCTTAATTTCTTTCCCCCATAATTTTAATTTTTGCTAGAAATAGCAACTTAAATAAACTTAATACATTTCAGGTGAGCACATGAGACTATACTTATTTATTTCATTTACATTCTGCCCTATAGCCCAAGAACTTTCTGGGTTGTTTACAAATATCAAAAGTCATAAATATAATTCATAAAATGCTCATAAATGCAATATACTCATAAAATACAATAAAGAGTAACACTATACAATGAGACAACAACCATAGGACAACAAGCCACAGCAGATATAATAATTTAACCTGCCCCCACCACCTGGCAGAGCAGCAAATAATAAGCAATATTTAAAACTGGCCCAACAGAAAATACACAGGCTTAACTATAATAACTGGAAAATAAAAATGTTTTCACCCGGTGTGAAAAGATGGCAGGGATGGTGCCAGGCATACCTCTCTGGGGGGCATGTTCCAGAGACAGGGTGCCACTGCTGAAAAGGCCCTTTTCATGGTTGCCACCCCCTTACTTCTTTTGCAGAGGCTTCCCTAAGAAGGACCTCAGCAGACGATCTTAAGGGTTGAGTGGGAACATATGGGACAAGGCGTTCCTTCAGATAACCTGGCCCCAAGCTGTTTGACTCTAAATAGTAGAACATGCATTTTGAATTGGGCCCAAACTTCAACTGAGAGCCAACACAGCTGAAAGAAGACTGGCATGATGTGATCTCATACACCATTCTCTATTAATACCTACACTACTCTATTCTAAATAAGTTTCTGGACAGTTTTCAAGGCAGCCACACACGGCGTGTTGTAACAGTCCAAACAAAAGGTTACCAGAGTGGATAACCATGGCTAGGCTCTGCCTGTCTAGACGGGGATGTAGTACATCTATCTGTGCTGGTAAAAGGTACTCCTAGCCACTGAGTCCACTTGTGGTTCCAGTGACAATTCTGCACACTCAAACTACAAACCTTGTCATTTCGGGGGAGTGCAGCCCATCCAGAACAGGTTGAAAATCTCCCAACTGGACAGACAATCAACCCAAAAAATCACCTCCAGATTTTCTGGACTGAGTTGCAGCTTATTGTCCCTCATCCAGTCCATTACTGAGTTCAGTCACTGATTTAGAATGGCCACTGCCTCACCTAAATTCAATGAAAAAGAGAGGTAGAGTGTCATCTGCATATAGATAACACCTCAGCCCATATCTCTGGATACCCTCTCCCTGAAGTTTCATAAAGATGTTAAAGAGCATGGGGGATAAAATAGGGCCCTGTGGTATCCCATGGCATAGCTGCCATGTTGCAGAACAATAATCTGCCAGCACCACCACCTCACCACCAGGGAGGCAGGAGCAGAACCAGTGCAATGCAGCGCCTCCAACTCCTAATCTGGCCAGCCTATCCAGAAGGACACCATGGCTGATGGTGTTGAATGCCACTGAGAGGTCTGGAATCAACAGGGTTTCATTAGCCCTGTCTCTCTTCTGGCAGAGGGCATCTCTTAAGGTGAGCAAGGCAGTTTCCATTCCAAAGCCAGGCCTGAAACACACCTAAAATGGCTCTAGATAATCTGTTTCATCCACAAGTCTTTTTTGCTGCCCAGCTACCACTCACTCAAACACCTTGCCCAGGAAGGAAAGATTTGCCTCCTGGACCTAGGTGCAAATCCTATAAGGTGTGCAACCTCATGTATATTATCTGGATCGGTTATCAAAATACTTTAGTATGCATATTTTAAACATTCAGTTAGAATCCAACATTTTAGGAAGCATTTGTATTCTCACTCTGGCTATAAAAATGCATGCACTTGCACACACAAAAGTGGGTAAGCATATTAGGCAGACTCTAAAGGCATGAAACTCAAAAGTTTTTGGGTATTCTAAATGTATTTGAATTTTATTTCTTCACTCATTTGATTTGTTCTCTATCCTTCCACCAATAAAATGGCATTCTGTCTGTTCACCGGAAGCCTACAGTGCATTCTCCAGTCACTAGATAAGCATCTATCCGTAAGTTTGAAACCAAGGGAAGTGGTCTCAGGGACAGACATATCTTTTCTCCACCTCTGCTGCTGTAGGAAAGCTCCCCCTGCCCCGCCCAGGGGAATGATGTGGAAAGACCCTTCTCATGTGGCCTGCATCATAGAAGTGGACTATAGAAGAAAGAGGCTGATTCTAGTTGTACCCCTGAGTGTGGCTTCACTCAGAATGACCAGGAACAATGTGTCCAAATCTGACAGCTGTATGATTTTGCCTGAAGGCTGTATCAAAGGAAGGGCTAGTCTAACCTATGTGAATCTAAGTCTGTGTACATTCCTTATATTGAAATTGTTGCACCAGGCTAAAGTCCAAGGCCAAGTTATCCAAGTCTGTAAGTACAGGAAATCATTGTACTCTGGAGCAGTCTCCACACACACACAGATCTCATGTAATCAAAATCCTGATAGTTGGAGGGGTTATTGAGTCTACTTCCTCCTCTTCCACAAGCTATCATCACTTTCAGAGAAAACAAACACAATTATACACAGAGAACCAGTGTAGTGTAGTGATTAAAATGTTGTAGTCGGACTCAGGTGATCCAGATTCTAGTCCCCACTCAACTATGAGTGGCTCAGTCACTGACTCTCAACCTAACTTACCTAACAGGGATGGAATAAAATGGAAAAAAGGAGAACTATGTGAGCTACTCTGGGGGTTCCTTGCAGGACATAAAATGCAGGCACACAAACTTGCAAGCACTTACACCCCTGCATAAGTGTTCTTTGTGGGTGGGGGGTTGCATGAAAGGTGCTGTTTCTAGATCAGAGAAAATTGGATTTTTCCAACCAACAACCATCACATCATTCAAAAACTTATTTGTGTCATATGCATTGCGTATAAAATAATATGACTAATTCTGAAGCATGACTAAAAATAGGCCACCATGTGCAACCCCAGTTGAATGCATTCTAGGCACCAGTACTAGAATCAGAAATTTATTTGACACCTGACATCATGGTACTATGAGCAGTTGAAGAAGAGATACATGGACTGAACCACAAAAGATACCTACTTTTATCAAACCACCATGAAAATGAAATACAAACTTCAGATTATTAAAGTCACATTTTTACTTCTAAAATTATTTCTCTCAGATTTGTATTTTCCAGCATGTTCTAATTCTATTTCTTGAATTATGCAACTCCTTCTGTATCACTGAATTAAAGAAAGGGACAAGAAAATAGTCACCCTTTCTGTACTATGTAACATCAGACACATTTTTTGTTTTGATCCTGCAAAGCAACAGAAAACCAGAAGAGGGTGCCTAATTTCAGAATCAATGTGACATTTAAGCAGATGAGGCAGTGCACAGCAGGGGGATAAACTCAAGCTGTTACTAGCATGGTAGAGACTAGGAACCAAGAAATGAAAACGGAGGTTGCAAATCTATTTGTGAACCAGGGAAGAGAGGGAAGGTATTCAAAGACTTGAAAAGGTATTGCAAAACAAAGCAGCTGGTTACATGTTATTCTTAGTTAATTGATTTTCTTCTCCTATATCTAATGTTTGTTTGTTTGTTTAAAACATTTCTATCCTGTCTTTCATGACAGCATCTCTGGATGGCTTACAAAGCTTAAAATCAACAACAGTAATAAAGAACAATCAATAATACAATAGACAATAAATAAATAGTGATAATAAATACAATCAGTAATAAAAATACAATCGGTGTTAAAACAATAAAAATGAATAAATCACATTCAAAAGAAAAAAGAAAATGTGACTGTTAACTTAAACTTCTACAATCCCTAATTCTTAAAATGACATTTGAATAAAAAGGTTTTTACTTGGCACTGAAAGGAGTATAAGCTTGGCACCAGGCAAATCTCTTGGGGGAGCGCATTCCACAGTCTGGGCGCCACCGCAGAAAAAGCCCTACATCCTCTTTACCTCCTTCAGGGAGGGTTCCCGGAGCAGGGCCTCTCCTGCAGATCTTAAGGGGCATGAGGGCAAATAAGGAAGGAGACGTTCCTTCGGGTATCCTGGTCCCAAGCCGTTTAGGGCTTTATAGGTTAATACCAGCACCTTGAATTGGGCTCGGACTTCAATCGGAAGCCAGTGTAGCTGGTAGAGGACCAGCGTTATATGAGATGTTAATGTTCCTCTATGGGATTTATTAAAATTGGTAAATATTACATCAAAAGCTAAAGTTGCAGTGGAGACACTGTAACTTCTGAAATTGCACCTAATGTTTAGGAGAAGCACTGGACAAGATCACATTGCACTGTTAGCATAATAATGGAAAATCTGGGTGTGTGAGAATGTCTGTCTTGGATATCATAAACCAACACTGATTGACTGGCACCAGTTAAAAAGCAGGAGAAGACACTCTTCTCTGGTAAAGTTCCTGTTATGGTAGATCCTAATGGATATAAGATCATTGCTTCAATTGCAAAGTAATATGACTTCACCTGCATTGGCAGGCTTATAGAAACTGATTTAAGAACAACTCTCTTTAGCTTTCTATCTTATACAGAATATTCACTCATAGTCAAATAGGACGAGATGTTCGACAATGCTTTTAGTTTCATATCAAATAAACTTCCAAACAAACAAAGTAAAATAAGAAAATAGAACTTAGTTCTGCAGCTTAGCAGTCTGTCTTTCTAGCAGGGAAAGCAAGATTCACAAGTGTCAAAGGCAGAATTTAAAAAACAGATACTAAGAATTTTCAAGGGATCAAGAAACAAAACAGTGCTTACTGTTAGGTCTTGCTTGCAAACCTACATGTATTTCTGACTCACAGGAGGAAGCATTGGATTTTCACTATACTGTCAAGTTTTACTTCTTTAAAATGACATATTTCATTTTGAAGGGGAGAAGTTGCTGAACAGTTTGAGGCTGTGTGGAAAAATCCACTGAAGGCAAGAAAAATTAAATGACAGAGTTGGACAAAGTTTCTAATGTTCAGGTGGTAGAGAACCTATAGCCTCCCACCCCCACTAAGTCCCTTCTCAGCCTGCTCCTTCCTGCTTTCCATAACCTCAAGTTCACTGCAAAAGCCCAACTGGAGTCATTTATAGAAATTCGTCATTCTCAGGATTAAACAAACAGTATTTTATTAAGAGTTACAGTGTACCCAGTTCACCACAGAATATTTTGTCTCAGCAGGACCAACACTCTTGCTCATACTTTTTCCTTCGGAATACTGTTGGAGGATGTGCAAGCATAGCTATACTTCAACCATGCCATGCCACCATTTTTTTTTCTCAGTGTAACTATGGGTGGAAGTAAATATAGCTCCTTTGTAAAGTTTTAAAATAATATGTTACCTGAATAATTTTATTGGAAGTCCAATCAAATGGCAAACCTTAATTAATTAATCTTCATGGGCCTAGCATACATGTTGAATGTTTTAAATGCAGCAACAATACATATGCAGGAATGTGTAACTTGTGACCTTCCGGGCATTAAGCCTAAACTCCCATCAGCCCTATTCAGCACAGTCAGTGGTGAGAGTTGATGGGAATTGTTGCCTTCCAGATGTTTTGTGTCCACAAGTTATTTACCCCTGCTGAGGGCATTGTATGCATTGCTCACCAGCTACTCATGGGTTGGCAATTCACTATGGTATCCTGGCATTCAATGTAAAATGCAATTGTGATCATTCATGCTTTTAGCTACTGATTCTCCTCAATTATTATGTTTAACTTTACCTGCTAGATTTGCTCCAAGAGCCCCCAAGTCAGCAAAAGGATCCAGTGTCTGTGGTTTGGCTTGGTGTGTAGGAGTGCTATGCAGTGATCCTGTGGGGCTGGTAGCAGCTGATTTACTCCCCATGCCTAGACCACCTAAGAAGAAAAAGAGAAAGCTAAAAGAAGACAACTGATAAAATACAATGTAATGATATCAGAAATACAATTAATATAATCCTGCTGTATGTATTAGTTGGTTATCTCAACATATACAAACTGGTAACAGAACTATAACGTGTAGATAAATCTTTCTAAAAAGTTCACACAGATGATAAATTCAAGAACAAATGCTGAACATGTTCCAGCAGTCTTTTGGCAAAGTACACTGAGGAAAGTATTCCCTTAGGCTGCTCCCTCATTAAATTTTGCCATTCAGTGAACAGACCCTAAAGAATTTATCTTTGCTCATGTTGTATTAAGTGGCTTCAGACAACTGAATTCATGCAGCATGACTGATATGCCAATTCAGTAGTGCACAAGCCATTAGAGCTGTTTTTATTTATTTATTTATCAATTTAGAAACATAGAAACATAGAAACAGAGCGAGTCAGAAGGGGCCTCCTGGGCCATCTAGTCTGACCTCCGGCACCAGCCGGCTCCGCTCATGACATGCCCACCATGTGCATGTCCAGTCTATCTTTGAACACCCTCACCGATGGGGCCTCAACGACCTCCTGTGGAAGCCCATTCCACGCCCTCGGGGTCCTAACTGTCAGGAAGTGCTTCCTGGCATCCAAATTGAACCTTGGCTCCCTGAGCTTTGCTCCATTGGAGCGCGTCCTGCCTTCCTCTGCAGGGGAGAACAGGCCTCTCCCCATCTCCATGTGACACCCCCTCACATACCTGTATGTTGCCAACATATCCCCTCTGAGTCTCCTCTTCTCCAGGCTGAAGAGACCCAGTTCCCTCAGTCTCGCCTCATACCCCATCCCCTGCAAACCAGCCACCATCCTTGTGGCCCTACGCTGCACTGACTCCAACCTGGCTATATCCTTTCTGTAATGAGGGGCCCAAAAAATTTATATCCTGCCTTTTTCCTACAAAGGGCTCAAGGCAGCTAACATCTCCATCTTATCCCCACAACAACAACCCTGTGAGGTAGGTTGGGCTGAGAGTCTGTGACTGGCCCAAAGTCACCCAGTTGGCTCCATGGCTGAGCGGGGACTCGAACCCAGATCGTCTGAGTCCCAGTCCCATGCTCTTAACCACTACACCACACTGTTTGGGCACATTCCACCACAGTTGTGAATCCCTGGGAGTGATGAGTTTACATCTCCTTGGAACTTCCTTGGAACTCCTTGGAACTTAACATTCTTTTTCAAAATGTAGGCTTGTTTCTCTCTGCATATGATCTCCTGCTTCTAAGGCCAAACGAGTCATGATTTTAAATCTGTATCTCTCATCATCACCACCACATTGCATTTATATCCCAGCCTTTTTCCTCTTGCAAGGAACCCAGAGCAGCTTATATAGTTCCATTTTATCTTCACAACAACATCCCTGTGACTTAGCTGGAACTGAGAGACTGCTACTGGCCAAAGTCACCCAGTGAGTTTCATGACTGAGTGGGGACTAGAATCCAGATCTCCCAGAACCCCAGCCCAGCACTCTAACCACACACAACAGTGGCTCTCAGTGCATTTTGTATGCAGTGCAAACATTTTTAACATAGCAACTGCTGGGGTCTGATGGTTATCACAGCTGGCAGGGAAAGAAGAATTTAACCTTTTTCCCCCTTGCTATGGTCCCAACAAAAAATCTCTCCTCTGAAGTTGACAATTACCATTAAGAGGAAATCCAGCAGGGAAAGAATTTTCATCAGAAACTCAGCAAGATAATTTTCCTCAACATGCATATTGAATGAAAATACACAATGTAGTGTATAGTGCCTGGACAGCATCCCAGAGGCCATACCTGCTCTCCAGGGGTGTAGAGAGAGGACGAAAGGTTTGTTTCCCCCCAGTGTTGGCTCCTTCTGGTTCCTCCCAGCCACAATAGAGATTTTAGTGGTGGCTCTTCAGATGGATCTGAGGCCATCTAATGAATTTTCCTTTCTAGGACAACAAAGAGGCTCCCCAGAAATGCCTCCACTGTTCCTTCCTGATGGCAAGAATTTGGCAGGGCTTCTGACAGAATAGAGCCTCTAAAGTTGGAGCATTCCCTCATTCAGGCTCCTCACCCATAGGACTGCACGCTTAGTTTGAAGCCATGGTAATGGTTAATTGGTAATTTTACTGAGTATGACTTAGATTAAAAGAAATAATAACCTTCATCAATTTCTTTCAGATAGTCTTTAGGGGTATTTATTTTCATTACCACCTCAGTATGTAAGTTCATTATATTGTATAGTAGACTATTTGGTAACTATTTGGGAAAGGTCACAGTTCTAATTAAGATGAATACGCTTCATATTGATCACTTTAAACAAGTTAAAAACTGGTTTCGGACGGACCTGATTTGTTAGGCCATTCCCAATCACCTGAAACGTCTGGTTGAATGGAAACAGTTGGTGTACTGGAAGGACCTAAAATTAGAAATGAATTATTGGAAAGAGTTTTTTTTTTTAATATATGCAATGTCATCACTTAATGGATAGTTGGGGGATTATAAAAAGAACAAGAGATTGCTGTGTAGAAGAAAGTATCGGCACTTTTCACTACATCATCAGTTTTTCCCAAGCCTGCTATCCTGGAAATAATTCAATATGAAGCCTGACACTGCTGAAAAGCCTATGAAATTATACTTTAAAAGTGAAGATAGTTCATGCTGTCATGGAGTCCTGAGACAGCTGTAGTGGTATAAATTATCTACCACAGTCGTGAGTCTAGATTTTCTTTGGTACAATATAAACTAAAAGATAATAAAGCATTCTGAGCAAGTTTACTCAGAGATCTTTACTAACAAGTTGTCGTGCAGGAGAGCACGACAATAACTCCTCCTCGTGAGGAGGAGGTAACCGTGATTACTGGGATCAGGAAATAGCAAACACTTCCAGAAGGGGAAGCGAATCAGATGACTCCTGAGATTTGTAACAGTTCCCCGGCCGCTTCACAGGAGGCTAGCCCTTTAAACCATACAGACTGTGAAGTAGAAAAGGGGGGGGGGGGGATGCTTTGCTGGAGGAGGAGGAAAGCAGCGGACCGGAAGGGGATGGGCAGCTCGGAGGCATTGACTTGACTGATGCTAACCAACCACAAATGATGCGCTCTTATCAGCTTCGCGAAGAACGGAGAAGAAAGAAACAGGGGGAGGGGGAGGGATGAGGTCATTGTCAGGGGAACATCGTTCCTTCCCATACGTGCCTTGCCATTAGGATAGTTGTTTAACCGTAAATCTTGTAGATAATGAGCAATAAACCAATTTAGAACCTCAGCTCCTGTTTAAAGAATTTATTGCAGCTAAAGCACCTCTAAGCGTGAGTGTGTTTTTACAACACCCTCACTACACAAGTTCGGTAAGGTTTGCTCCTACACAAGTGTGTATAGGAAGAGTGGGGAAATCAGCAACATCTTAAGGACCACAAATCCCATCATCCATGAGTCTAACAACAACTGGAACACTGCAGGCTTCCCACCTTGGAGTACAGGACTGCAGTCCTATTCACAATTTTTGTTACCAAACAGTTTCGTACTTTTTGACATGGAAACAATAAGGGCTTCTGGCTTGTTGCTCTTAGTTTAAGAAATGGACTAATTGTAGTCCAAAATATAATTGAAAAAATTGGAAAGCATTTTACTTAGCATTATTCTATTTGTGAATAATCTGCAACTCTAAAGAAAGAATGTTATCACCACAAAACATTTCTTAGTCTTCAAAACAAAAATGCAAGACATTAGAGATCTTTCCTACCCATGGTAAATGGGTCTCCTTGCATTGTAGGTGAGGGACTCCGTGCGGATTGAAGAAAAGGATCAGGACTGGTTTTTGATGAGCCAAGAAAAGAGCCTAGGAGATCTGGAGCAGGTCGTTTAGGACTACCCCCAAATGGGTCAAAGGTGGTTGCTGCAAGAACAACAAATTTGTTTTTTAAACCATGCATCCCATTTTTCTTCAGTTCCATTACTGGGATTTATTTCAAAGATACCCTAACTTTTGTACATACTTACTGTACAACTTTCACAAGCTTTAATTAACACTTTAAAAATACCCTTGGTTTGCACTAAGCATCATTTCCGTTGTTTTTGTTTTGTGCAGCAGTTTTGTTTTTTTTAATTTTAAAAAAACCTATCCTCCCCTGGTAACATACATATATTTAATTCCTTAACTTACTATAGGGATTTGCTCACATTTAGCTCCTCAGCATTTCAGCATTTTATTCTCATTTCTGCATTCAGTTTGTGTTCACTGCAAAATGAATGTAGAAGATTTCAGTTTCTTCTATTTGTGAAGAGGAAAGAAGAGTAGGGACAATATTTTTGAAAAGTCTGTTACCAGTTTTATACCTGTATGGCACCCGAGTGGTGGTGCTGCCATTCCAACAGTTCTGGTGAGTGTAGCACTAGTACTGAGACAGAGTAGGGAGGTAAAAGGAATTTTCAGTTTTGTTTTTTAACTTTGATATACCTGGAGTGCACTTCCGGACCAAATACAGACCCAGTCACACAAACCCTGCAATGTGATTTGGAGTACTTGTAGAACGGACAACACACACACCCCAATGTGTTTGAGAGCATGCATATATTGAAAAAAGGGCATGAAAACTGTTTTCTTTTGAGAACAGCATGCAAAATGCTTTAATCAATGTGTTAATTTAAATAACACTTTCTTAATAGTTCCTGTTGCCTAGTTTGAAAATATAGAGCTGCACAGCTGCCACTGGTGTAAGTAAAAGAACAGCCAGCTCACACTGAAAGTGGGGTGCAGGGATGCAGGCATGGGCAGGGAGATACACTCTTGCTGCCAGCATGTGCTAATCAAGGCCACAGGCTGTCCCAATCAGAAGCAAGGAGGCACTTATAATGGTCTGCTGAAAGCTAACAGGTACTGAGCTCTGCATATGCAAGTGGCTGTTGCAACATTTACACCCCCCTCTGCACCTACTATAATGCTGAAAACAGAACCAGCATAATCATAGCAGGGTTCTGGTTCATGAGATTCACAGCTCCTGCAGAAACAAGGGACCAGAATGATGCAAGAAAATCTCCAGGGGTTTGTATCTCCATAAATTATGAATAGGAAACTTTTGGCAGTCCAAGGGCTACCTTTCTTCCTGAATAACCTTCCAGAATTTGCATTTTGAATACAAACTCTGTTGCTGGCAAACCCTGGAATGGACTATCTCCAGGGTTATGACTTGATCCCCATTTTCTCTGCACTCAGGAAGGGTGTTATGATGCATCTTTTTAATTTAGCTTTTTACATCATTGTGGCGCTTTTTAAGGCTGTTTGGAATATTTCACTAGACTATTTATTTATTTATTTATTTATTTAGGAGGCTTCTATGCTGCCCCATTCACCAAAGCCTCGGGGTGGGTCACAATAATAAATAAATAAACACAATATAAAAACAATGTAATTTGAGTCGACCTGGCCAAGAATATAAATAAATAAATAAATAAATAAATAAATATTAACAATTAAAATAACGTTTGAATAAAAAGGTCTTTGCCTGGCGCCAAAAAACAAATGACAATGACGCCAGGCGGACCTCTCTAGGGAGCGCATTCCATAGATCGGGCGACACTGCAAAGAAAGCCCTCCTCCAAGTACTTACCCTCCTAATATCCTTCACAGAGGGTTCCTGGAGAAGGGCCTCTCCCGCTGATCTCAAGGGGCAGGCGGGCATATATGGACGTAAGCGCTTCTTCAGGTAACCAGGACCCAAGCCGTTAAGGGCTTTATAGGTCATAACCAACACCTTGAATTGGGCCTGGACTTCAATGGGGAGCCAGTGAAGCTGACGGAGAACTGGAGTCATGTGAACATAATGCCCAGTCACCATCAGCAGCCTGGCAGCTCTATTTTGAACCAATTGAAGTATCTGGACCGTCTTCAAGGGCAGCCCCACGTAGAGTGTGTTACAGAAGTCAAGTCAGGAAGTCACCAACGTGTGTGTCACTGTCACCAGGCAGTCATTCTCCAGGTAGGGACGCAGCTGATGGATCAGCCGAAGCTGAAAGAAAGCGCTCCTCGCCACCACTGTCACCTGAGCTTCCAGTGAAAGCTCTGGGTTGAGGAGCACTCCCAAGCTACAGACCTTGTCCCTTAGAGGGAGTGCAACCCCATTCAGGACTAAGTTTAGGTCCCCTTCCCCGAAGCCTGATCTGCCAACCAACAGGACCTCCGTCTTGTCTGGATTGAGCTTCAGTTTAGACTATCATTTATGATTATTGTTTTCTCAGTTTTTGTAGACTTGCTTGCATGACTTCAGATAAACAGTATAAAAGAATATACACTAAAAAGTGCAGGGCACATCTCTCACATGTACTCACCCCCTTCATACGTATTAACTGATACACATTCTTATATGCTTATTCATGTGCATGAGTGCACACACAGCAAGCAGATCACTGTCCCTGTCCAAACACTGAAGCAGATTACTCTGTCCCTACCCAGCTGTCAACAGCTCAATTTTTTTCTGTGAGACAAAGCACAAGAAAGGATAGCAGGCTGAACATGGTCTGTAAACCACAGAATCCCTACCATAAGCAATGGCTTGGACCCTAAGAACTGTAAACAAAATTTAAATAAGTGAAAGTGACATTTCCAGTCCTCTCATTCTCCCTGTGCCCCCAAAGGGCCTCACCTAATGGCCAAGGGACCATCTTGAACAGTGTGGAATGGGGCACATAAGAGGCACCTGGGAGGAGGAAGGAAATGACCCCAAATCACATGGGGGCACTTTGAATGAGTGCCAAGGAAGGACAGAAACTTCCCTTCTACTAATGATTCTTAGAACCAAGCCAATAGCTTTTACTTCAGATTAATAATGACAGAACAATAATTTTTGACTCAATTGCACAGCAACCCCTGAGCCCTGCCAGAAGTTCCTAACAGAGGCACAGGCTCTTAAAGGTTAGCAGCAATATCTTAGAAATAAATTAGCATTCATTGTTGTTTTTCTTTATAAACTAATTATGCCACAATTATGAATTTTTACCTTCTACTCTTGGAGACAGAGATGGGGACACAGAAGCTGCAGGCCGTTGTGGGGTGGATTGTGCAGACCCAGTTCCACCCATCTGAAAGACATCATCAACAGCTGACTGCCCACCTTGCCTTGGTCCTCCAGAATTACCAACCCCAAAGATGTCACTCAGCAAGTCTGAATTAGATGGTGGTGCAATGGATGCTGCTGGAATATTCTTGCTCATAGGACTGCCATCCAACCCTAAAAGGTCCACATCTTCTGTAGGTGGTGGGCCTGATGGCTCATGGTGCTTCTTGCTGTGCTTTGGTGCCCCATGGATTTTTTCAGTGCTGGTGCTACTGTGCTGACTGGATAGGGACAAAAGTTCATCATCTGATTGCTCACTTTCTTCATGTACCAGTACTGCCCGGTCCTCTGAGCTGGGGTGAGAACTGCTTCTCTCCAGTTTTTGATCTAAGGGGGTCAAAACCAACTCTAAATTAGCTAGTAGTTTTAGAGATCCTTTATTGCTATATATGATGAGGGAAAGATATATCAACACTACACATGGGAGTAAACAGTACCAGTAAAAGCAATCAAGTGGGGTTTTTTGTTTTTTGTTTTGTTAAATTCACAGCACACAATGGAAAACCTGAAATACAGAACTGGAAAACATACGGTGCTGGCATTCAAGGGATTTCTGAAGGCATATTGGTATATTCAACTGAAAAGATGGAGAACAAAATGAGTGTAGTATCAGAGTTCAGTTAGATTCCCAAAGCTCTGTAGAATGTGATGAGATCATTTGAGTTCTGTGCATGCTCAAGTGCTAGCCAGTTCTTTTCAACCAGTCCAGGAATGGTTGTGCTCTGCCACAGCATTCTCAAGCTCCTTGGAGACAGACAGAACAATGAAGGTGGATAGGAAGCTCTGAGTTTTGAGAGATATGTTACCCAAGCAGAAATGTTATGTACCTTGCCAGCTGAGAGATGACAAGAATGCCCCCTGTCCAGCATTCTTTAGGTTATCTTGTGTTGCATCTACAGAACCTCTACCTATAATGTACGAAGAGTCAAAACAAACCAAAGATGAGTGAAATTGGAAATGGTCAAACTGGTATTTTCATGAAAACTGAAACCCATACTGAAAGAACAAGGCAGCTCTTACCTGCCAGGGCCAGGGTGTCATGGTGTTCCTGGTGGGATGAGAAAAGGATGCTTGGATTGATGTCCTTTGTAGTAAAGTTCTCCCATGGAGGAGTTAGGTCAGTCTGTCTATCCATGGAATCTATTTCTATCTCCAGTAGGACATGAAATAGTTGGGGATATTTTTCAGGTGAGTCACAGGCATCCAGTTCAGGTCTAAAATATAAACAGAAAAGTCCCTCAACATAAAATTAAACATGAAGTTTGAAGGCAACCTGGCAAAATCAAATCTCGAGCCTGAATATGATGGTTTCCTTGCTTGCTTGTTTGTTCACTCATGTATTTATAAACTGTCTATAACTGCTAAAACTGGCAAATAGAGCAGTTGATTTTGCATTTGTTTGGTTTTGTTTTAGTTTTTTGGGAGGTTTTTTTTTTTTTTTGTGGTAACTTGAGAACACAATCCATGAACAACCCAAAGTTCTGGATTCAAATGTAATGCCAACCCATTTTTTATACAACTCAGAATTAAGAATCCAATAACAAACCAAGGCTATTTTTTTACTGAGTTGTTTGTGGGTAGCAAAAATAGTGCAGCTACATTCACACTTCACCAAAGCCCAGAATTTAACAACCTATACTATAAGTTAGCATTATAAGCAAATTATAAAAGGTACTTGCTTATGTATCAACATTTATGAGTGATGCTGTCATTTCAATGTATATGCAGCTAACTACTCCACCACTTAACATGCTATAGCACCTCTGGTTGTGGAATACTTACTTAGTAAATTTTAATACTGTTGTTCCCAGGGCTATGAATCCAGTGTGAAACTGAATCTGAAATATTTGTGTATTTGTCATCTGAAAGAAAATGTTAAATGCACAATTTTAAGATTAAAGAATATCCCAATGAATTGCAGTAAATTGTATGGCATGCAGGATCCAACCAGTCAATTCTTCCTCACTATAATTCTTCCTCACTGGGAGGTTACTGGACTCTTCAGAATGACATGAAATGTAGCACAGGGGTCTGCAACTGAAGGAGAGAATCGATAAAACTACAGAATCCCCTTTCTGTAAACAAGTACACCTTCCACTTGTGGAAACAGCACTTTCATTCAGTGCAGTCTGATAATACTGAACTGATCCAGTATTTTTTGACCCCATTTCTTTGTGTCTATTCAAGGATAAGGGAGGTGTTCCGTATTGAAGTAATGTGTTCAGTTCTGGGCTCCACATTACAGGAAGGATATAGCCAGGTTAGAGTCAGTGCAGCGTAGGGCCACAATGATGGTGGCCAGATTGCAAGGAAAGCCATATGTGGTGAGACTGAGGGAACTGGGTCTTTGCAGCCTTAAGAAGAGGAGACTCCAAGGGGATCTATTGGTGACATATATGAGGGGGTGTCAAACAGAGGTGGGTAGAGACCTGTTCTCCCCTGCAGAGGAAGGCAGGACAGGCTCTAACAGGTCCCAACTCAGGGAACCAAGGTTCAATTTGGATGCCAGGAAGTACTTCCTGACTGTTAGGACCCTAAAGGCTTCCATGGGAGGTGGTTGAAGCCCCATTGGTTAGGGTGTTCAAGGATAGACTGGACATGCACATGGTAGGCATATCATGAGCAGAACCAGCTGGTGCTGGGGGTCAGACTAGATGGCCCTTCTGACTCAGTCTGTTTCTGTGTTTCTAAAGTGTTAGCTATATCTTCCAGCAGCACTCTGGCAATTAAGCACAGATGAATTCTAAACATGAATGCTGAGGATTGAAATGAAACACTATTCATCCATAAGCAGGTATCATTTCTTAAAATCTGATAGCAAACTGATCCAAATAATTGATCCCACTTTTAAATATTCTAAGACTCAGATGGAGATTCCCTAGAGCTTCTAATAAGAGGAATTGTGCAGTTATTCAGTCTTTCTTTCTCAGTGGATTTTCCAAAATAAGAAAAAAGGCTCACCATCTAGTTCTATGAATAAGGCAGAGTAAAAATGCCATAAAAGCCTCATCTGAAGCTTGAAGCATAAAAAAAAGTCCTGCTAGATTAGAACATTGGGAGTGCAGTCCTATACATACTTTGAGAGAAAGGCCAAGAGTTACCAGTGTTCCTCAAGCAGCCATGCTGGCTGGGGGATGTCAGGAGCTGCAGGCTGTTATTCTGTCTAAACATGCACAGACCTGTGCCTTTAGTCTTGTTTCCCACAGTAGCTAATCAAATGCTACTGGGAAGTCCACATACTGGGCATGGGGGCAGGTGCTTCCTCTCACTGTGGCCATCAGCAACTCATATTTTAAGGCAAGCCTTCATGTCTAGTGTCAGGACAAAATGAGCAAGAGCTCTGCCACAATGTGGTTGCTAAAAGCTTGATACTGTAAAAACAGCTTCAGACTTAAAGATGAGATTCCTGTTCCAGTGGGGTAAACCTCAAGGAAACAAGCTTCAGGTGGGATGTCAGGAAGTATCTCCTAATAGTTTGGGGCCCCTAGGATATGGAATGGGCTTCCAAGGGAGGTGGTCTAGGCCCCATCAGTGAGGGCATGCAAGAAAAGACTGGGCAACCACATGTTGGGGATTACATAAGCAGAACCTCTGGAGCTGGGCGTCAGACTAGATGGCTTGGGAGGCCCCTTCTGACTCACTTTGCTTCTGTTTCTGTGTTGTTTGAATTGGACTTGGACTGCACTACCCTTTAGCTAGAGAGCTGGTGT
Organism: Varanus salvator macromaculatus; assembly: GCA_023646645.1. NCBI lineage: Eukaryota > Metazoa > Chordata > Lepidosauria > Squamata > Varanidae > Varanus > Varanus salvator. The sequence goes on along the minus strand of JAIXND010000784.1, from coordinate 30,441,012 downwards.
GGTTAGGGCCTGGGAAATCTGGGTTCTAGTCTGCTCACAGCCGTGAGTGGCATTATTGGGCAACTGTCAAGGGCCCAAGCAGTCCAGAAAGCCATTTTCTGAACTTGCTGGTCTCTCTACCATGGACCCCAGAGCAGTGTTTCTATGTTTTTATTCCATTTTATTTCATTTTGCACATCATGTGATATACAGAAGCAAAGTAGTGTCCAATTTGCTGATTCTGTTAAACCTCCATTTGCTCTCACCTTAAGGAGTCTTAACTTTACCCTGTGACATATGAAAATACTGCATTAAAATTAAGGCATTCCACTTTGGAACAGTGTTAGAAAAACATTATGGATGCTACAAACCCACAGCTTTAGTGATTGTCACAGTAAAACATTTCTGGATTAAAGAGGAAAAGAACAGGAACAAAGTAATTCATTGTATTCCAAATACAATAACTGTACTGTAATTATTAGATATCTAGAGAACTCATAAAACATAGCAGTCTGTTCTAATTTGTCTATAGTTCAGTAGGATTCAGATATTTTAAAAAATGCTGTCCATGATATAGGCTCTTTAGAAACACACAAAATAGAACTAGTATATCATGCCTTACTAAAATGAGATTTAACTCCATTGTACATGATCTTTGTGTATGATCATCATTCATATTAATATGTGTGTTGTCATGGGCACCTGCTTCTTACTTGCCTACTACCATATATACCCAGTGATGATTTATTTTCTCCAAAAAAAAGTAATAGAAACACCAGCCTAAATATCTAAACTGAGTGGAACCTAAAGTGGGATCAAGCTAGTTGGGAAGCTGGGAGAAGATATGCCTCCAGCAGTATTTTTAGGTAAGCAGAAACCCTTTGCTGAAGGTAACAAAAAGTAAAGATGCCCCTTCAACTACCAAGTACTATCGCTGTCTCTCTAATTTTACTTCCCAAAGTAGTATCCAGCATTCCCTTAAAGCTGGTGCAACAGGAAATCCTGTTCAGGAGTTCCTGAAGCAAACTGAAATGAGTTTTCAGAATTTCAAAAAGGAGATCTGTTCACCTGTCTTTTTCCAGAAATGAGCATTTCTAAACATTTCTGGGATTGCTTTCAGAACTTCTACCTTCTTGTTACACTAGCAGTGGTTCCCAGAGGCACAATGAAAACAGTGTGCATGACAGCAGTATTGGGTACTGCTCCATATCTTCCAGAGTTTTAAGTTTGGGGGCAGAAAACACATTCCACAACAGAAATGGATTCTTCTTCTGGCTAAGACTTTCTTTCTAACATATCACTTCCATGTTACAGTATCAAATTGTTTGGGGTTCAGCTATCTACCCTGCATTTTGCATTTCAAAAGATACACCAAGTCATACTTTAGCTTGAAGCCGTCCCCCAATGGTTGATCGCATATGGTAGATGGAAACAACTACATCGCCATGGACAGTTACTCCCAATGGAATTACAACTTTTCCTTCTTGAACACGGAATTCCCTAAAGAAAGAAAGTAAAATAACATGCCTCAAGAAAGAGTGCAGAACGCAATTCACAATGACCAAAACAGAAAGATATTCTAGTTACTCAGAAAAGAAAAAGAAAAACCATTCCTAACTTTATAGGAGTTTAACATAATTTAGTTATTTATTGCAATCCACAATAGCTAACTAATTGTTAGAGTACCAAACCATTTATTGAGGTCATCAGAGAACATTCTCCTGATGGTTCAATGTGGATCTACAGTCCACCAAGACAGAAGTCTTCAGTGTGACAGACTCATTGCTATGCAGTTCTCTGCTACTGTGTTGGTTTTGGTGCTTGCTGAATACATCTTTGATCTGAGAAGTCTTTCTTGTTGAATATCCACAATTTTAATGTTGCCTTGTTTTTAATGTATTTATTTTATTTTTTTAATTGTTTTAGCTTTATATTATCAACCACTTCTTAGATCTGGAGTGATATACAAATACTATTAAAATGAACACGTTCTTACATATCTTAGGCCCTAAATGGTATTAACTTCCTTAATTCTCAAACCTATTTGACACATTGATGCATTTCTCAGGTAACATTGCACATAACCATATTAGATGCAAGGTGTGTGTATTCATGTGCAACATATGACTATTCCTCTTTATCTACATGTACTGTAATCACACTGCGCCTTACAGTGACTGGGTTCAGATAACATGATAACTCACATTCAAGGGTTCAGTGTGGGCTGCCACTGTAGGTTGCTGTTGAAACATCAGTTATTGTGTGGTCTGACATGACTTGTTAGCTATGAACAACCCACAGCTTACAACCCAACAACAAACCATGGCTTTTCCTCATGGGTTGTTTGTGGTTAACAAATTGTGGTTTGTTAGTGCGGTGGAATCTAAATAATTCAATAACCATATTCAACAACAAGCTGCATTCAATCCTTATGGAGTCAGAACCCAGTCATTAAATCTCTAGATTACTTCATATTCAGAAATACTATTGGAAGGAAGTTCATCACATTTGAACCAGCCGATAATCAAACTCAAAACTGGCAAAGCAGGACACTAGTCTTGTTAAGGCATGTATGCATGTGTAATTAACACATGAAAAGGCAACTCAACAACCTGTACACTAGTCTCATTCCTAGATGCTGACACATCAGCATTAGTTTGAAAGGGGCCAAGGTATATATGAATGCATGCATGTAGATCTCCCTCCATGCAAGAGCCACAGTCAGTCAGGGTTATGTTCCTTTGGAGAGAGTCATATGCATGCAAACCAACTTCAGGCCAGCATCGACCATGTATTGACCAGCATGCATGGGTGCCAAGTGGGGGAACTAACTCATATCTTCTGAGTAGCATCTTGCTGCATTCAGTACACATTAACAGGACTTGTTCACACACTATTCTGAATAGATGCAGTGGGACTCACTTCATTCTTTCATATTCTTGTGATGTTGTGAAGATTCTAGTTTCTCCAATAAGGATGTCACAGAAAGGCCGGCAACCATTTCTCTGTTTGTTGAAACAGGGTACTGGACTAAGGAGGACTGATTTGATTGTTAGAGGCTTGCAGTGAGGTTGAACAGGCTTGTCTGCTATTAGATCACAAATATATCCTACATACCTGTGACAGAAAATAATAATTCAAAGGAATCTATTGAATATTACTAAACTTACTGCTGTAAACCAACAGAGAACCTCTGCTATTGAGTGGTATTGAAATTAAATAAATAATAATGATGATGATGCTGTTCACACACAGACAGAGAGAGACAGAGAAAGAGAGAGAGAGCGTTGAATAATTTTTCACAACCTATTATTTTCAATAGTACAATAGTTCTGTGATGGAACAGGAATTCTGTGTCTCTAATATTCAATTTATTTATTTATTAACATATTTGTATGCCGCCCCCTTGCAAACAAGCCTCGGGGTGGCTAATAGCGTAACAAAACAATCTAAAAACAATACACAATATTAAAACTGGCCCATCTCAAGGTCAAAATTTAAAAACCTATAAATATAATAATAAATAACAAAATTAATAATTTAACAATTAAAATATTTCTTAAATAAAAATGTCTTCACCTGGTGCCGAAAAGCAAATAATGATGGCGCCAGGCGAGCCTCTCTGGGGAGTGCATTCCATAGGTGGGGCGCCACCGCAGAGAAAGCCCACCTCCGGGTACTCACCCTCCTTATTTCTCTCACAGAGGGTTCCCGGAGGACAGCATCAACTGCAGATCGTAGGGGGTGGGAGGTCGCAGGCGCTCCTTTAGGTAACCAGGACCCAAGCTGTTAAGGGCTTTATAGGTAAGAACCAACACCTTGAATTGGGCCCTGACTTCAATGGGAAGCCAGTGTAGCTGACTGGGGTGATATGAGAACCACACCCAGTCCCCATCAACACCCTGGCAGCTCTTTTTTGCATCAATTGAAGTATCCGGACCATCTTCAAGGGTAACCCCATGTACAGCGCGTTATAGAAATCTAACCGGGAAGTCACCAACGCATGTGTCACTGTCGCCAGGCAGTCGAACTCCAGGAAGGGACATAACTGATGGATCAGCTGAAGCTGATGGAAAGCGCTCCTCGCCACCGCTGACACTTGGGCTACCAAGGTCAGCTCCAGGTCGAGGAGCACTCCCAGGCTGTGGACCCTGTCTTTCAGAGGGAGTGCAACGCCATTTAAGACAAGGGTCGGGTCCCCCACTCCGAAGCCCGACTCACCCACCAACAGGACCTCCGTCTTGTCAGGATTGAGTCTCAGTTTATTGGCCCTCATCCAGCCCATTACCTCAGCCAGGCACCGGTTCAGCACAGCTACTGCCTCACCTGGATCGGTGGAGAATGAGAGGTAGAGCTGGGTATCATCAGCGTACTGATGATTCCACAACCCACACCTCCTGATGACCTCTCCCAGTGGATTCATGTAGATGTTGAAGAGCAAGGGGGACAAAATGGAACCCTGTGGAACTCCATGGCGTAGCTGCCATGGCACAGGGCCATAGTCTCCCAGCACCACCTTCTGGAATCGGCCATTGAGGTAGGAGTGGAACCACTGCAGAGCAGTGCCTCTCCAGCCCCGCCAGCCTCTCCAGAAGGATACCATGGTCAATGGTATTGAAAGCCGCCGAGAGGTCCAGGAGAACCAACAGGGATGCACTCCCCCTGTACCTCTCCCTGCACAGGTCATCGTACAGGGCGACCAAGGCAGATTCAGTGCCAAAGCCAGGTCTGAAGCCGGACTGAAATGGGTCTAGATAATCAGTTTCATCCAAGAGAGCCTGGAGTTGTCCTGCCACCACCTGCTCCAGCACCTTGCCCAGAAACGGAATGTTGGCCACCGGTCTATAATTGGCGACCATCTCTGGATCCAGGGAAGCCTTCTTTAGGACTGGCCGGACTACCACCTCTTTTAGAGGGGCAGGCACCCGGCCGTCTCTTAAAGAGGCATTGACCACCTCCAAGATCCAGGGCACAATCCCATCCTTGGCGCTCTTTAATAGCCAAGATGGGCACAGGTCCAGTAAACAGGTGGTTGAGCATACCGATCCAAGCACCTTGTCCACATCATCAGGCCGCAAAAACTGAAATTCATCCATCAATGAGGGACGAGCCGGCACGGTTGGTCCCTCCCCCAGAGAATCTGTGCCAAGAGTGGAGTCCAGCTCGTGATGAATCTAAGCAACTTTCTCCCTGAAATGCGTGGCAAAGTCGTCACAGCGGGCTTTCGAGGGTGGCACCAGATCTTTATCAATGGAAGTTATCTGAACTGAACAACAATCTTAGGGGCATTAATCCAAAGAAGGGTCCTTAGTAGCCCATGAGAGAAACAGAAGCCTCTTCTAGGTGTAATTCAGTTCCATTTAAAAGCTTCAGAAACATATGGTTCCTGCTCCATGACAGCAGGGCTATAACCTGACCTAGCTTTGTAGCAATCATACACAAATAGAGTCTCAGAGATCAGATACAACAATCTGAAGCCTTGCAGCTTTCATGTAATAAAAAGGCATGGTTTTGTTGTCTTAAAATCCATGTTTTGGGATCCTTGCAGAATTAGTAAAAATTCTTATTCCCAATTATTCTGTTGTAATTCTGGACAACAGAATTAATTTCATGCTGGAATGCAGTCACAGAACCAAAAGGTCTATGTACTTATCAAAGTGAGAGTGCTGAAAGTCTAGTTGAAAGCATTTGTGGAACTTTGCCAAACAACTTTTTGGCTCTGGCCTCTTGGCAGAGCAGCAGAGGCACAGGCTGGGAGAGTGCTGAGTGGCCAGGGGACTGGTGAAGGGAAGGTAGGAGCTGGTCAGGGGAGCAGAGGGCCAGGAGCAGCAGAGAGGAGGGAGTTGGGGGGCCAGAGAGGCTAGAGGGGCCAGGAGGGAGCAGACAGCCAGGGCCACCGGCCTGAAGGACTGATAAGGCGTCGTCCCTTGTCTGCGTCCCTTAACTGCGGCCCGGGCTGTCCAGAGACTCCCTTCCCTGAGACACAGAGGTTTGATTGTTTGTTTGTTTGTTTGTTTTGTTTGTGCTGTGCTGTGCTTTGCTTTGTTTTTCTTCCAATTTAAATTTAAGTTTATTTTATCCTTGTGTGTGCGTGCGAGTGGGTTTTTGGCTGGGAGAACTGGGCAAGTGAGAGGAACTGCAGGACTAACAAGGCAGGGGACTAAGGTAAAGTCTCGAAAGGGACACCGATGGCAGACCAGGAGATGGCCTTGGTGGGAGTCACGGGTGTTGCTGTCCACTGCGAGAGCTGCAACATGTTCGCCCGTCTCCCCCAGGAGAGGTAGGGATACACTTGCCCTCGGTGCAAGATGGTGACCTTGCTAGAAGAGGAGGTGAGGTGTCTGATGGCCGAGAGAGCTCTCTGGGCCCCCCCAGAGCAGCCCCCCTCTGGACAGAGGGTTGAGGGAGAGACCACAGGAGGAGGAACTGCAGACATGGAGGTATGTCACCCACAGGAGGAGGAGGCCAGCACGGCCTCCTCTTTCTCCTGGCACCAATCTGGAGCTGGGAAACAGGTTCTCTCCACTTGGGGAGGCTGGGGCTGATGAGGCTTCGGGGGACCAGCAGGACCCCCAGCCTGGGACAACAGGCAGCAAGGGGGCCGCTGCAGGAGAGGTGAGGGCCACGGCATGGCCGCCCACCGGCACCGGGAAGGTCTGGCGGCAGGTGATTATTGTTGGGGACTCCCTGCTGAGGGGCACTGAGGCAGCAGTGTGCCACCCCAACCTGGAGAAAAGGGAGGTTTGCTGCCTGCTGGGCGCATGCATCCGGCATTTGAAGGACAGAGCGGAGCGTCTTGTTCGCTCCGAGGGTCACCAGCCGCTCCTGGTGATCCATGTGGGCACAAACGATGTGGCCAGGCAGGGTGTGGTTGGGACCACCAGGGACTTTGAGGCCTTGGGGAAGAAACCCAAGGAGCTGAAGGCCCAAGTGGCCTTCTCGTCAATCTTACCTGTCTAGGGATTTGGGCCAGGAAGGGACAGGAGGGCCTCCAAGGTGAACGACTGGCTTAAGGTGTGGTGCCAGAAGGAACGCTTCGGGTTCCTCAACCACGGCACTCGTTTTCTTGCCAATGGACTTCTGGCAAGGGACGGGTTACACCTCACAAGGATGGGGAAAAGGTCCTTTGGAGATGCTCTAGCGAGCTTCGTCCGGAAGACTTTAAACTGAGCCGGCGGAGGCAGTTCAGGTCCCCAGTAACGTGTCTGCACTGGACAAGTATGCGGGGAGGATCAGGGCTCTGGGAGCAGGGTTTTAGAGATACTGCAGGGACTGAGAGGACTCCTACAGAGAGGGGCCAGGTACCAGGGAGGATGGGAGGAAGGAGGATGCTGGGCACTCCAAGGAAAGGAAGCGGTAGGAAGGAGTTGAGGTGCATGTACACCAATGCTAGGAGCATGGGTAATAGGCAGGAAGAGCTTGAAGCTCTCCTGGGAATAGGACGGTATGATCTGGTGGGAATCACAGAAACTTGGTGGGATGAAAGGCAAGTCTGGAATGTGAACACAGAAGGGTATCACCTTTTTAGAAAGGACAGGAAGGGAAAGAGGGGTGGGGGCGTGGCTTTATACGTCAGGGAAGGGATAGGATGCAGTGAGATAGAATACAGCACAGATGGGGATTCAGTAGAGGCAATCTGGGTGAAACTTAGGGGTTTTGACAGGGAAAGAGACCTGACAGTGGGGGTATGTTATCGCCCTCCAGGTCAACTTGAGACACTGGATGATGTCCTGACAGGCCAGATTCTAAGGATATATTGGGGGAGAGACACAGTACTTATGGGAGATTTCAATCTCCCGGATATTACTTGGGAGACTCACTCGGTGGTGACAGCCAGGTCACATCGCTTCCTAGAAGCTATAGAGGGAGGGTTTTTCACACAGAGGGTTCGAGAGGCGACGAGGGGGGGAAACATCCTTGACTTGGTCTTGACCAATAGGGAGGAGCTGATAGATGAAGTACAGATTAGGGGAGCTCTGGATGCGAGTGATCACTCCATCCTTTGCTTTGAGATCAGGGGACTGGGGACGTGCAGCTGGGAGAGCACTAGAAGCTAGGACTTCAAGAGGGCCAACTTTGGCCAACTGAAGGCCAGACTGGGGAAAGTCTCCTGGAAAAGGATACTGGAAGGTAAGCGAGTTGAGGAGGGGTGGATGGCACTCAAAAGGGAGGTTTTGGAGGTGCAAGCCTTGACAATACCTCTAGTCAGTAAGGTGGGGAGACGGAGGAGAGTGCTGCCATGGATGCGAAAGGAGGTGGTTAGGGGGATTAGACGAAAGAGGAACCTCCATAGGAAATGGGTACTGGGGGAAATAGACAAAAGGATATGCCGGGAGGAGGAGGCCCGTTGCAGAAGGATTCTTCACAAGGCTAAGGCTGATTACGAGGTGAGACTTGCCAAGAATAACAAGAGCAACAAAAAGGGCTTCTTTCAGCATGTAAATAGGAAAAGGGGGAGACAAGTGGTGGGACCACTAAATAAGGAGGAAGGAGATCCAGTGACTGATATGAGGGAACAGGCACAGATGCTAAATGACTGTTTAGCCTCTGTGTTCTCCCCAAAGCAGGACAGGGGATATCCGCATAGGAGATTGGATGAGGCTGGGGACTTAGGGGCACAGATTAGAGTCACCCCCCTTGAAGTCGAGGGGCTCCTCAGGGCATTGGACATTACAAAGGCACCAGACCCTGACGGGTTACACCCAAGAGTACTTAGAGAGTTGGCAGGGTTCTTCACGCCCTCTGGCCTCCATTTTTGAGACCTCGTGGAGAACGGGTGAAGTTCCAGAGGACTGGAGGGTGGAATCAGTGGTCCCAATTTTCAAAAAGGGTAGTAGGAAGGACATGGGGAATTATATTATAATAGAGAGATTATAGAGGCTCATAATAGAGAAAGATCTAGTGATGCTAGATAGGGAAGGGAGGCTGACAGCCACACAACACGGCTTCCGCAAAAACAGGTCCTGCCAGACAAACCTTGTGGAATTCTATGACAAGGTTTCGAGATGGCTAGATGGAGGGGATGCAGTGGATGTGGTATACCTGGATTTCAGCAAGGCCTTTGACAAAGTGCCTCATGATATCCTGGTGGAGAAACGGAGGAATTTTGGGGTACACCAAAGCACTGTCCGGTGGATTAGGGCATGGTTGACTGACCGAAAGCAGAAGGTAACCATTAGCGGGGAATCATCGGGATGGCGGCCAGTGACAAGCGGGGTCCCCCAGGCTCTGTCCTGGGGCCAATCCTGTTTAATCTTTTCATTAATGACATGGAAGAAGGGGTGAACAGTCTGCTGATTAAATTCACAGACGACACTAAAACTGGAGCAGTGGCCACAACGGAGGAGCAGGTACTCCAGATCCAAAAGGATCTGGACAGACTATGGAAGTGGGCAGGAGACAACAGGATGGCGTTCAATGTGGATAAGTGCAAGGTTTTGCACTTGGGGCATAGGAATAGCTGTCATAAGTACAGGTTAGGTGACAAGTGGCTGGAGAGCAGCACTTGTGAAAGGGACCTTGGGGCACTGGTTGACTGCTGGCTAAACATGAGTCAGCAGTGTGATGCGCTGGTCAAGAGGGCGAACACCACCCTTGGTGGCATAGCCAGAAGTGTGGCTTCTAGATCAAGAGAGGTATTACTACCACTCTACACGACTCTGGTGCGCCCGCAACTGGAGTATTGTGTTGAGTTGTGGGCCCCTCATTACAGAAAGGATATAGCCAGGTTGGAGTCAGTGCAGCATAGGGCCACAAGGTTGGTGGCCGGTTTGCAGGGGATGCCGTATGAGGCAAGACTGAGGGAACTGGGTCTCTTCAGCCTGGAGAAGAGGAGACTCAAGAGGGGATATGTTGGCGACATACAGGTATGTGAGGGGATGTCACACGGAGGTGGGTAGAGACCTGTTCTCCCCTGCAGAGGAAGGCAGGACATGCTCCAACGGAGCAAAGCTCAGGGAGCCAAGGTTCCATTTGGATGCCAGGAAACACTTCCTGACAGTCAGGAACCCGAGGGTGTGGAATGGGCTTCCACGAGAGGTTGTTGAGGCCCCATCGGGGGTGTTCAAGGATAGGCTGGACGTCCACATGGTGGGCTTGTCGTGAGAGGAGCCGGCTGGTGCTGGAGGTCAGACTACATGGCCCATGAGGCCCCTTCTGACTCGCTCTGTTTCTATGTTTCTATGTAACATTCAACCTGTTATGCATCCAAAGATGGTTTGTCATACTCGTTGTGTAATGTGATTTTTAAAAATCCATATTTATGTCAATGTAACTACATAGTGATAAATGTTAGGGAAGGCTAGTCAAGAAATAAGGAAATGAGAATTGCATGGTGAAATTGCACATTATTAGATATTTGGTCATTTAGAAAACTAGGATTCCATACCTTCTGTGGGATGGCCAAAGCACTATTCCAGGTCTCTTTGAATTTAGCAACTGAATTGCAGGAGCTGGATTAGAGAAGAGATGACAGAAACAGAACATTGCACTGACCAGGACTGCTGATGCTACACGACCATCCTGCCAAATAAAATTCAAGAGCATCTATCAGGAAAATCTTGCCCTTTAATTAACTGTTTCCCACCCAGATGTGCACACAAGCACATTTGAATTAGCTCCCTCAAACTAGAAGCTTCTGAGCTAACTGCAGAAACTCTATAAAAGAGTTCTAAAAAGTAAACAAGCACAACATTAGATTGAATTGATTAATCAGCCATAAATATTTTGATGATAATTAATAGATTGGATAAATATGATGGATAAAGTCAGATGTGAGGACTGTAAATGTAAAGTTATTCATTTTCATACTGGTCTTTTAAATGCCCCATGCATTTTGCAGTCTACTTCCACACAAAGAATTACAACTTTCATATGGAATCCACACAAATGCAATTGACTGCTAGACCAAGAATGCCCCAAAGCACTGCATGCAGCCAATCTGCATTACTCAGAAAACTTTAAGAAGTGTTTCTATATAGCAGCACTCCATGTAGAGACTAACGTTTATATGCCCATTCATGTATGTATGGAAGAATATCAACACTAGCATTAAATCTCCCTGGCGACTTTCATGTGGAGTCAATCTGTGCAATGGAGTAGATGAATGTGGAAAGAAGCTCATCAATAGTATAGAACCTGAATGAACAGTCAAACCACAACTGCCATGGGTTTAACTTTCACAGATTTGATTATTAATGAGTTTGCCATCAATAAATTGTGGTGGGGGGGTGGAGAGCTGAGGAGCGAGGCAGGGCTAGGTGCAGGTGTGCCTGGAAGAGGTGCAGGTGCGCCTGGCAGCGACTCTGGACATGAGCCAGGCCCTTCCTGTGGATTACCCCATCTGCAACAGGCATAACGTGGCCCTCCTTCGTGGGGGGACCAGTTGGGCTGGCATTCTGCCTCACTAGGCTTAAGAATAACAGTTTGGGGAGGGGATAGAGATATTTGAGGGTTTTTCCCCATTTTTGCAGGGGTCCTGCACCCATGAATGTGGAAGGCTCCCTGTAGTACTTAACAAGTGGATTTTTTTCCTCCTGAAATCTCTACATGGAACCTGCAACGTATTCGGTGACCCTCAGGTTGGCTTTAATGTATTTAAGAGAGGCATCATGCACTATCTCACAAATGCATTTGATCTTACTTTTTGACCTGCTTGTCTTTGTTATTGGGATATATAGAGATAGAACATCAAGTATATTATGAAGGCTACAACCATTTTTCACACAGAATGTGATTCTAAGCCCGTTGAACACATGCCCAATGGAAGACCTTAGGAGGGGGAGCAAGTGCCCCTCCACTACCAGGATCTCTATCCCAGGGACCCCACTTATGCCTACAGAAAGCTCTGTAGTCATAAATCTTCCACTGATGGTTTTCCTGCATTCTAGGTCTGAGCAGGACAGAGGTGGCCCTGGTTCTCCTAATCCAAGACCCATCCATTCCCCTGTGGGGTCCCAAGTTCAGATCTACTGCCTATGCCAGCCTGGTATTTTACCTCCATTTGAAACCAACAGGAGGGTGGGAAAATTAAACACACAGTAAAAAAAAATGTCCCCCATCACTACCTGCCCTGATTGACATAAGGCAACAAACAGGCCATCACTTCACCCTTGTAACCTCAGTTAAGAGTGTTCTGTTAGGTTAACTCATAAAATGGACCCCTGCAATTTCATTAGATCAACTTGACTTTTAAGGTTATCATTTGTAATACAGGTGTAGTTATACAAGCTACAGTTAGCTGGTGACAACAGAAGGAACATTTCCCCTTGTTCTTCGAAACGTTTAAAGTAACACTGAATACTTTTCTTAGGAGAAACATGGGATATAAATAGCATTGATATATGTCTACACACTGTTTGGAGTTATTCAGTTCCACCTTCTTTGCCCCCTCCTCCATGGAAAGAAGCACACTGGCTGCTCTCCAAAATTGGGAAAGCAACCTCAGAGAGTGGTCAAGGGGGGCATTTCCAGGGGAGGGGAACTCTGAGGAGGCCAAGATATTAAATATTCTGAGGCTGCTCCAGGCTCCTTCATAAGACCACCACACCACTGCTCCAAGTCACCCCAGCTGACTGGGCAAAAAAAGTCATCAAGCAAAAATGCAAAGCAGGGAGGTGAAGATCACCTCTGCCAATCTTCCCACTCTACACTGGATGACTACAGGCCTCTGAGTTTGGGAGGTTTGGGGGCATTCCAAAACATTTGCCCCTATGGATTTCTTTAGTTTGGTGACAATCCATCTTGTTGAATATAAGCATAGATCAAATAATGGAAAGTCTTAGGAAAAAGACTGCAAAGCCCAGCTACATTTCTATAGCAAAAGTATTTTCCTTCTCCCCAGTTTTTATCAAGTTATAGCTGAAAGAGTCCATAACAGTTTCAGAGTAAATACTGAGGCTATTATGGAGTTGAGCACACTGATATCTTAACATTTGCAATATCTATAAAACTTACCTTTTGCATGCTAAAACAGGTTTATTGTTTCACCTGAACAGAAACTTGGGTTCTTATTTAGGTTGTTCATATTACATATTAGAAGATTTAAACAACTGATGCATTTTCTCATTTGTGTGGGTTTTAAAGCATTTTTATTCTTCAACAAATGAGTAATTTTGAACAGACATTTCACAAAAGTGGGTTACTTACTGCCTGACTTACCATACAGTGAATGACACAAACATTTTTGGGGTTCTGTTGCAACCAGTTGTGCATGTTCTTGCAGACAGCATAGAGGTTGTGGAGACTTGGTGCTTGTCTTACTGGCCAACTACATTCAGATACCTACAGAAGTCACACAGTGAAAATAGAATGTTGTATTAACACATTATTGTCTCTTCATATTGTGAGGAAGAGACAAGAGCAATTAATTAAATGATGCCATACTATTTCTACATTTCAAGCTTAATTGACCTTTTAAGGTTTTTTAAGCACCGAATGAGAGCACAGAGAAGTTTAAAACCCTGCCATTAATCAAATTAAATCCATTCTTCAAATAGGAAGTCACTTGGAAAAACATAGGTTTAGGACATTCAGTATCTAAACAGAATCCACTTCGTATGTTCCTTGTCATCCTCTCATCAATCATTCAAGACACTGATCAGATATAACTAATAAAACCTGCAAAAATAAAGCATTTAAGAAATTGCTTTGCTGACAAACATGCTCAAAAGAAGAATCATGCTGCACATTTAGTAGATTACATGAAGAAATTTATTTTTTCCAAAAAAAGGAAAAAAGGCATCACTAGGAAATGAAAAGGGATGTTAATGTTTGTAATGCTGACCCATGATATATAAAACCTGAATCTCACATATTTGCCTTGTCTGAACTGGGCCATCATAGAAAAAGAAAAGCTTTCCAAAACACCAGTATAGCAATGTTGATTTTGCTGCTATCACAAATATGTATTGCTTCTGCAGAGATTATATATCTATTCCAGTTGCAGTAAGATGTAACTAATGTGCTGCCCTGTGTTTGTGCCTATGGTCCAATATTCCTGAGAACTGTAGAGATAGGGACCTCTTCTTTTCTTTGCCAAGATCCAAATGCAAATGAAAATCCCCAGCTAACAGCAGCCAGAGTGGGGTGGGTTTGATAGGAAAGGTGAGTGTTAGACCCCTAAAACTATACATCTCAATTTTTTATTTATTCAAGGATAATATTGAAACTCTGCAACTGCTGCTCTGCTAAAAATTCTGTGAGAAGATGTCCGCAAAAGGTAGTGCTGTTTCAAAGAAATGAAAAATTGCAGATGACCAGCATGTCTTTACTGACAAATGGGCTACTCAGTACTTATTTGTTTCAAACAAGGATAAATCATTTTGCCTGATATGATTCTCCTGGTATATGATTCTCCAGGCCCTTCTCCTGGTAGCCTCCCTCTTACTTCCTTTAGAGGGGACTCCTTGAGTATGACCCCAGAAGACCACCTTAGGGCCCAGAAAGGAACATAAGGCATAGGTGTTCTTTCAGATAACCTGGCCTCAGGATGTCTAAGGGCATTAAATGTTAATATTAGAAACACAGAAACATAGAAACAGAGCGAGTCAGAAGGGGTCTCCTGGGCCATCTAGTCTGACCTCCGGCACCAGCCGGCTCCACTCAGGACAAGCCCACCATGTGGACGTTCAGTCTATCCTTGAACACCCCCACCGATGGGGCCTCAACGACCTCTCGTGGAACCCCATTCCACACCCTCGGGGTCCTGACTATCAGGAAGTGCTTCCTGGCATCCAAATGGAACCTTGGCTCCCTTAGCTTTGCTCTGTTGGAGCGTGTCCTGCCTTCCTCTGCAGGGGAGAATAGGTCTCCACCCATCTCCATGTGACATCCCCTCACATACCTGTATGTTGCCAACATAGCCCCTCTGAGTCTCCTCTTCTCCAGGCTGAAGAGACCCAGTTCCCTCAGTCTCGCCTCATACGGCATCCCCTGCAAACCAGCCACCATCCTTGTGGCCCTACACTGCACTGACTCCAACCTGGCTATATCCTTTTTGTAATGAGGGGCCCAAAACTCAACACAATACTCCAGTTGCGGGCGCACCAGAGTCATGTAGAGTGGTAGTAATACCTCTCTTGATCTAGAAGCCACACTTCTGGCTATGCAACCAAGGGTGGTGTTCACCCTCTTGACCACCGCATCACACTGCTGACTCATGTTTAGCCTGCGGTCAACCAGTGCCCCAAGGTCCCTTTCACAAGTGCTGCTCTCCAGCCACTTGTCACCTAACCTGTACTTATGACAGCTATTCCTATGCCCCAAGTGCAAGACCTTGCACTTATTTATTTATTTAAACATTTCTATGCTGCCCCATCACAATAAAGCCTCAGGGTGGCTTACAACATAATTAATATAAAACATATAAAATTCAATTAAGCCTTCCCCCCGCCCCCCGGTGCATCTCAGCAAAACCTTTAAAATCCCAACCTTATCACCAATACAATAAGCAATTGAATGCCATCCTGTTGTCTTCTGCCCACTTCCATAGTCTGTCCAGATCCTTTTGGATCTGGAGTACCTATTTCTCAGTTGTGGCCACTGCTCCAGTTTTAGTGTCGTCTGTGAATTTGATCAGCAGACTGTTCACCCCTTCTTCCATGTCGTTAATGAAGAGATTAAACAGGATCGGCCCCAGGACAGAGCCCTGGGGGACCCCACTTGTCACTGGCCGCCGTCCCCATGATTCCCCGCTAATGGTTACCTTCTGCTTTCGGTCAGTCAACCATGCCCTAATCCACCGGACAGTGCTTTGGTGTATCCCAAAACTCCTCCGTTTCTCCACCAGGATATCATGGGGCACTTTGTCAAAGGCCTTGCTGAAATCCAGGTATACCACATTCACTGCATCCCCTCCATCTAGCCATCTCGAAACCTTGTCATACCTGTTTTTGCAGAAGCCGTGTTGTGTGGCTGTCAGCCTCCCTTCCCTATCTAATATCACTAGATCTCTCTCTATTATGAGCCTTTCCATTGGCCTACAGTGGACGCAAGGCTAACCGGTCTATAATTCCCCATGTCCTTTCTACTACCCTTTTTGAAAATTGGGACCACCAATGCCACCCTCCAGTCCTCTGGACTTTCACTCATTCTCCACGAGTTCTCAAAAATGGAGGCCAGAGGGCGTGAAGAACACTGCCAACTCTCTAAGTACTCTTGGGTGTAACCCGTCAGGGCCTGGTGCCTTTGTAATGTCCAATGCCCTGAGGAGCCCCTCGACTTCAAGGGGGGTGACTCTAATCTCTGCCGCTAGGTCCCCAGTCTCATCTAATCTCCTATGCGGATATCCCCCATCCTGCTTTGGGGAGAACACAGAGGCAAAATAGTCATTTAGCATTTGTGTCTGTTCCCTCATATCAGTCACTGGATCTTCTTCCTCCTTATTTAGTGGTCCCACCACTTGTCTCCCCTTCCTCTTCCTATTTACATGCTGAAAGAAGCCCTTTTTGTTGCTCTTGATATTCTTGGCAATTCTCAACTCATAATCAGCCTTAGCCTTGCAAAAAATCCTTCTGCAATGGGCCTCCTCCTCCCGGTATACCTTTTTGTCTATTTCCCCCATTACCCATTTGCTGTGGAGGTTCCTCTTTCGTCTAATCGCTCTAACCACCTCCTTTCGCATCCATGGCGGCACTATTAGCACTTTGAATTGGGCCTGGACTTCAACTGGCAGCCAATGCAACTGAAAGAGAACTGGCATGACTGGCATCTCATAGGCCTTAAACTTGTTAACAAACTTGCTGCCCTGTTTTGAATCCATTGAAGTCTTCAGACCATTTTCAAAGGCAGCCCCACATAGAGTGCATTTCAATAGGTCAAATGAAAAGTTACCAGAGTGTGGATCACTGTAGCTGGGTTCTGCCTGTCCAGATAGGGTCATAGCTGCTATATCAGTCTAAGGTGATAAAAGGTATTCTGTGCCACTTCTGACTCAAGTGAAAGTTCTGGATCCAGGAGCACTCCCAAACTGTAAGCCATATCCTTTAGGAAGTGCAACCCCATCCAGAACAGGACAGATGGTCCACCCACCAACAGCACTTCCATCTTGTCTGGATTAAGTCTCAATTTGTTGGCCCTCATCCAGTCCATTACCATGCCCAGGCACTGAATTAGAATGGCCACTGCCTCACCTGGATTCAGTGAAAAAGAGAGGTAGAGCTGAGGTCATCTGCATACTGATGACACCTCAGCCCGTACCTCTGGTAACCTTCCTCAGCAGTTTCATGTAGATGCTGATGTTTGTTGATGGTACCCCATGGCAAAACTGCCACGGCATAGCACAATAATCCCCCAACACCACCTTCTGGAATTAGTAGGTGTGGGAATTCCGCAATGCAGTACCTCCTGCTCCTAACTCAGCTAATCTATTCAGAAGAATTCCATGATCAAAAGTATCAAAAGCTGCTGAAAGGTCCAGGAGAATCAACAAGGTTGCACTCCCCATCTTACTCCTGGCACAGGTCATCCCACAGAGCAACCAAGGCAGTTTCCATTCTGAACCAGGACTGAAGTCTCATTGAAATGGATCTAAATAATCAATTCCATTGAAAAGTGCCACCCCCCACTTGAGCACTTTGTCCAGGAAAGGGATGTTGGCCACCAGCCTATAGTCATTAATGTCTACTGGGTCCAGGTTAGGTTTTTTAAGGGGTGGCTTCATCACAGCTTCTTATTGGCACCATTCCCTCTTTCAAGGAGGCTTTTGCAGCCTCCTGGACTCAGGTGCAAATCCCCACCTTAGTTCTAACAATAAGGCATGACAAGCAAAGGTCAAGCATACAGTTGCTGGGTCAGACTTGACCAAGCACCTTATCCACATCCTGAAGCCTCAATAACTGAAGCTCATCCATTAAAAATGGACCAGACAATGCTCTGAATACCTCTGTTAATGGAACTGCATTGACTGGAGTGTCTGAGTGACTTTATCTTCAAAGTGCTGTGCAAGCTATCATAGGTTTCATAGTTTCTTTCTCTGACCTAGATTGTAGAAGGCTACAAACCACTCAGAAAAGCTCTTCTGGACAACATTGAGAAGACCCAATGTTGGTGGAAAAGTACTGTCATTTTGCCACCCTCACTGCAACCAAGTAGTCTTGATAATAAGCTCTAACCTGTGTTTGATTGGATTTAGCACAAGTTTTCCTTCAGATGCACTCTAGCTGTCTTCCCTCCTGCTTCATTGCACTCACCTCAGTTGTATACCAAGAAGGTGACTGGGCTCTGGTAAAGGGTAGAGGGCACTTGGGGGCAATCATGTCAACCGCCCATCTCCGTATTCCAAAGAGCAAGTTGGGCTTCACCAGGAGCGCCAGCTATACCAACCAAATTACCATCCTCGTTCCCTGACAAGAAACCAAGATTAAAAGTGTGCCCTTTTGTGTGTGTTGGGCCAATAACATGTTGAGACAACTCCATGGTTGTCATGGAAATCATTAATTCCTGAGCTGCCCTGGATAAAGCAGCCTCGGCATGGAAGTTAAGATCATCCTGGGCAGTGCTGAACAAAGAAACTGAGACCACTTCTGACAGCTTGGGCAGGAAGTCTGATGGGCAGGAGGGTGGGCAGTATACCAGAATAATCTATTATCTGTCTCAAGTGCCCAGGCACAGGGTACAAACATTCAAGACCCCCATTCAAATGAACAGGAAGCCTAGAGGAGGAGAACATATCCCTATGGACGACAGCCACACCCACTCCCCGACCTTTGAGACAATGCGGCTGCCGCACCAAGTACCCAGGTGGGCACAGTTGAGAGGGAGTAACTCCTCCCATTTTACCCACTCAGGTCTCAGTAACGAAGGCAAATCAGCCTTATCCACAATCAAGGGAGATGTCTTATTTTGGGCAGACCTGGCATTCAGCAGCAGTATTGCCAGGTCCAAGAATGAGGTGGTAGAGCTGCTAGGAATTGTCTGAACTGGGAAAGAACCAGAAGAGGAAGTAGCTGTGAGGTATTTAGCCCCTCTTTTCCTCAACTAACTTGCTGATCCTTCCAGTGCCATACCTCTCCTTGCTCATGACCACAGTAATGGGAGTACTCCCTTGCTCCCCAAAGTTACTCAGGAATATATTAAAATATAAATAATAAGAATACTAAAGCAGACTGGCTGTTGTACCCCTAATTAAGCAATTGCAATTGTGGTAGGGTTGTCCTCTTTCCCATTACCCAAACAGGTGCCAAACGGGGGCTTCCCTTTGGCCGCTGCTCAAGGCCACTGCCCTGGACAGAGGTTTTCTAAAGAGACCACTGCCATTGGTAAGCCCTGTCTCTGGGACGCAGCTGCAGTGACTCTCTCCAGCAGAGTGGAGGGACAGGAGGCAAGTCATCAGGTTGAGAGGTGGCTGGCAGGCAGGCAGGCAGGGCAGAAGACAGCAAGTGGTAGGTCCTGCTTACCCAACAGAATCAGTGGAACACAAGAGAACTGGTGGGAGTGTAAAGGCTCCACTAGATTCTTTGCAGGTTACCTAAAAGACCAGCTTCTTTCTTCAGGCTGCCCCAATCTCTCTGTGCTGAGGGGGTGACCTTGCTTACCAGGAAGTGCTCTTCACTGTTGTGCAAAGAAAGGCCTTCCCCATAACAGTGCCCACCATAAGAAATCATCTTCTATCAAGACCAGCACAGCACCTGCCTAATGACAATTAAACACCAGTTTGCCCTGGCATTTTCCTGGCTACGAGTCTCACTAAATACTCATGTCTATTCCCATGCAATGCTTTACTATTTTATTATTGTTTTGTTGATTGGTTTAATTATGACTAATTTATCATGATTTTACTTTGTGAATCGCTCTGGGATTTTTTTTTTTAATGAAAAAGTATGGAAATGTTCTGAATAAATAAATGAAAATATAGAACAGTTTAGAAGGAAGCCCTAACAAAACACAAAACACTCAAGAATAAGACTATCTATAGAAGTTACAGCAAAACAAAATATATAATGATGCATAGCAACCCAAAGAAAGGGTCAGCTGAAATAAAACTGTCCTAAAACACTACTTAAAAGTGAGCAAAGAGAAAACCAGGTAAAACTGGAAGCCTACTCCATAGTTTTGGCACCACAAGAAAGAAAGCCCTCATTTGTTACTACCAAACACAATCTTGTTGGCAAAGGGACAACATGGTAGGAATCAGAAATTGCACATGGTTGGACTACTTTAATGCAACATCCCCCTCCCAATGAAGTGGGCTGGGAGGGACAAATGAAGTTAATTTCTTCAGCATGTGCTCCTGATATTCTTTGCAAGTCTCAGCTCATAATCAGCCTTAGCCTTGCGAAGAGTCCTTCTGCAACAGGTCTCCTCCTCCTGGTATACCCTTTTTTCTACTTACCCCCAACATATAAAGCTATGACCCCACCCCTCTTTCCCTTGTTCTTTTTAAACAGGTGATACCCCTCTGTTTACATTCCAGTCTTGCCTTTCATCCCACCAAGTTTCCATCATCCCCACCAGGTCATACCCTTCTATTCCCAAGAAAGACTCAAGTTCTTCCTGCTTATTACCCATGCTCCTAGCATTGGTGTACATGCATCTCAACTCCTTCCCAGAGATCCCTTTCTTTGGGATCCCCAGCCTCCTCCTTCCTCCCATCTTCCCTGATACTGGCACCCTCTTCATAGGAGTCCTGCCAGACCATGCAGTACCTCTAACATGCTGGTCCCAAAACCCTGATTCTCCCTTCTCTTGTCTGATCAGGACAAGTTTCTGGGGACCTGAACCCCACCCACTGACTCACTTTAAAGTCTTCTGGATGAAGCTCAATAGAGCATGTCCAAAGGACCTTTGCCCGTTCTCATGAGGTGCAGCCCATCCCTCGCCAGAAGTCCATTGTCAAGAAACTGAGGAACATGAAGTGTTCTTTCTGGCACCACACCCTGAGCCAGTCATTCACCTTGGCACCCCTACTTTCCCTGGCTGGCCCAAATCCCTAGACCAGTAAGATAAAGGAAAAGAGCATTTGGGCCTTTAGGTCCCTGAGTTTCTTTATTGTCCTCATGAAATTTCCCTCAAATTGACTACAGTTGCTTGCTGACAACTGATAGAACAGATCCTCTGAACACCTGCCTCTCTCATTTCTAGCTTACAAACTCTGAACTGTAAATAGCATATGGACATGAGATGATCATAGGCCTATTCATGAGAGCCAGTGTGGTGTAGTGGTGAAGAGCACAGGACTGGAACTCAGGCAAGCTGCATAAGAACTAAGCAACAATTCAATGTGTGAGTGCAACTAACAGGGTGCTCCTAACATCCTCCAAAAGAAAGATGTTTTCCAACAAGATCTTACACCAACAAGCTATAAATGCAATTTACTTTGCTAAAGTTGTAATTTATATCCATCTCTCTCTCTCTCTCTCTCTCTGTCTTTTTCAAAGGCATCTTGACACGTGAGAGGTTACATCATTGTTCTTTATACCATCATTCATAAAAATGGCATGTCAAGAGAGCTGGATACCTGTGATGGTCTTTGACATATCATTGCAACAGCAGAAATCACATACCCTATTATGAAACCTGGTAGTACGATAAGACTTTGGTGACAAATTGAAAACTGTGTAGTGATCAGGATGTCTTGAATCCAAGAACGTCCGTACATCATCAATATGATTCCTAAATCCCAGTTCAACTCCTTCACCAGGAAATGACATCACTAGCAAGAAATCAAAGAGACAAGTGTATATTCTAAATGAGATCACACACAAAATGGGCACTCAAAAATTTGAGATGACTGTAATGTTTTTTCATTTGAAATAACTGACACACTTACCAATAATTCTTGAGGTAATATAAGAAATATCTAGTTCACCCTTGGTGTAGCTATAATATTGAAAGACAACAGGACAAGAAAACAGATTCTGATTAATGAATACATGCACACAGGGATCTGAAAAAAAGATTTACAGAAGGCATATTCATATGCTCAGTTTCCCTTGCATTAGAAAATCTCCTAGGTGCTGATCCTCTTTGTCATGACTGTGTGTTTGCTTAACAGAATCTACCAAACCATTTAGCAAAACACCAGTGTGCATTATGCCCCTATAGTTCTTCCTCTAATTGCTAGAGTCATATTTCCTCAAATTTCTGCATTATACTGAACCTGTACAAACTGAAACAGGTTTGTACATTCCAGCTGTATTATCAGAAATGAAGATAACAACATAAGAACAGCCCTGCTGAACCACACAAAAAGTCCATTAAGGCTTGCCTTCTGTTGACATAGTGGCTAACCAGATTCCTGTGGGAGGCCCAAAAGTGGGGCAGGAATGCAAGAGAGGCCCTTGCTCAAGTTCCCCAGAAACTGGTATACAAAAACATGAAAAATATTTATGTCCATGAATTACTAATTTTAAACTTGCTCTGCACAAGAATACAAAGAGATGTGGTGAAGCAAGAGTAAACCAGCACTTCATCTCCTATGTCTCTCAAGTGCCTCAGTATTAAATATCCAAAATCTCAAACTAATGTGTAATATCAGAAGTTATTCTCAACATCTCCAGTTCTCATCCTCTGTGCTCACTCACAAGCAACTGTGTAAGATTGCGGCTAAATAATTCTGTACTGTCTCCTCAGCTAAAAGTAAAGGAGCCTCTGCACTGATGCTTCAACACAATCAGATGCAAGATAGGGAAGAGAACACAAACAGGAGGATCAGCAACAACTGATTGGCTGTAGTGGCCACTTTGAACATTAGGAAAGATACAGGCCTAAAACTCATTATAGTGGCCACTTTGAATATTTTACAGCTCACAGCTGAGGCCCAAGATTTGATTTAGATAAAGCGTACTGGATTATGTATTACACTAACTGCACCAGGAAACTTCAGGTTCAGACTAGCTTCATCCAATACCTCAGTCTTTAAAAAGGCTGGCAATAGTTATTACAATTTTATGAAGACATTTGAGTTTCTTGTGTCTGGATGCACTGGAAAAATGAGAGATTTTATTTTAGATTAGAAAGATGAACACAAACTTCTCTGTCACAGTTTTCTCTTACAAAAACATTAAAAAGGGAAAGTTGAGATTATAGGAAACAGATCTAGAAAATCTTTGGAGAGTTGCTTGCCAGCAAGAATACTGAGCTGGATTGTTCAGGAGTCTGGCTCAAAATAAAGAATCATTCATAAGCTCCTATGACCCTGTTTATGTTATTCAAAATATTCCTGCAATTCAAATACTCCTGTATTTTGTATTATTAAATTTATCCATAAACTGATTCCTAAAATCCCTTTTAAGTCCTGAAATGACTGCTTTCCAAGGAGGAGACTTCTTTTCCCCCCTTTTTAATTTTTTTAAATACAGAAAAAAAACATAAATACATAAATACAAACATCACAATATTAATAATATAACACACCAACTAATGAATAAAAAGAAAATAATACAATGCCCCCACCACCCAGGAGACAAATACTACCTCCATTTCATTTCATATATTATAACAATTAATAACATTTAATATACTTCAGTTATATGCATATCCCCTCCAAAAATCCATATAATCTTGATTAGGCTTATAACCTTTACCTTCTATCAATACTGCTTTTACAAAATATTCCCAAATTTCATTATATTTATTTGCTTTTATTAAGCCTTTTTAT
Organism: Varanus salvator macromaculatus; assembly: GCA_023646645.1. NCBI lineage: Eukaryota > Metazoa > Chordata > Lepidosauria > Squamata > Varanidae > Varanus > Varanus salvator. The sequence goes on along the minus strand of JAIXND010000784.1, from coordinate 30,417,437 downwards.
TTCTGTTGTCAGTTTATCACTAATTATCATATTGCATATTTCATTATACCGTTCATGCCTTTGCATAACCCAATTCTGTTTCCAATATTTAACTATCACTAACCAACCTAGCTGCCATTATCAAACTTAGCATCAATTTCCCAACATCTCCAACATATTTTATCATCAATTTGATTTAATTTAACCGTTGTTAAATATCATCTCCTTATCATTTTACATCCATGTTCTTTAATTCTAACTGACATATTCTTATATACTCTTCTATTCCAAATATTCTTCCAATCCTTGTCTTTTCTTTCACCCTCGTCCATTTCCAAAATTAATTTTAAACTTATCTGATCCCCTAACTCCATTAATATTCTATAAATTTTAGCAATTCTTCCTTTGCTTGTATATCCTTCCTCAATCTCACATTATTTCATAATTGTTTCAAATTTTAATTGTCTTCCTTCCTCTTTAAATTTATCCTCCATATTTATCCATTTTTCTAATTGAATTAAATTTAACCAATTTAATTTGGCCTCTGTCAATATACTCCTTAACTGTGCTATATTTTTAATCTTATTTTTCCCATCTTCCCATTTGTATATATGATTATTTTTTAATGTATTAATCCTATCCTTTAATTCTATTTTTGGGAATTTCTCCATTTCGACCACTGGTGTTAATGGAGAAATTCCAGGGATTAACTGTTGTCTCCATTTTTCCCATACTTCCATCATATTTTTAAAAAAGGGATTTTGAATTCTCTTAATAATCTTTTTAATAACCTTTTTAAACCAGTATATCTCTAAGTTATCACCCAAGGAGCACACTTCTGATGTGTTTGTTCTTTAATACCTTGCAACAGATTGCATAACTTTAGTAGAAGTGTCTTTCAGTGTGTCCTTCAAGTTATCTTTTAAGTTACTGAAGAGTCTCCCTGCTCCTCCTTTCATCATGTCCAACAGGCCACCACCATAACTAGACTCCATGTCAGGAGATGAGGCACCTACAAAGAGATAGAGAAAGGCAGGCAGGCAAACACACACATAAACATACATCAGGAAGTTTACTAACTGCAAGCACCACATTCAGCTGCTGGTAAGGCATGAGAAAACGAACGTAAACACCAATCAAGGTAAGTTGTAAGCACCGGTAAAGTAGGATAAGACAGTGAGATTTCGCATTTGCAATGAAACCATCAATGAAGATATGTCCAGATATCATGACTATCCTTTTCCATTTGACTGAGAATCCAGATAGTGCTGAACAAGATTTGAAGTGAACTGATCTGGTACAGAAGTACCCAGCAACAGGAAATGGCATGCCAAAACAAAAACAAAAGAAGTGTCAATAGCTGAACAGGTTGCTGTCACTGCCAAATAGTGCAGGACCTGGAAGAGCTCCTTGAGACAGAGGCTGATAAGACAAAGGGATGGTTGAATCCATTGATTTCATTTTCTCATTTTTCCCACTGTAAGTTCAGTTTGCTCCAACCTTTGGGACATTTGCACAGAAATTCATACAAACTCATGCATGCATTTCTGCTAAAACATGCATTTTTTTAGTAATATACATATTGTTCCATGCAAATTGCTCCTATATTGGATTTCTCAATGTTATTTTCACTTGAAAATGAGCTTTCTGAAAAGCTCCCTAGGAAACTTAACTAGGACTTTCTCCCTTGGGCCTTTCTACTGCTGCTGCCCATTGAGTGCCTGAAAGATGAACAAAGCATTTTTTGCTTGGTTCTGTTGTTGTTTAAAGTGCAAAGCAGCAGCAGCAGCAGCAGCACTGCTCTGTTTTCCAGCACTTGACAGGCAGCAGTACAGTAGAGTTCCTAGGAAAAAGTTCTTGTTAAGCCCGGCGTTGGGGTGAGGGTGAAGTTATTTGTGTTTTCTCAAACATCCAAAAAATCTACAAAGTAAAAAAAGGGATAAAAGAAAGAGCTCACACATCAACCTCTCCCCACAATCACCTCCTTACACACTGAAGTCTTGCATTAAGAAATTTGCCAAAAATTCTCACCCTCTCCATAAGTTCTAGGTGCAATTCATTTTCAACCCCTGCCCCAAAGAATGATTGAAAATAAATAAGCAAAGTATTTGAAACAGTGTCAATTTAAATGAACAATCCATTAAGAGAGGTAGTGATAACTAACCCTGAGGCAATCGAACACCTCATAAACTGAAGAGATTGAGCTTTTCCCTGTCACCAAGAGATAGGTTGGCAGTAAAGACAGGTGCAGTAATAGTTGCACATTTCCTCCTTAAAAAGTGACCAATCGAAACTCCTCTTCCAGCATACACTCGCTCTTGCTGTATGGGTCCTTTTGACTACACATAAGCCCAAAACCCCAGATGTTATTTTGCAGCAGTCCTCACTGTCATGTGACTCTACCATTTATTCTCTAGAAGCTGCAGTGTTCACATCAAGTGCCTGACCACAACAGCATCCCCATTAATTCCAAGGAAGGAAGTAGATCCACTTATCTGAGCAGACATAGATCTCTGGACTGAGGCATATATGAACACAAAAGTAGCAGATAAATGAAGGATGCAATCCTGCAAGGGCCCACACACACAGCACATCTGTTACAAGTTTTCTTAGCACACAGGGCCACCTCTGTGCTATCAGTTACACAGTCAGCATCATGACCAGCTATTTATTTCAAAGATTGTTCAACTCCAGTACAATACTCAGAAGTGTGTCCCATTGGATTTTATACAATTTACTCCCAAGTAAGTGTGCATAGGATCGCAGCCCTTCCATGAAAGCACTCAGAAGCCAGCTCTCCTTGCATTTCCTAGCATTAGCCTATACATCAGCCACAGGAAAAGAATGCAAGGCTAAGGAATGCAAAGAGAAAGCTAGATGTGACAGAGAATCAAATTATCAGTTTCCCTTATCTTTCAGATTATCTTTCCCACTGTTGGTAATTGTGCATTTTATACATCTTCTCTTCATCCTTAGCAACAGCTCCTGCTACTAGAGATAAATGCATGCAATGCCTTAATCCAATGCACCAAAGCATGGATGGGGATGCTTTAATTATGGATCAGCATGATATCTGCACTGACAAGCTAGTGATGTAGTCCTTGTTCCCCCTCTTGTAGGGAAGTTACAGAAAGGCAGTGCAGGATTCCAAAGTTCTTTATGCACTAACCTTCAATGTGGCAGCCCCATTTCTTTGGAACTTCCTGCCTCTGTAGGCCAGGAAGTCATCAATACTGTATTGTTTCAGTATTTGCTGAAGACATCTTTTTTCTGGGATGGCTTTCTAGCTTGCCCGGCACTGTATTAATTTTACCTTGTTTTTAAAGTCCTGTTTTTGTTCCTTTAATTGTTTACATGCTTTATTGTTCACCATTCTGATATATGCCTTGCTATGGAGCAGTACACAAATATTGCAAACGAATAAACAACAACCAAGAAAACAATAGAGCCACATCAGTCTTATATTTGTTCCACCATCCCCATTGAACAGAGACCCCATATACATACTACAAACAGTTATATAATGCATCTGTTCCAAACACCCAAGTTAACGCTAACCTCCAAGGTAAACTAATACTTAGAATAATAGCATTTAACTGTGAAAACAGATTCTTTATTAATTCCTCTCAAGATTTCTCACTGTAAGGGATTTTCATACGAAGGAGAGAAGGCTGTGCATGATAACTACTTCTGTTGGTAGCCTTATTGGCAGAATATGGCTTAGTCCTGAGGATTTCACCAACCTTTTACTAACATACCCTCCCCCATTACTTAAGCCTCCCCTGCAGTCTCCAATTTCCTGCAAATCGATTAGCCAAGGTTTACATTAACTTTAATACAATCCTTATTTACATAGGCAAAGTATTTGCTGACCCAAAGCTACAGAATGCAACTTAAATGGTAATTTCAAGTGTATCATGATACAAAGCATCGTTGAAGGAAAAATAAACACAGGGACCAATGCTACTGGGACAAAAGATGTTTGGATGATCTGGTCATGCTATTCAGCTCCAAGAAACAAAGATGCTTATGAAATGTGCCTTCTGCTTAAAAAGGCAGAAGGAGAAAGACAGACCAGACATTGTCTAAGACATTGCCATGTTTTGTTTTCACTGATAATGGAGATATCCCTTGGCTTATTCAATATTAAACAGAAAAAGAGATTTTTATTTCTAGAAATGCAATGTTTTTGAAGAGTTATTACACGTTTCTTGAACTAACTACTTTTGAAGCAACCAAGTAATGGTTGAGACTCCTGATCTATGGAGGCTATTTAGGCTGGCACTTAGAACATTTTTAATAATCAAAGTGTTTCAAGATTAATTTTAGTGTTTCAGGTCCAATAAATATTTACCTATTTTCATAATCTACCTTAAACCCATGAAGGTGCCCAAAATCTTATTTGCATTTTGCACTTAAGCATTATGGGCAGAGCAACCCCGTGGCCCCAGGCAGCATCTGGTGAGCCAGGAGGCTATAGAGCTCCTCCCATGCTTCTAGCCAGAGCTATTAGCACAAAGAAGGAAATCCAGACATAGAATCTGTGAGGCAGATGCCAGAATGACTTTGCAAGCGGACAAAGAAAGTGGAAAGGCATGGCAGGGAGGTAGAAGAGGCCAGGGTATGCAGGATCCTAAATGCCCATTTATCCGGCCTGCGCCGCCACCCACACCTGTGCACACCGCCGCCTCGCCATGCGGGCGGGAGGTGGTAGCTTGCCCTCTTGGAGATGGTTTTGGACTCGATGGGAGAACTCCGAGAGGGGGAGCCGCCGACGCTGCCAGGCTCGCGCGCGCCCGACGATGACTCACCGGCCCACGCGCCCAGGCCCCTGGCTTCTCACCGGCCCACGCCGGTCGCCGCCGCCTTTCAACTGGCCCCCTAATGAAATAGTTTGCGGACCCCTGGTCTAAAGAAAGGGCAAAAATACATCCAACGTTTCTCCTACCCTGCCTAGCTCTTGCCAGACTGGCTTAGGATAGACAGAGGGCCCTAATAATACCAGATATAGGGTATCTCCATCTATAGAGTGCCAATCATATAAGACTGCATTCTTTTCAAGAAGTTGCTATTTCAAGTCTGTGCTTACTACCGTTGAATTTATAATTTTAACTGCTAGCTGGATGCCTTATGCAGCAGTCCTTTGGCCCCTAGAAAGTATCTGGAGGGCACTGGATTTTTCAGATTTCCAGATCCAAGTTTGGAAAAGAGCTCCATCCCTGGATCTAGAGATCCACACTCAGACCCCCCTTTCTCACCTTGTATCTAGTGGGGAAAGGACTGTCAGCTGAGGCTGTATCCTGCCCATTAAAAATATAGAGGAACTAGTTCTGCTCTTCAGTATTGTAAGAATATAGTTAACCAGTATCAAATTCATTAACCCTTCTAGATATGATAACCCTTTCTGAGATCTTCACGGTTAGGAAGTAATTGCAGTCTAATTAAAACAAAAACAAACCAACAACAAAAACTTTAGAAATCCAGGAGTTTAAGTCCGGACAGTAAATAAATAAATAGGTTGCAGCAAAGATAGGATCTTTCCATTTATTTATGTTTTAAAATATTTCCTGATTATCTTTAAAGCAAAACCTTAATAAACATTTTATTCTTGTATGGTGGTGTACAATAATAATATTCACATAGTAAGAACCAATGGAACAACAACACACCAAGCATTAAAAGAAAAATACCAGCATAAGACAAAACTTACAGTGTACAATCAATCCAGTTTTCAGAACTTTCCTTAAAACCTGCACAGATGGAGCCTGGCCTACCCCAAATGGCAACTCATTCCAAAAGTGCAGGGCTGCTGCACATGTACTCAGCATGGGGCTAATCACTTTTGCTGACTTTACATCATGGTCAGGGCTTCTAACTTGGCGTTTGTTATTTTTCCCCTTGAGTTCATAAACATTTTCAATAATGGCCTAACACTGTATACGGATATGGTTTGCCATTATTATTGCATGAAGTGATCTTGTGACTGAGAAAGTGTGAGTTACACTAGTCCTGCAAAGTAGCCAATATTAATCCCATTTTGTGGAGGGGGAAAGTATGACAATGCTGCAGTGTAGTCCAGAGTTGTTGTTCAGCTTCCTGGATATGCAGCTTCCTGTTTTAGGGAATTATAGCTGATGCCATGAAGTAGATTGTACTAGCAGTACAAGTGTATTAAGGGCTAGAGAGAGGTAGCTGTGATCTTTATTAGCTCTCCTAAATGCTCAGCCTTTCTTCATCTCCCTCTCAGCTCAGGCCTTGGAGCTGAGACAGTATGCCACACCATGCAGCTCCTGAAAAGATGCATGAGGGCTGTCAATACAGTGAAGGCTGCCCCTACTCTGCCGACTGTCCCCTCCCAGCAGACCAGACACCATCTGCTGCCCTCCCACTGTGGACTGGATGTTTGCCTATCACCCTCCCCCACTATGGACTGTCCCTCGCCTGGCTGGTGAGACTGGCCAGTGAGAGAGGGAGGGAGGGAGGGCTTTCCACTGGTGGTGACCTTCTTCTGGAGGCCTTTGCCCAAGGCAGCAAGCAGTCTTGGGCAGCAACTGAAGGAAGGTGGAAAGGATATCACCATTTGGTGCCTATTCAGTGCCCATTCAGGTGCTGGGTCTTTGGCAGGGGAAAAGGACAATCCCCACAGCAGCTGCAGTTGGTCAGCCAGAGGTATAGCAGCTTGATTTTAGCATTTTATTGTTGGATTATACATATTTTAATGTGCCTCTGGGTGATGCTGTTGGTGGTGGGTCATCTGTTCAGTTGGTGATATTCGGTCTGTTCAGGATGGGGCTGCACTACCCTGAAGGACAAAGTTCATAGTTTGGGGGTGCTCATGGATCCAGAACTGTCACCTGAGTCACAAGTGGCACAGAGCACTTTTTATCAGCTTTGGCTGGTATACCAACTACAATTCTACTTGGACAGTCTTGCCACAGTGATCCATGCCCTGGTAACCTCTTGTCTAGATTATTGTAATGTGCTCTACTTGGGGCTGCCTTTGAAAATGGTCCAGAGACTTCAGCCTCTTAATTTAAAATAGGGCAGCAAGGCTGTTAGCAGAGACTGGCTCAAGATGACATATTATGCCAGTCCTCTTTCAGCTGTACTGGTTGCCAATTGAAGTCCAGGCCTAATTCAAAGTGCCAGCATTAACATTTGAAGTCCTAAATGGTTGGGAGTCAGGTTAACTGAAGGAACATTTCATCCTGTATGTCCCTATTCAGGCCCTTAGTTTATGTTCTGAGGTACTTCTCAGGGAGCCCCTACAAATAAAGAGGGTGACTACCAGGAGAAGGGCCTTTTCAGTTGTGGCATCCTGATCCTTACATAATCAACTCCCCCAAAAGTTGTTTTTTACCTGGGGTAAAAACCATTTTATTTACCCAGTATTTTAATAGTTAAATTTTATTTCCAATTGTAATACTATATCTTGCACTGCTATTATTCCTCTGGACTGATTTGAGTGCAGTTGCTGTGGGCCTACTGTTGTAGTTAATTTGGAGTATCCGTGTTATAGGTTCTTTTTAACCTGTGAGGCACCCAAAGAGTCTTTGACTATTGGGTGGTATAGAAATAAATAAATAATAAATAAATATTATAGGAACAAATGTATTATGAAGGTACCTGAATCTGCCATGCATTTTCTGCACAGCATAGCACAGCATAGCATAGCACTGGCCTAGATGGCATTTTATCCCTCACTCGATATAAAGTTTTGTTGGAGTTCAGGATGCTTCTTGAATATAAAATTCTTCCACATCAATGCTGCTTAATAGCCAGCATCTTCTACCACCCTGCACAGGCTTCTAAATGAAATGTGATACTAAGTCACACTGCACAAAGTCAAGGAAAATGCAGAGGCATGTTGTGACTGTATGTGCTATACACATGAATTACAACCCCACATTGCTGTGCAGCTTTGCCCACTCACCCCCACCCTAAATTCTGTGGATACCTTCCTTGTATCCCAGTGTATTCTGCCTGGGTTTTCTAAATGACTATGCCTCCTTCATTTGACTGTGCCAATGAACTGCTTGGTGGTTTTCCAGCTTTTGTGAAAAAGAAAAAGTAAACTAAACTAAACTGAACTGAACTGAACTAAACTAAACTGTCAAAATGCTTATTCTAAAGGTTAGTAATTGCTGGAAGAGCTTTCCACTAAAAAAGTGCTGGGATTTTTGGCCTTACCTTTTTGTCTTTGATCCTAACCCATTGGTCTTCAGCCCTACCTATCACTGAAATGCAACCCCAAGGGTAGGCTTCTCTGTAGAGGTTTTTAACCTGCTACTTTGCAAAGGTTTGGCTTTCAACATCTTTGCAGGATTAAGTTTAGCTCTTCTACACATTTTCCCTTTTTTTCTTTCTTAAGTGCTCCATTACACACCCACAAGGTGGAAATTGGCATAGTGCAATGGAAAAATACACAGGTTTGCTTTAGCATGATGGCCAGATAATAGCTTATTTTTCTCACAATAAAAAAAAGCATGGGAATGCTTGGAGTGTGGGAGAGAGGCCTGAAAGTTTACTGACATCAGTAAGTCACCCACAAACCACCATGAGTGAGGAATCACAAATACATAATAAACTCTTCTTGTAGAGAAGCCCACCAGTTCCGAAATGGAATTTGGCCTTTGAGTGCAACATTAACATATGGGGAATATCTGGCCATAGGAACTCCTCCCCTTTCTGCCATGCTCCTTGGATACCTGGTTTAGGAGGAGCTCAGCAGCCCAAAATGACATATATTTAATGCTACCTTTACAAATGCAAAACCTCTGTGAGTGACTTCCATGGAAGACAAGAGCAAACTGCATAGCCTTTTGCCTTCGGCCATATTTACTGAAATTGTTTACTAAGCTATTGGGAAAGCAAATGACACAGAGACTGGCTCAGTTCCTTTCTACTGCTTAGCCATGTATATCCAAGAATGGTCACAGATTATGCATGCTCCTGGGAACATAGCTGTCAGGAGAGGTGGGGCTCAGATATAGCAGAAGTGGTATGGGCATGTCCTGTAGTAACTTCTTTTTAGCTGGAAATCATTGTTCATACAAAATAGGGGCGTTCATGCACTTCTCATTTGTATCCCTGTGCTGTGGGAATCAACAGGTGGACAGCAAAAGAACTTATACTTGGAAGGATGACCGAACATGCCTTCAAGCTCATTATTGAGCCTATGCTATGGTGATGAGGGCAGCAAAGAAGGACTTCTTCTCCACCTGCACTGCATCCTCACAGAGCTCTTTTGGGTGGTGCAGGGCCTACTACACTCTGGGCCAAAAAAGAATTTGTTTGCAGCATCCATGGCTTGCTGTGACGACTTTGCCCAGCACTTTAAGGATCGCCATGAGCTGGATTCCACAGTTGATGAGGTCCCTGAATGGGAAGCGTCCAGCGCACCATCTGGTCCATCTTTATTGGATGAATTTCAATTATTGCAGTCTGAGGATGTGGACAAGATGCTTGGACTAGTCCAACCTACCACTTGTTTACTCGACCCCTGCCCCTCCTGGCTGCTCATCAAAGCCAAAGATGTGAAATGTACATGGGTCCAGGAGGTCATCAACACCTCTCTGGGGGAGGGTCTCGGCTCCCCCTCCTTTGAAGGAGGCGGTGATCAGGCCCATTCTGAAGGGAGTGACCATGGAGCCAGAGATAGCCACCAATTATTGGCGGGTGGCTAATAATCTCATTCTTGGGCAAGGTGGCTGGGCAACTCCAGGCTCTCTTGACAGAAACTGACCATCTGGACCTATTTAACTGCCTTGTTCTCCCTGTATGATAACCTGTGCAGGGAGAGGGACAGGGGGAGTGCATCCCTGTTGGTTCTTCTGGATCTTTCAGCAGCTATTGATACCATCAACTATGATAGCCCCCTGGATAGGCTGGCCAAGTTGGGAGTTGGAGGCACTGCTCTGTGGTGGTTCTGCTCCTACTTGGCTGGGTGATTCCAGAAGGTGGTGCTGGAGGATTGTGGCTCTGTGCCATGGCAGCTTTGCCATGGAGTTCTGCAGGGTTCCATTTTACCCCTCATGCTCTTTAACATCTACATGGAACTGCTAGGAGAGGTCATCCGGGGTTTGGGCTACAAAGTCACTAGTACGCTGATGTCACCCAGCTCTACCTCTCTTTTCATCTAATCCAGGTAAGGCAGAGGCTGTCCTTAATTAGTGTCTGGCCAGGGTGATGGGCTGGATGTGGGCCAATGAATTGAGGCTCAATCCAGACAAGATGGAGGTCCTATTGGGCAGTTCAGCCTTTTGGGTAAGTGATGTTAGCCCTGTTCTGGATGGGGCTGCACTCCCCCTAAAGGGCAGGGTGTGCATTTTGGGAGTGCTCTTCGGCCCAGAGCTGTCCCTGGAGTCTCAGGTGGTGGAAGTGGCAAAGCTCACTTTCCTTCAGCTACAGCTGATTCACCAACTGCAACCCTACCTGGATGAGCAATGCCTAGCAATGGAGGCCCATGCTCTGCTAACTTCCCAACTGGACTATTGTAACATGCTCTATGTGGTGCTATCCTTGAAGACAGTCCAGATACTTCAATTGGTTCAGAACAGGGCTACCAGGATACTAACAGGGACCAGCAGGTATGTACACATAATGTCAGTCCTTTACCACCTACACTGGTTACCAATTGAAGTCCAAGACCAATTTAATATGCTGGTAATGACCTATAAGGCCCTAAATATCTGAAGGAGCATCTCCTTCCCTATCTGGCCCTTGAGATCTGCTGCAGAGGTCCTTCTTTGGGAGCCCTCCCTGAAGATTAGGAGGGTGGCTACCTGGAGAAAGGCCTTCTTGGTGGTGGCGCCCTGGTTATGGAATGCTCTCCCCAGAGGGTTTACCTGGTGCAGACTTTGTATTCTTTTCAGCACCAGGCTAAAACCTTTTTATTTACCCATTGTTTTAAAAGCTGGTTAGGTTTTTAATGTATGATTTTATTACTGGATGCTATGCTTCATTTTTATCCTGTTTTTATTGTAAGACCGTCCTGAGTAGTAGTCAGACAGTATACAAATACCTTAAATAGACAAATAAACTTTTTGCGTTTCAACAGAGTATTCACATCATGTAAAATTACTCAGGCTACAACTGAGTACTTGTAGACTATCAGACTCTTCATTTGAGAGTTGTGCCTTGGGATGCAACTTCTCTACTTCATATGAGGATTTTTTAAAAATGTAGCAGCACATCACTTTATAGAAAGTGCTTATACATGGATGCTCCTTAGAGTATAGCATAAAAAGAAACTGGCATAAGAAATGAAACAGAGCCATGGATAAAATTCTTAGCAAATGCTGCTTGTGTCAATGGCATTGGAAACCAATCCTTTCCAGATACTTGCCCATCTACCAATTTCAGTACAGGTCATTAACAGATAATCTATCAGTAACTACTCTCCACGATCAAGGCAAATCTAAACCAGGCCTCCTGAAATGAATGACTTCTTACTACCAATCCTATGAAGTCCTATCCATGCAGCATGTCAATCTAATTTCACGGGTTGTATTATCTAAAAGTCCAGGAAGCATGCTAGAAAATTTGTCCACTTCCTTCCCTTTTTGCTGTATTATTTATTTCTTACATTTCTTACATTTCTATATTACCCATAGCTGAAGCTCTCTTGGCAGTTCATGAGAATCATACAGTTGGAAAGACCATATGGTACAACCTCCTTCCTGCAAAATGCAGGATGCAAGTTGCCCATCCACATCTTAACCAAAATCTGTTCTTCTTGTACTCTTACGTTTTTACTTTAAAAAAAAAACTTTGCAGAAGTTACAATATTCCATCGCTTTTTAACAAGAGAACTCTTTTGATCATAGCCAACATAACAATAGTTGTTGGCAAAATTTACAAGCCAATTTACAGAACAAGCTTATCAATCCATATTTTGCCAGTACAGATTTTAACTGAGATAATGAACTCGTTTTAAAAGGCTCCCTCAGTATGTTCATTATGAGCATCATTAATTGACCATGAACCAGATTTTTTTTGAAAAACACTTCTTCCTAGTATTTCCCTGAGGTTACCTTAATATAGTCGTGTATCATCATAAGAAAGCACTTCAGGAAGGCCAGCCCAAGCAATCTTTTCCGCCTCCCCCCTCCCCCTCCCCCGCCCCCTCCCCCGCCCACTTGCACACCACCACAGAGAACAATACACTGAGCTTCTTGAGCAGTTCAGCTGTGCCTCTTTCCGCACCCTTTTACCCTCATCAATTAATAGAGGTTTCCTCATTAGCTGGACTTAGCAGCCTTTTAAATTTGCAATGCTGGGCCCTCTAAGGTTTCTTTTCCTGCGAAATCCGAGAATCGTCTGGACCACGTCCAGCTTCGCCGCCACCCCCAGCCCAGTGCACGCATGCCTGGGCCTGTAAGATCTGCCTAGAAGGAAGGTGGGGCCGGTGCACCAGCTCCTATTATCTGGGTCGTCCGGTGGAAATCGACACTGAAGTTCAAAACCGGCTACCTGAGCTGTCCATGGTGCTGGAATCGAGCGGCTGATGCTGCAGCTGTCGTCCTGGGCTCCTCGCTGCCGATGCGGCCGCCACGACCGCAGGGATCACCCCTTGTTTTCCGCCGCCGCCGCTGGTACTACTGCTGTTACCTCCGCCGCCCCCAATTCCTCCGCCGGTTCGCTCCCGGCTGCCGCAGAAGTCACCGTTGCTGTCCACCAGCTGCAAAGATTCATAGCCATCATTGTTGGTCTTTTTCCGGTAGCTCCCGAGAAGACTCATGGACGAGTCAGACAGAGGAAGACTCGGCTGACATAAAGAGGGAAGGAGAGGAAAGAAGAAAAGGGGCCAGAGAAAGGGGAATCACCAGTGCGTAACCTTCCCCAAGAGGCGGAGGCGCCACACACCCAGAGAGGGGCTGCAGCCCCCCGAACAGGGCCTGGCTAGCCGGCTGGCTGTGGGCGGAGGCCTCCCCGCCTCTCCGCTCGCGTCCCCGCCTCTCTGCCTGCCAGTGATTGGAGCAGCCTCGGCCAGGCACACCACACTTTGCTACAGACAAAAACCAAGGCCTTTCGGGCGAGGAGCCCAAGGCTTTGCGGAGACGACGCCCGGAAGCAATCGGGGAGGCCCCATAGCCTTTGTCACTCGACTTCTCTGTCCAGGGAGGAAAAGAGTGAGGAGGATGCAGCATCCCCTACCGTGGGAAAGGCCTCAGCTGCAGCGAGAGGCCGCCTTGGTTGGGCACAGCCGATGCTTCTCCATTAGGAGAGCGCCACATTCCAGAAATCAATCCAGCAATTTGGCGCGGGTGCCGGAGCTAATGAAGTTAATCGCTTCCCCCGGCAAGATATCAGACTGTTTTCAGCTCCTGGGAAGAGGCCATTGCAGCAGGTTACCCTTCAAAAGGCTCAAGTTTTGCTAACACCTTCCTTGCCCCTCAGTTTCATTCGCACTCCTCTTTTCTCATTCTATAGGCATCTTTCACTCTGGACTTCAGAGCTTTCTCAAGGCTCACCTCTTCCAGATTTTTTATCCATCTCTTATTTTAAGGAAAGAGAGGGACAATGAATGTTACCCTGTAAGCTTGTCACCAGGGTAAGTGAGATTTATCAGAAAGCCATCAAATCAAGTGGCTGTTATGCTGGATCCCCTGTGGGGTTCCATAAAATGAGTAAGGCCTGCTGACTTAAATTGGGCTTTCTTCTGTTCAAGTGTGCACGAGATTGCAGACTAAAATGTAGCAATAAGAAGGGTTCCACAGGCCCATCTACAATAAGAGAAAAGTGGCAGAAACATGGCAGGCATAGAACCGCTAGTTTGCAGAAAGAAGGATCCTTTGCAATGACACATTAAGAGTGCTAAAGGAAGGCAGAGCCAGAGGTAGCCGCTCTCTTGAACATGCTGTCTCATACATGCTTGGGGGCCCTTGCCCAAGTACAAGTGCAGCAGTCCTAATCCCATCATCATGAAAGGTGTGTTATATGGAACTTATTTCCATCAAGATATGAGAGCAGAGCCACAAACTTGCCTCCACACTTTATCCTCACTACATTTTTAACTACTAATTAGTGTGAAAGCCAGTGTGGCATAAAGGGTAGAGTGTTGGACTGGAACTCCAGAAATCTGTGTTCTAGGTTCCACTTAGCCATGAAGTTCATGGAATAGAGATCTTCACTGACCTACTTCCCAGGGTTGTTGAGAGAGGGGAACCTTGTATGCTTGGAAGGAAGAGTCACAGCCTGGGAGTAGCCATCAAACAGTTCTTCTCTCCATTGACCTCCAAATGTGCCTCCAAAATTGATGGTCTCAAAAGAACAGCCTCTCCAGAAAAGCTTCACCAGATCAGCCTCACCAGTCACATAGGAGAAGGCAACCTTTTGGATAGCCTGGTCCCAAGCCATATAGGATGCTATACACCATAACTAGGATTTTTCATTCTGCCCAAAAGCACACTGGTAGTCTGAGAAGTTGCTGTAACAAGGAAGTCACCTGCTCTATGTAAGTGGGTCTGGTCAACAGTCTGTCTTTAGCATTCTTGACCAGCTGACATTTCTGAACATTCTTTAAAGGCAGCCCCATATATGGCACATTATAATAGAATAGATGGGATGTAGCTAAAGCATATGCATGGATGTTTGCACATTAGCCTAAGCAGTGTATATGCACTCCTGGCCACTTGGACATCCAGCTTCAAGACTGAGTCCAAGGGAACACTCAAAATACAAGGCTGACTCTTCAGTGAGAGTGTAACCCTATCCAGCATAGGTTGAATTCATATGCCCTAGTCTTCCTTTTGATTGACCAAAAGCACCTCTGCCTTGTCTGAATTAAAATTCAATTTCTTTTTCCTCATTCAGTCCATTACCAACATCAGATACTGATTTACAACCAGGACAACTTCCTTGGATTCAGATGGAAAAGAAAAAGTAGAGCATCATCAGCATACTGGTGGCACCAAATGCCAACACTATAGATCAGGGGTGTCCAGCCTGCAGGTCGCATGTGGCCCAGGATGGCTATGAATGTGGCCCAACACAAAATGTAAATTTACTTAAAACATGAGATTTTTTGCATTTTTTTGTAACTCAGGTGCGCAGTTCTCAAGCATAAACTTTGCAGATGCCAACATTGTGTTGCAATGTCACGTAAAATAAACATAACTATGCTCTCACTATTTGTACACATGTGCGGCTTCAGTTTTACAGCAGTGCACAGCTTCCAGTGTGTAGAAAGCGCAGTGTCCAAGCGCAGACAGTCAAATTGACACCATCAGACATTATGTACATGTGCTCATGGTGACATGGCAAGTGAAACGCAACTATTTTCAATAATATTTCAACCTACTGTTGCAAACAATTTTATGCATTTTGACATGTTCACTAAACACAGTCCTGTGAATAGTGAAAAACAGGCAGCCTTGCTTTTTGATATGATACAAGAATTTTAAAAAGAGATTTCAAGATTTTCGGGAAAATAATCACTATTTTGGTATATTTGACTCCATTTTCAGTTAACAGAAATATGTTACC
The DNA here is from genome assembly GCA_023646645.1 of Varanus salvator macromaculatus. NCBI lineage: Eukaryota > Metazoa > Chordata > Lepidosauria > Squamata > Varanidae > Varanus > Varanus salvator. Next base: position 30,401,969 of record JAIXND010000784.1, on the reverse strand, counting down.
CAATTTTCAATTGGAATGCACAGAGCTGCAATCTGACATTCAACTTAAAGAAAAATTTGATCATGGACTTTTATAGGTCCTATATTCCCAGAGAAAAATATTTCTGGGAGGTTTTGTTTTGTTTTAAAACAAAGGTCTCACCTTCACCTTATTTAGGCCTTTTAGAATCATGCTTTGTCAAAGAGGAATTCACCACTATCTTTTCCCACTAGCCTCATTTCTTTAAGGAACTTGTCCACATTCTCAGGCCATACAAATTGAAAGTATCCATTGTAAGTGGACAAACAGGAGCCAGAGTGCAATCCTTTGGAGCTGTATCAGCTGAGCTATCCAACTATGCACAGATATGTAATGTATTTTACCTGCAAAGTAATTTGTAGATTGGTGACAAAGGCACCTGCTCTTCTTGTGGGCCAGGCCTGACCATGTAAAAGGGGTTTGCTAAGTGACAGCAAATGCAATGGTGGTGAACTAGGCCAATTTCTTTGTCACCCTCATTGCAATGTAGTAGGCTTTCAGCTCTAGCCTGTGTTTAAGAGGATTCATTCTGTGTATTCTGCCAGTGTCACTTGAGTCATGCCCAACTGATTTCATTGCCTGTATCATCTTGGAAGACCAGGGGACTCATTTGCCTCCATCCTGTGGGAGGGGTGTTCAGGAGAGTATAGCACACAAGAAATTCAATAAATGTTTTTAGCTTATTACCAAGGGTTGACATCTTACCACAAATTATTAGAAATAATTTGGCAAGAAAAAAAAAAATTGGAGAAAGAAGATGGAGACTCAATGACAACCTTTTGCTACAAGAAGATACCTTGAAAAAGTCAGAAAAAGAATTGGAAGAATTTTTTAGTCTAAATAATACAAGTGTCATCTCTATAGCTACAATATGGGAAGCCAGGAAGTTAGAGGATTTTTTTTAGCAATAATTTCTAAGAAAAAGAGAAATCAGAACCAAATAAAACAAATTCAAATACTGGAAGATCACCAGTATCTACAAGACATATCAGTCTTAACTAAACTATCAGACATTTAAGAAATCAACTAGACATGATAGAGACAGAAGAGATACAAAAGAAGTTGAGATTTTTAAAACAAAGACACTTTGAACATCCAAATAAACCTGGAAGATGTTTAGCGTACTGTTTTAAAGGAAAAAATGGAAAGAAGATCCATAACAGGGGTGAAAAAAGACAATGAAATAACATGTGTTGAAAAGAAAATCCATGACCAATTTTCTAGGGCTTTTTTTCAAATTTATATAAAAATACTGACTTCAGAAGATGGAATGGAGCAGTATATAGAACACACATCTTGAAAAAAATCACCCCTGAGCAGAGAAAAATACTGAATGATACTATTACTATTCAAGAACTATCAAAAGCTATATGGATTCTCTCCTATGTATTATAAGAGGAAAAATTAATACTACCTCTTCAACAAGTAATGAATGAAACTAAAGAAGATATATCAGTAAGCCCATATAACATTGCCTTCTATATGTATCAATGATCCCACTCTACCACATTCTTAATGACCTATTTCATTATTTAATGTGGATTACAAACTTTTTAATGGTGGAGAGATTAAGAAAATGTATAGAAAAACAGATTCATATAGACCAGACTAGATTTGTTCCAAAACGATTTATGAAAGATAACATTTGTTTTCAGATTGATGCAACTGAATTGATCAAGAAGAAGAAGAAAGCTGCATTTATTTTCCAGATGCGGAGAAAGCTTTTGATAATGTGTTTTGACCCTTCTTAATGAAAACTCTTCAATACTTAGACCGTGGTTCAAGATTTATGAATTGGATTCAAACAATTTATACTAACCAACATACTAAGATGTTAAAGGCATATTAACTGTCAGTTTTCAAATGGAGAAGGGAACATGCCTCTTTTATTTATCTTATACGGGAAATTTTAGCAAAAACTATAAGACAAGACTCAAAAAGTAAAGGATTAAAAGCAGATGGAGAAGAATAGCATGAAATATTTCAGATGATACCAATTTCTATCCTGGGAAAAACTCTCCAAGAGTGACAAAGACAACAGAAGTATTATTTCCAAATCACAAGAAGTAGTACTTCCTCTATACTCCTCACTAGTTGGACCTCTCCTGGAATACTGTGTCCAGTTCTGGGCACCAAGATTTAAGAAAGATGCAGGTAAATTAGAAAGGGTTCAGAGGAGGGTGACAAAAATGATCCAGGGTTTGGAAACACTGCCCAATGAGGAGAGACTGAGGAAACTGGGCACGTTCAGCTTTGAGAAGAGAAGACTGAGGGGGGACATGATATAGTACCTCAAAGAGGAAGGTCACAAAGAGGAAGGTCAAGATTTCCCTCTATAAGTAATATGATTGGGTGTTGAATATTATAAAAAAGCTTAAAAATTACTAGTCCCTAAGATGAAAATGATGTTTAATAAAATAATTGAAGCGGAAACAATTCCAAATTCTTGGAGACAATCCATGATAGTACTGATAGCAAAACCTAATAAAGACCTTACAAACCCTGGATCTTAGAGACTGATATCTCTTATTAATCAAGATGCTAAGATTTTTACAGCAATATTGGTAAATAGATTGAATAGATTCATAGATAAATATATTAGGAATTATCAATGTGGGTTTATAAGAGGTCGGCAAATGTCAGATGTAGTAAGGAGAGTATTAAATATTAACTATTATATTGAGAAACAAAATATAAAGCAAGCATATTAGCATTAGATATATGTAAAGCCTTTGACTATGTGGAATGGCCAATAATAGAAAAGATGGGATTTGGAACAAAGTTTAAGAAAGTAATAAATCAATTATATTCAGAAAACATGGCAAAAATAATTGTAAATGATGGTATTACAAAAACAATAACCCTAAGCCAAGGAATGAGACAGGTTTGTCCCTTATCCCCAATATTATTTGCTTTAATGATGGAAGCATTGGCAAATGCAGTTAGGAATTGGAGTATGTCAGAAAATTAAAATTAATGTATTTGCAGATGACACATTGTTAACATTTCAAGATCCAATAAATACTACAGAGAGAATATATTCACATTTAAAGGAATTTGGAAAATATAGTGGGTTGCAAGTAAATTGAGGGAAAATCAGAAATAATGTTATATAACCATAATAGTGAAGAATTGGATATATTAAAATAAAAGTATAAATTAAAAATAGTAGTATTAGATACTTGGGAATTGATATTCCAAAAAATAGACAAGAATTGAAGAAAAAATATGAAAAGTTAAAGAAGGATATAAACAATAAAATAGGAAAAGGTAAAATTATCATGCTTTGAAAGAATAACAGTAACAAAAATGAAAATTTTACCTAAGATTAATTTTTTGTTTTTGATGATTCCAATCAAGTTTTATGATCAAGAATTAAAGGAAATGCAGAAGTTATTGGAGGTTTATTGTAATGGAGGGAAGAGAGCAAGAATAAGTAAAGCACTATAGTATGAATCACAAAAAGAGGGAGGGCTGGGTATTCCAGATGTTAAAAAGTATTGGATTGCAAATCAGTTAAAGATAGTTCCAGATGTAATAGCCCAAAGCAAAGAACTAATATGGAGTGATATTGAATTAAAAGAATTAAGGAAAATAGGTGATCATTTAGAGACATACTGGTTTAAAAAGAATATTAAAAAAGATTAAGAGAATTCAAAATCCCTTTTTTAAAAATATGATGGAAGAATGGGAAAAAATGGAGACAGCAATTAATGCCAGGAATTTCTCCGTTAACACCAGTGGTTGAAATGGAAACATTTCCAAAGATAGAATCAAAGTATTGGGTTAATAAATTAAAAAATAATCATATATACAAATGGGAAGACTGGAAAAATAAGATTTAAAATATAGCACAGTTAAGGAGTATATTGACAGAAACCAAATCAAATTAGTTAAATTTAATTCAATTAGGAAAATGGATAAAGATGGAGAATAAATTTAAAGGAGAAGAAAGACAATTAACAAAATTTGAAACGATTGTAAGAGAATGTGAGATTAAGGAAGAATATACAAGCAAAGGAAGATTTGCTAAATTTTATAAGATATTAATGGGAGTTAGGGGATCAGACAAAAAGTTTTAAATCAATTTGGGAAATGGACATAGATAAAAGACACGAACTGGAAGAATATTTGGAATAGAAGAGTATATAAGAATATGTCAGTTAGAATTAAAGAACATGGATATAAAGTGATATGGAGATGGTATTTAACACCAGTTAAACACCAATTCAAATTGATGATAAATATTCCAATATATGTTGGAGATGTGGGAATAGGATTGGAACTTATAAACATATGTGGTGGGATTGTGATAATATACAAAAGATCTGGATTATGGTGTTCAATGAAATTAGAGAAATTTAGATATACATTTAGAAATGTCACCAAGAATTGTGTTATTGCTATTGATTGAAGAACAAGATGTAAATGAAGTTAAGAAAGAATTGATCTTAAGCTTGATAATGGCAGCCAGGTTAGTGTTAGTTCAGTACTGGAAACAGAATTGGATTATGCAAAGGCATGAATGGTATAATGAAATATGGAATATGGTAGTTAATGATAAATTGACAACAGAAAAGGGTTAATTTGAAATAAAAATTTGAAAAGGGTTAATAAAAGCAAACAAATATAATGAAATAGGGGAAGATTTTGTAAAAGCAGTATTGATAGAAGGTGAAGGCTGTAAGCCTAATCAAGATTATATGAATTTTTGGAGGGGATATGAGTATAACTCAAGTATAGTAACATTAATATACTGTTAATTGTTATAATATATGAAGTGAAATGGAGGTATTATTGGTCTTCTGGGTGCTGGGGGCACAGTGTTATTTACTTCTTTATCATGAGTTTGATTTTTTGTGTTATATTATTGATATTTTGGGTGGTACATATTTGTATTTCAGATGTTTGTATTTATGTTTTTATTTTTAATTTGTATTTAAAAAAATAAAAGGGGTAAAAAAACAACAACCCAAAATGATTTTTTAAAGTCCACTGAAACCAATGGAGCCTTTTTTTCCTTTTTACATTTTTTTATCCCTGTGTGTGGGACAGGGATTTCTGAATGCAAAGGAGAGAAAGGTTTAATCCTTCCTCCTGCTTTAGTAGTGTCCCAAACACAAATTGAGGGTACATGTACTTACTCTGGAGAAAAAAATATTAAGCCTCAGCTACACACTGTGCAATTAACTAAATTTGTACTTTAACCCTCTCCTGCTTTACAGCAACACTCTTTTTGAAAGATTCATCAACTTATGTTTTTTTTTTAATTTATCCAAGAAAAAAACTGTAGTATTTTAGGGAGTTTTATCTTGGTTATTTTCCCTTTTTCTGTTCCATCTGTGATTTTGATTATGTAATTCTGCAGCATACAATAAAAACTATTTTTTAAAGACTCATCAACATCTGGAATACAGATACAAGGAAGCAGGAAGTTTGCTTTTTGCTCCATTCTGAAGAGCCAGTTATTAAGAGCAATCAGCCAAGAGTCTTCCAGCAAAAAGATTGCTTGAAAGCTTTGCAGCCAACTCTTAAGAGAGTCTCCAGCCATACTCTGCTTCCATCAGCCATCTGCTCTTCAAACCCTTCCCAATCTTACAATAATTTTCAGTAAAAAAGAAACAAGAATGGATATATCCAAAGGTGATAGTCAGGAGCCATCAACATCAAGTGCTTTATTATTCCTAATAAATAATTCATCTGTCTAAAATTTTATGTTAATCAGATGAAGGTATATGACCTCAGGTGGAAAAAATGCAGATGACAGGGCAACAGCAAACCAGAAAGAGATTAAGCTGTACCTGAATTGAGTCTCAAAGTCCATTTTCAGTCCTAGTGTAATAAAAAAGTACCTCTGAGTGTGTGCAAAGCATATTTTTTTCATCATTCAGTACCATAAAATCCCATAGCATATCTAGAACCAGAGCTTCTGTGTGTGGCTCATACCACTGAGTTATTCTCCAAAATGGTAGGGAAGTATACAAATGATACTTAGGTTTTACAATAAAGAAACCACCTGAAAACTTCTGTCTTTTGAGTTTTATAAAAGGCACATTCCTCTATTACACCAAAGGAGGAGGTTGCCAGCTTCTAGTTTGGCAATTTTGCTGTGCTAGGTGATTTCCAGTAAGAACTTTCACTGATGTAAAAGAGGTTATTTCCTATTTTTGATGGCGTGAATAGAAACTGGTAATGTAGATATCTTGCTTGAAACATTCAAATCCTCAAGCCAGCCAAGCAGAATTTGCAGGATTTAACTGTAGTCACTGAATAGGTCAAAAGCCCAAATGCAGCTCTTCACACAAAAGGGTTCTTCATCATGCAAACACCTTCTGCTGAAATCCTCTGTTCTGCACAATTATTCAAAGTGTAGGAGCCTTGTTCTCTTTTTTAATCTGGCCACCCCTATCACCACCTTATCCAGTGTGTACTTGCAGATGTGACGGCTTATAATTCCCATCATATCCAAGAGTGCATAATGGGAATTGCACTCTGAAGGGGCCCAGGTTAGAGACAGCTCTTTTTTTCATTTTCAGACCTTTTCACTTGAACAGTAGTTAACAGGAAAATTGCCAGTCAGCAAGTCCAGTCCAAGATAAGTCTATGTAATTTCACAAAGAAACTATGAAAGCAGGAAGAAGTGTGTGTGTGTGTGTGGGGGGGGGGGGGCAGGGTATTCTTAACAAACAGTTCTGTAGCAGTATAACTTAGCAGGTATACCTTGAAAGCAAAAAATGCGGGCGGGGGGGGAATTAGCTTCCCAAGAGTACTATGCAGTACTGGCTTAGGAAAGATTTCCGGTGCCAAATTACTTTTATACAACTCTTAAAGAGATCTGTAGAAACCAATACACAAAACAATTCAAAAACTCAAGTTAGATAACCCAATACTGCATTATTATTTTTGCCTTGTTAGAGTCAGATAGGAAAATTATGGCAGATGCTGGATATTTTTGTGCAGCTGGCAAAACAAACCAACCATCACATTTCTTGTCAAGAGCCAAATTAACGTGGCTTTTCAGCTCAGTGTATTGTGGGTTCCAGTGCCTCTAATAAAAAACAAGATAGTAGTCATAGTATGGATGGTATATTTAACATAGAGCTAAAATTACCTTCAAAAACCATGATGCCTCATTTTTCCACTCCATCAGTAAGCAAAGCACCTTCTTTAGCTCATTTTTAAACCTGTGGTTGGTGCTCACAACATTATTCTGAGGGATACTATTGCAGATTTTCCTTCCTCTTGACAACAAGATGCCACATAATCTTCAGCCTAAACAGATTAATGAATAGATAGTATTCATCTGTTTCTCCTGCAGGTTCTCCCCTTATCCCCAAGTAATGCTAAACATGCTTGCAAACTGATTTACTACATGTTTACTTGGAAGAAAACCTGCTAAATTCAGTAGGATACTTCTTTATTATTTATGTATTTAGTAAAACATTTATAGGCCGCCCCATCGCAACAAAGCCTCAGAGCGGCTTACAACAGTTTAAAAATACAATGTAATAAAATACAATAAAACTATAAAACTATAAAACTATAAACAATATATCCCTCCCCCCCTCGGTGCATCTCGGCAACTAAAAAAAAAATAAAAATTATTAACTACAACATAAATACATACATAAATACATAACAACAAATTATAAACAAACCTAAACTAACAATTAAAATATGACTTGAATAAAAAGGTCTTCGCCTGGCGCCGAAAAACAGATAACGACGGCGCCAGGCGAACCTCTCCAGGGAGCGCATTCCATAATTGGGGCACCACCGCAGAGAAAGCCCTCCTCTGGGTGTTTACCCACTTAATTTCCCTCACAGTGGGTTCCCGGAGGAGGGCCGATGTTGCCGATCTTAAAGGGTGGGAGGGCATGTAAGGGCGTAAGCAGTCCATTAGGTATCCAGGTCCGAAGCCGTTTAGGGCTTTGTAGGTCAATACCAAAACCTTCAATCGGGCCCAGACTTCAACTGGGAGCCAGTGAAGCTGATGGAGAACTGGGCTTATATGAGAATAACGCCCCAGTAGGATATGTTTTTGAGGACTTCGGTCTTAGTAGGATCAGGTGTTATTTGAATTCAGAATTCTACTCACTTAGTGATAATTCGGGTTGTAACTGGGTTCTTGTGCCCTTAATAACTGTGTGACAGAAGAACACATCCAATAGGAGTAGTTTTTCACAGTACCGTATCCCCATGTTGTGAAAATTTGTACCTACTGCATTTCTGCCTGCTGAGTGGCTCATGAAAAATGTTAACTTAGTAATTATAAAGAGGATACAAAAAACTACAGTGTCATGCATTTTAATAAGAATTTTCAGCTTTTCTTTCCAGCAGAAGCCTCACAAAGTCTGGGCTCTCCACAACAGCACTCTATTAGATAAAAGGGACTACTGTGAGAAGGAAAAATCCAAGCAAACCGTTCTCCATGCATGAACTCACGTTGCACACATGCCTCTCTGGATCTCTACATACATTTTAAATGTGCACTCTTGGCATTGGTTAATGAATTTAGGCTTATCCAAATACAAAGCCTAAGTTATGGAGATAAGCCTGTGTTTGCCATTTTCTGTTCTGTGTGCTAAATACAATATGACTGCTACAGATGAATGGCAATACAGTGGTACCTTGGCTCATGAACTTAATGATTCCAGGACTCTGGTTGTGACCCAAATTGGTCATGAGCCAAGTGAAATTTCCCCATAAGGTTCAGTGTAAATAAGGGTAATCCGTTCTGTAACCATTTTTTTTAAAATCAGAAAAATGTGAAGCAAAGTGACAGAACGACAAAGATCGCGGCCATTGCCCCGCTCCCCAAGCACAAGCGCAACCATCTTTCCACTCCCCCAGCACGACCAAGATCGTGCCTATCATCCCTGCATGCACCTGTCATCCCAGTGCATGGGGGGGGGGGAGGGAGACAGGTGCGATGGCGGGTGCACTGGGGGAGCGACAGACGGGCGTGAACGGAGCGCACTGGGGGAGGGAGAGAAGGGCGCAATCTCAGCCATCTCCCCACTCGGGGGGGGGGGATGGCTGCTATCGTGTTGGTTGTTGGGGGGAGATGGCCAAGATTGCGCCCCAGCAGCTGCCTCTTTTCAGAAAGAGGACATCATACAGATAAGATTTGCATTGGAATAATACTCAATGTTTATTGTGGCGTATGATGTCTTAAATTATTTTCTCGAAAATTAATGTGAGGTCAACATAAATGGATTTTCTATACCCTTTTGGCACTAGACAGAATGATCCTATGGCCCTCCAGACTACATCTTGGAGGTCATAGGAACATGCATAGAAACATAGAAACAGAGCGAGTCAGAAGGGGCCTCCTGGGCCATCTAGTCTGACCTCCGGCACCAGCCGGCTCCGCTCATGACATGCCCACCATGTGCATGTCCAGCCTATCTTTGAACACCCTCACCGATGGGGCCTCAACGACTTCCCGTGGAAGCCCATTCCACGCCCTCGGGGTCCTAACTGTCAGGAAATGCTTCCTGGCATCCAAATTGAACCTTGGCTCCCTGAGCTTTGCTCCATTGGAGCGCGTCCTGCTTTCCTCTGCAGGGGAGAACAGGCCTCTCCCCATCTCCATGTGACACCCCCTCACATACCTGTATGTTGCCAACATATCCCCTCTGAGTCTCCTCTTCTCCAGGCTGAAGAGACCCAGTTCCCTCAGTCTCGCCTCATACCCCATCCCCTGCAAACCAGCCACCATCCTTGTGCAGAGGAGGAATCTCCAAGGAATCTCCTTGATGCAGATTCCCACATCCAAGGTAAAACAGCAGCTCTAATTTGGGGATCAATACTTGGATCCCCCCTCACAGTGTAAAAAGAACTGTACTGGCTGAAGGGCTTTAGAAGGCAGGGGGCAGACCAGCACTGCTGAGATTATTCAATGTAGCCTGGCATGCTTCAAACTCTTTTTCTCTCCTTCTAAAACAACAGAGTAAGAGAGATGAAATCAGCTGTCTACCTGCTTTGCTGAGAGTGCAGAGGAGACTTAGTTCCATCCTCCTTTCACCATTCATACAATACACATAATCCTTTATATGTATCAGCAGCCCCATTGGATTGCAACCACAAATGCCAATATTACAAAAGCCTCCTAAAGCACAGGGGACAGAGGCCCTAACAGTGCTTTCCATATTTGATTGGGCTGTATTTAGATGTCAACAGTAAATGAAGGACTATATGGATATTTGGCCTACCTTGCCTGACACATAGGCATAACTGTTTCTGTTCATAGGTATACATCTCATATACATTTATTGTGCTTTATTCAAATTTATGAAAATATTGGTAAAGGTAACGAATTTCTTCTACTCCCAGATATCTGATGGAATTTGTTTGTTTGATTGGTTGCAAAGTAATGCCCGACCCATCACAACCCCATGCACACCACTCCTCCAGGCATTCCTTTCGTCCACCATCCCTTGGAGTCCACCCAAGCCCACCAGCACTGCCACAGTGACTCCATCTTGCCACCTCATCCTCTGCTGTCCCCTTCGCCTTTAGCTGTCAATCATTCCCAGCATCAGGGTCTTTTCCAGTGAGTCCTTCCTTCTCATTAGGTGGCCAAAGTATTTGAGTTTCATCTTCAGTATCTGGCCTTCTGAAGAGCAGTCAGGGTTGATCTCCTCTAAGACTGACTGGTTTGGTCTTTTTGCAGTCCATGGGACTTGCAGGAGTCTTCTCCAGCACCACAATTCAAAGGCCTCAATTCTTTGGTGCTCAGCCTTCCTTATGATCCAACTTTCACAGCCATACTTTGCAACTCGGAAGGCCATAGCTTTTACTATACAAACTTTCATCAGCAGGGTGATGTCTCTGCTTTTTAGCATGCTGTCTAGATTTGCCATACCTTTCCTCCCAAGGAGCAAGGGTCTTTGAATTTCTTGGCTGCAATAACCATCTGCATTGACCTTGGAGCCCAAGAAAATGACCAAACTTGCCTTTATTCCAGTTATCTTTTGGCTTCCTACTTTAGCATTCCAATCTCCCTTGATGATAAGGACATCATTTTTGGCATTATTTCTAGAAGGTGTTGTAGACCTTCATAGAACCGGTCAACTTCAGCCTCTTCAGCATCAGTGGTTGGGGCATAGACTTGGACTACTATGAAGTTGAATGGTTTGCCTTGGATTTGAACTGAGCCCATTGTTTCATTTTGGAGATTTTATCCCAGTACTGCTTTTCCTATTCTTTTACTATGAGGGCTACTCGATTTCTTCTGTGGGATTGTTGCCTGCAGTAGTATACCTGATTTTAGTTTGCTGATTCCCAAGATGTCGCTGTTCAGTCTTGTCATCTCATGTTTGAGATGAGATGACAGCTGACCTTGATTCATAGATCTTACATTCCAGGTTCCTATGTAGCATTGGACTTTCCTTTCACCGCAAGATACATCCGCACCTGAGTATCCTTTTGGCTTTGACCCAGTTGCTTTATTCTTTCTGGTGCAACTAGGACTAGCCCTCTGCTCTTCCCCAGTAGTACATTGGACTCCTTCCGACTTGAGGGGCTCACCTTCCAGCATCATATCTCTTTGCCTTTTAGTACTGTCCATGGGGTTTTCATGGCAAGGATTATGCCATTGGGTTGCCATTTCCTTCTCCATTTTGTCAGAGATCTCTGCTATGACCTGTCTGTCTTGGGTGCCCCTACACAGCATAGTTCATTGCTTCATTGTGCTACGCAAGCCCCTTTGCCATGGCAAGGCAGTGATCCATGAAGAGGATGTGATTGCATATGATGGTGCTTTTGATACAGTGGTACCTCAGTTCACGAACTCCTCACTTCATGACCAAATCATGTTGCGAACAGAAGTTTCAGAAAAATTTTCCCTCAGTTCATGAACTCTGCTTTGGGTGATGACCACAATCACGGCCATGTTACCGCACAAACATGATTGTGATGGCACCCATCTTCCCTGCACAAGCACAATCGCCATAAGCCCATCCTCCCCCCCAAGCATGATCGCACCCGTCTTCCCTGCATGAGCATGATCACGATCACAGTCGTAGCCATCTCCCCTGCCCCCCACCCCGAGCATGATCGCTATTGCATGATTATTGTTTGGACTCTCCCTCCAAACATTAACTTCTCCACCATCTAGATTAGTGTTCTCTGCTGTACTGTACTTTGTCACTTTGTTGTTCTTTGTTATTTTTTTCAAATGTTTGTGATTAAATAAATATTTACAGAATAGATTAACCTTATTTACATTGAACCTTATGGGGAAATTTGACTTGGCTCATGACCAATTCAGGTCGCAACCAGGGTCCTGGAATGGATTAAGTTTGTGAGCCAAGGTACTACTGTATTAGAGTTTTGATTGAGTTGTAAACTGCACAAAGAATGTTGGCTACTGGGCACTGCAGAAATATAATGGATGCATGCATACGACTGGGCTACAGATGAGACTCAGTTGGATTAATCAGGATAACTTCCTAACTCCTTCATCAGATTACCCAATAAATTGACATGCTTTCTGCATCTCCAAATTCAATTAAAATGCTTCCTTTTTAAGATGACATTTAAAAACCAATGTATTAATTTGAAGGTGAATAGCAGAAAAGGAAAAGTGTGTTCTTGATCTTTCAAGTTAGCAGACCATATACTGCCCCACACACAGTAGGAACAGGAATACTGCACCTTTAAGAGTTGTACACAAAATGGAATTTGAATGGGCCTAATTCCTGACCATGGGGCTCAATGAGAGTTCAAGTTCAAACCATGCAGAGGGCACCAGGTTTGGAAGAGCTGCCCTACTTTAAATGGATGTGTGGAAGTGTCAATCCATGACGTTTTTCTCTCTCCTGTCTGAAGAGCTGTTTAGGCCAGTATGCTTGCTTCTGTTAAAAACAAAACAGAACAGCTATACGAAACTAGTTGCCCCAATGTGGCTTTCTCCAGCCTGTTGCCCTCCAGGTGCATTGAAATACATACAGGATATGGATAGTAGGAATTACAGTATTTGTGCACTGTCTTTCATTGGTTGTTATAAATTGCCCAGAGAGCTTCAGTACTGAAATGAAATAATGATAAAACAGTAGTCCGGGCAGGTAGGCAGCAGGCTGGGGAAGGCTGTTATTCAGCTGTACTGCTGTCTGAGGGAAGGTAACTATTTGTCATGTTCGTCAGATTCCATTCCTGTGTAGTAAGTAGCATCTGCAACACAATATCCATATTAACATTTTTAGTCCACAGACCAGAAGTCATTTACTCTAATACAATCCTGTGGGTTTCAATTGCAGCAATGTGGACTAAGTTGTACATAAGGGCCACAGCTGTATCCTTCCACCTATTAGACTACTAACTTCAGGAACTGGTGGGTACCTATAACTTCTTTAGGGAATTCAGGTATATGCTTCCTGATCCCACATTTATAAGTACTTGTATTTACCATTCTGTAGCAAATACTGCTCTTCAAAAACTTACTGAAGGTGTCTTAAATGCCTGTTCTCACCACACAATAGTGCTATTCAAGCAATATATTCATACAGAATTGATATGGCAAGATCTTGTGACACATCTGGTAGTAAGAACAGCACATAAATATGACCTTTAGTTCATGAAATGGTAGTTTGAAGTTTTTGAGACACAAGTGAGCTGAAGCACAAATCAAGATGGAAAGGCTAATAGGGAAAGCTTTAGAAACCCAAAATAGGGAAGGAAGGATGGTAGTCACACAGCACAGATTCTGTAAAAGCAGACCCTGCCAGACAAACCTTGTGGAATTGTATGATAAGGTCTTGATGTGGCTAGATGGAGGAGACATGGCAGATGTGGTTTACCTGGATTTCAGCAAGGCCTTTGACAAAGTGCTGCATGATATCCTGCTTGAGAAATTGTTGAGCTTTGGGATAGATCGATGCACTGTCTGATGGAGTAGGGCATGGTTGATGGACCACAAGCTGAAAGTGACTATCAGTGGGGAATCATCAGGATGGCAGAAAGTGACAAGTGGGGTCCCTCAGGGCTCAGTTCTGGGATCCATTCTGTTCAACCTTTTTATCAATGACCTGGAGGAGGGGATAACCAGTCTGCTGAATAAATATGTGGACAATATCAAAGTGGGGACAGTGCTCACAACTGAGGAGCAGGTGATCCAGATCCAGAAGGATCTGGACAGGCTGTGGAAGTGAGCAGGAAAGAACAGGATGGCATTCAATGTGGAATAGTGCAAGGTCTTGCACTTGGGTCTTAGGAATAGGTGTCCCAGATACAGGATGACAGACTAGTGGCTGGAGAACAGCACTTGTGAAAGGGATCTTGGGATACTTGTCAACAGCAGGCTGAACATGAGCCAGCAGTATGACACAGTGGTTAAGGTAAACACCACCCTTGGATGTATAGCTAGAAGCATAGTTTCCAGATCTAGGAAGGTCCTGATACTGTTCTACATGACTTTTGTGTAACCACAGCTGGAGTACTACATCCAGTTCTGGGCTCCACATTACAGCAGGCACATAGCTAAGTTAGAATTGGTTCAGTGCAGGGTCACAAGAATGGTAACTCAGTTGGGAGGGATGACATATGAGGAGAGATTGAGGGAACTGGGTCTTTTCACCCTGGAGAAGAGGAGACTTCGAGGAGATTTTTTAGTGACTTATATGTATGTGAGGGCATGTCATGTGGAAGAGGACCATGACCTGTTCTTCCCTGCAGTGGAGGGCAGAACCTGTTCCAATGGAGCAAAGCTGATGGAACCAGACTTCAGGTTGGATGTCAGGAAGTTCTTCCTGACAGTTAGGACCCATAGGTTATGGAATGGGCTTCCAAGGTTGAGGAATTAGCAGCGAGAGTGTTCAAGGAAAAATTAGACAACCACATGTTGGGAATTACCGAATTTTTTGCTCTATAAGACTCACTTTTCCCCCCCTCAAAAGTAAGGGGAAATGTCTGTGCGTCTTATAGAGCGAATGTGTGTGTGCAGTAAGTCTGTCAGATGTGCAGCCCATGGGGAAGTGATGGGGAATGTGCCTGTGATTATGTGCCCATTTGATTCAGAATATTTTTTTTCTTGTTTTCCTCCTCTAAAAACTAGGTGTGTCTTATGGTCAGGTGCGTCTTATAGAGTGAAAAATACGGTACATTAGCAGAACTGGCTGGAGCCAGGGATCGGACTAGATGGCCCGGGAGTCCCCTTCTGACTCACCTTATTTCTATGTTTCTAAGATTTGATTTTATTTTATATTGTTTGATCTAATTCTTTATATCTTCATTCTTTTCATGTTAAAATTAGCACAAAATATATTTTCCCTGTCTTTGGCACAAACAAAAAGAGAATAGTTTTAGGATTTTGAATGTTTTTCTTTCAGAACTGAATTAATGAGTGGACTCATTAACCAATGTTTTTACTCCTTTCTGGGAAATGTAACACAAAATAAACTAAACACTGAGTCATATGAAAAATACAAGGATTTCCTGTCTCACTGATATTATGAAAAAGTAATTGTGATTATTCATAGGTACTTGTTCAACAAAAACATCTGATACAACTGTGATCTATAGAAATACTAGTTTACTGCCAGCATTCAAGTAAGCTGCTGAGTCCAATCCTTAAAGCTTTAACTTCACAATCCTAACTTTCTTTAGACAGAAAGAAAGACCTTCTTTCTGTCTAAACAAACACAAAAATGTTTCTTAACATTGCAACCCTGTATGTTGATCTTTCTGGTCTGTGACCATAAAATAAAAACTATTACTACTGAAAGAAAAATAAGCAAGCAAACTAGATCCTCCTAAACTGCTGCATTTTTAACTGCTGCTTGTTTTATTTTTAAAAATATAATTACTGATTCATTTTTAAAATCAGCTTCTCTATGTTCTCTATGTAGAGACCAAAGGGACTGCTAAAGTCATGTCTCCCAAGAAGGACAAGCCCAAGAGAAAGCACAAGAAGCATTCTCATGTGGCTCAGAAAGACCTGCCATTTCCTTTTCTCATGCCATCGAGCGCCTCAGTACTGAGTGAGCCTTCAGTTCATCTGCTGTCGATCCGCACAACCCCACAACCATCTCCACGTCACGTACTGAGCTCTCCTCCATGGCCATCTCCGAGACCTCGATTCAGCCCAGTCGAGTCTCAGGCTCCAAAACCAACTGTGTGGACATTGATATCAAAGGGAGAAATCCAAGAGTCGCCCATCCACTCCCGAGCCCCCTCCAAACATTCAGTGCAATCTGTCCACTAGCACCACGAACCAATACATCCTCCCACTCTGACTCTATGGGCACTTCTCCCCGGATGCCTCACTGGGATCGATCCAGCAGATGCTGCCCTTCAAAACCAAGCCACCTCATTGGGACCAGAGCTGATACTGGATGCCACCTCCATATATAGGATTCGGACCTGGACAATACGAGCCTGGATATTTGTGGGTCTACTATCCACCCTATAGATATCCATGCCCACCACCATCAACACTCCAAAGGTGACCTTTCCCACATGTACCACCAAAGTCTCAAGAGGCTCCAATGACCTCAGCAACTGCCACCACCCGCCTGGGAGATTCTCCAGCACAGAAGAGAGAATAGAGGTTCTCTATCTTCGAGTCCCACCTACTACACAGAGTCTGATTCAGAGTACTCAGAACAAGACTCCACATCCCCTAACCTTCTGGTTTCAGTTCAAGGCCTGGGATCGCCTGGCGAGATCATGGGATGCTTCTCCAAAATGCTGGTCCGTGTGTCGTCCTCCCTCAGGATGGATATCCAGCAACATACAGATACAGAACAAGACAACATATACGCCATCAGGGCAGAGGATGTGGTCCCAGTAGCTCTGCCTTTTATCTGCACCTTGCATCAAGATATGATGGAAATCTTGGCAACTTGACTTTATATTCCTTTCAGCGCCAGGTGAAAACCTTTTTATTTGCCCACCATTTTAAGAACTAGGAATTTTAATTGGCTTTTAATTACTCACAGTCACATTTTGTTTTTGTTCTTACTGGTAATATGTTTCTGTTGGGTTCATGCACATTCTTAATTGTTGTTAATTGTTGTTTTGTTTATTGATTCATGTTTTGGTTGATGTAAACCGTCCCGAGACTTATTGCATATAGGACGGGATATACATATTTTAAGCAAATAAATACGTTTTAGCTACTCAACCATTTATCTTTTGAATTCTCCTTTTAGTTGCAGCTTTTGAAATGATACTTCTAATTTTTTAATAGTGAATTTTTTTTTCCTTTATTATCTTGAGAATTTTGGCTATAGAGAGACATGGGAAATGCATGCATGCATGGATGGTTTATCGCACAAGTCTGCCCTCCCCTGCCTGAGGCCATCCCCTATTGACTTTTTGGTTCCATTGGCACAGCTTTTGAAGCTATCTTAGCCACAAGCCACAGTGGATTGGATGTTCTGTGAACAACTCACAGTGTGCCTTACGGATGATTAGACTCTGGATTACTCTCCCTCTTCCTCCTCCTTTAGTACTTCGGTAGGAATCACAGACAGGACCAACTTGTCTCCCCCTTTGCTGCTATTATTGCAAGCTATTTTTGGCTTGCCACAGCTTTTCATTATTATTATTATTATTATTAATAATAATAATAATAATGTATAGACTGTTTCAATTCACAATCATAACAATGAAACAAGTTATAAAACAGTTAAAACAATATACATTGTTAAATGTGTATTGATAAATATATGATGTTTACTCTTTCAGAACTTGCAAAAGTTGAATTGCCAGCAAGTTTTTACAATACCCATTTTGACAGCTCCTGATAGACCTTTCAACTTAGCCAACTTGGCTGTGGCTGGTAAAACATAAAAACAATAATTACATACACAATCTGCACATAAATGTTGCACACAGAAAACTGCAGTGTACAGTTCCACAAGTCCAGAAATTTGAAGCCTCAGCTGGCCAAAGTGAAGCAGGCACCAAAACTGGACATTTCCCCAAAGAGGTTCCATATTAGAGCTATCTTTGTTTTCTCTTTACAGCTGTCAAAAGGTCAGTTGTCAGGCAAATGAAAAAGTGTCAAGCTGACTTTCATGATCTCCCAAAGAAACAAAGAGTAAAGGCAAAAAGCTATAAAAACCCAGGAAGAGTTCATAATTTTGGTGAGGAACATGAGCAGATCCCAGTGTTAGATAAGTACCTTTGGGGCAGCTGTCACTGGTGGGTGGGTGGGCAAGCTTAGCAAAAAATAGCAAGGGGTTTTGGTAGCCGAATCACACTACTCATAATAGAATCAGTTACCCAGGTTGAGATGACATGACAACCCATTATGGGTACAACAACTAGTAGAACAACCCATGACTTGCTGTTCACAGAAAATCCACTCTGTGGCAAATACATGGGATTTGCATGATAGGACAATCTACTATGGTTTGTCACCCATAAGGGGCAGTCATGTGGTATTTGCTCAGTCTCTATCTTGATTTTTGTTCCCCCTCTGCATCCTTTCTTCCCTTAGACCAGGGGTTAGTGACCCGCAGCTCCGGAGCCGCATGTGGCTCTTGAATGCCTCTGCTGTAGCTCTGTCACTCGCATCACAGCCACCACCGATCCGCAGCCCATGCCTGCCAATCCACTGCCGCCGCCGGCCGATCCATAGCCCATGCCAGCACAGTGGCGCAGCAGCAGCAGCCGCCAATCCACAGTCCATGCCGGCCAATCCATGACCCATGCCAGTCAATCAACGGCCGCCACCAGCCGATCTGCAGCCCATGCTGCCACAGCACTTGGATAAATCAAAGAAAAGAAAAGTTTCTGAAGAAAACCAAACGTTTAATGATACTTGGGTAGATTCATTTGCTTTTACTGCTGATGAACTGTTTAATGCATGGAGCCCTTTAGCACTGACTTTGACTCTTCAGGAAGCTGTTCTCCTATTCAAAATTTATGAAAGGAGTCCTACTAGTTTATAATGTAAGATTAAAAATAACAGTTTTTAGTGACTGAACAAGAGCTGCAGCTAAATCATAATGAAGATATACATAGCATTAAGGTAAAAAATGATATATGCAGTGTTATCTTCATTTTAGATGTCAAAAGGGTTTTGCGGCTCTGGGTGTTTTCTTGTGAGAAATGGGTCCAAATGGCTCTTTGAGTGTTAAAGCTTGCCAACCCCTGCCTTAGACTCATGCCATTTTTTTCTTACGGAAGGTTTTCAGAGGTGAGTCATGTATTAAAATGCTGGTCCACTTTACTAATTATTCACATTTCCAAAAGAAGAAATAGAATGTGATTTGAATTTATCCTCTTCTTTCATATTGCAAACAAGAACAGAAAGAAATATGAAATGTACTTAAAGCAATTCCACATATTTTTCTTGCATTCTGTGCTCCGTTGGTTGCTCTGTCACTAAAACTGAAATAATGCTGCATAAAGAAGATACATGCACTAAATCAAGCTTCACATGAAAGGAGACTGAACTTTACTGGGATTTTGCATATTAATAGAATAATTCTTTTCCCTGTCTAGACTGGGCAGGCTGTGAAGACAAGCTACAGTTACTTGCAGGAACAATTCTCATTTCCATTTCCACTGGATTCATTGTGACATGAAATGAATTAGATCCAATTAATAAAAACAACAATATCTTCTTTTCTTTTTAATAGAACTTGTCTTGGTTTTTCCTGCTCAGAACACAAAAGGAACACAGATAATCAGGAATGTCTTCCACACAGGGATCTAAACCAGTGGGAATTGCATAAGGCAACGTCTCTTATTTTCACCTTAAATCCCCCACTGCACATGGTGGCGTGAGCAATGCACCAAGAAGACTCCATAGTGGTGGCCTGCAACATCTGCAGCTGCTACACACTCGTACCCCTATTGCAGGAAAAAGTGAGAGCACTGGAGCAGTGCGTGTCCACCCTCTGGACAAAAGAAAATGAAGAGTTTCTGGACAGAGCGGAGGAGCTGCAACATGTAAGTATAGTCCAGAAGGAAGAACAGCAACAGCAAGCTGAGGCAGCAGAAGAGAACCCCAAGAGAAGGGACAATGAGGAAACTCACTGGAACAGGGTGACAATTATACACAGAAGACCTAGAAAACACTCTGCACCCATGGAACTATCAAACTGCTTCAAGTTGCTTGAGGAAGAGACGTGTGTAAAGAACTTACACAACACAATGAATAACTCTTTTTCAGAGACAAAAGGTTACTCAAACAAGGAAAAGGATAGCAAAATTTGCCACAAAAGGAGAAGAGTGCTAGTTGTGGGAGATTTCCTCTTTCATGGAATGGAAAAAATATGTATGTTGTGATGACCCAGATAATTCCCAAGTTTTCTGTCTCCCTGGCGCCAAGCTTAAAGATATAACCAGCAGGTTCACACAACTCATACAACCCACTGACAAATACCCCTTCCTTCTCTTCCATGTGGGAACTAACAACACTGCCATGAGAAGTTTTGCTGATATAACATCAGACTTTGAAGCTCTAGAGAGAAAAATAAAAAACACTGGCGCCCAGTCTTCTCCTCAATACAAAGTACGTGGAATAAGAACTGTTAGAGAAAGAAAAATCCTTCAAGTGAATGACTGGCTATGATGGTGGTGCTGTAAAGAGAGAGTTGGATATTGGGAGGACAAGCTAAGTTTCCTGGAAGATGGACTACTGGCAAATGATGGGCTGTACCTCACAAAGAACGGGAAGCAGGTGTTTGGCCACCACAGGAAAAACTTCATCAGAAGAACTTTAAAACCTACAGGGGAGGGAGATGTGCAGCATGACACACCATCACCTGGCAAAAACTTATATATTTCAACAGAGAAAAAACCTGAAGCAGGGCCCAAGACCAGTCTCCCAAAAAACGTAGAAAGAACACTAGGGCACAGGAAGAGTAACCTTTGATGTCTCTACACCAATACCCAGAGTATGGGAAACAAACAACATGAACTTGAGCTCATAGTACACGAGGGCAATTATGATATTATAGGAATAACAGAAACTTGGTGGGATGACTCACATGAGTGGAACTTTACAATTGAAGGATACAGCCTGTTCAAGAAAAATAGAAAGGACAAAAAGGGAGGTGGAGTTGCACTATATATGAGAGACACATATATCTGCACAGAAATTCAAGAAGAAGAACTTAGAAGCCCCATTGAAAGCATCTGGCTGAATTTAAAGGAAGCAAAAAATAAGAAAAACATAGTTGTTGGCATATATTACTGTCCACTCAGTCAAAAAGAGGACTAGGATGAAACCTTCGAAAAGCAACTTGGCAGCATTTCCAAGAAGAATGATGTAGTCATTATGGGGGGCTTCAATTTCCCTGATATATGCTGGGAGACAAATTCTGCCAAGCATTGCCCCTCCAAGAGATTCCTGACATGTGTTGTCAACACTTTTCTTCAGCAGAAAGTAGAGGAAGCTATGAGAGGATCAGCTATCCTCAATTTAATATTAACTAACAGGGATGGGGTGGTGGACAAAATAACAACCATGGGAACTCTGGGGGAAAGTGACCATGTGATACTTGAATTCTCAATTATGAAGGAAACAAAGGGTAACTGGAGCTAAACAAGAATCCTGGACTTCAGGAAAGCCAACTTTAACAAACTCAGAAAAATGATAAATGAAGTGCCATGGCAACACACCCTGAAGAGCAAAGGTGTCCAAGAGGGATGGGAAATCTTGAAAAAGAAGATTCTTGAAGCACGACTACAAACAATTCCATCAAGAAAAAAGTGTAGAAGACAGCAGAGGAAGCCCACATGGCACCACAAAAAGTTAAGTGACAGCCTGAAAGAAAAAAAGAACATGTACAGGAAGTGGAAGCAGGGCAGGCCATGAAAGAAGAATATAAACAAATAGCAAGGAATTGCAGGAATTGCATCAGGAAGGCTAAAGCAGGAAATGAACTGAGAATAGCAATGGCTGCTTAGCACAACAAGAAAGCCTTCTTCAGATACATCCAGAACAAAAGACCTGTGAAAGAGAAGGGTGTCCAGGTGCTTAAAGTGGATGGCAGAGTGATAACAGATGACAAAGAAGTGGCAGAGGCACTCCATTCCTACTTCGCTTCAGTCATCTCCCATAAGGAAATCTGCAATCAAGAGGAAGTTCAAGCTGGAAGCTGGCAGCCCAAGATTGACAGACAAATGGTCAAGGAATACCTAGGTGGAATAAATCCTTTCAAATCTCCAGGGCCCAATGAACTCCATCCCAGAGTCATAAAAGAGGCAGCAGAGGAACTCTCAGAATCACTGGCTATCATTGATAAATCTTGGAAAACAGAATATGTGCCAGATGCCTAGAGAGGGACTAAAATTGTCTCTGTCTTCAAAAGTGGAGAAAAAGATGAACCTAGGAACTACAGAGCAGTTACTCTGACATCAATCCCTGGAAAAACTCTGGAACAAAGTATTAAACAATCCATCTGCAAGCATCTTGAAGAAAATGCAATGATTACTAGAAGCCAGCATGGATTTATCAAAAATACATCCTGACAGATTAACTTAATCTCATTTTTTGACTGAGTAACCTCCCAAACGGACAGAGGGAACACTGTGGTTCTAATCCACCTAGATTTTGCAAAGCTTCTGACCTAGTGTCCCATGACATTCTGATAAGAAAATTAGCAAAAACTGTACTAGATAGAAAAACTATTAAGTGAATCCAAAATTAGCTGCTAAATCAGACACAAAGAGTGCTCATCAATGGCACCTTTTCAAACTGGACAGAGGTAAATAGTGGGGTTCAGTCCTGGGTCCAGTGCTCTTCAACATCTTTCTTAATGATTTAGATGAGGAAGTACAAGGAAAGATAATCAGATTTGCAGACTATACAAAACTGGGTGGAATAGCTAATACCCTAGAAGACAGAAATGAAGATCCAGGACAATCTCAATAAATTTGAACACTGGGCTAAAAGCAACAGAATGAGATTCAGTAGGAGTAAGTGCCAAGTCCTCTACCCAGGAAAAAGAAACCAAAGGCATCGATACAAGATAGGGAATACATGGCTCAACAAAACTGAACAAGAAAAAGACCTCAGAGTTATTGTGGACAATAGGTTAAATATGAGCCAACTATGCAATGCAGCTGCAAAAAGGGCAAAAGCTATTTTGGGATGCATTAACAGAAGTATTAACTTCCAAATCACTAGAAGTAGTAGTTCCTCTATACTCCTCACCAGTCAGACCTCACCTGGAATACTGTGTCCAGTTCTGGGCACCAAGATTTAAGAAAGATGCAGGAAAATTAGACGGGGTCCAGTGGAGGGCAAAAATGATCCAGAGTTCGGAAGCACTGCTCTGTGAAATAATCAATTCACACTGCAACAAAACAGATTCAGGCTAGATATCAGGAAAAGTTTCCTCATTGTCAGACCAATACGACAGTGGAGCCAGTTGCCTAGAGAGGTTGTGGGCTCTCCCACACTAGAGACATTCAAAGCAAAGCTGAACAGCCATCTGAGTGGGATGGTGTTAATTGATGTCCTGCAAAAGCAGGAGTTTGGACCCGATGACCTTCATGGCCCCTTCCAACTCTATTATTCTCTCATTCCCTGTTTCAATGATTTCTCACCTTTGGAAACCAGTGATCTCTGTACCATTGTAAATCTGCAGTGAAATTATTTTTTACTGGTTCAGTACAGGAAGGAGTCACCAGAGAAAAGCCTAATGCTGGGAACAATTGACAGTAAAAGAAGAAGGGGACGGCAGAGAATGAGGTGGCTAGATGGAGTCACTGAAGCAGTTGGCGTGAGCTTAAGTGGACTCCAGGGGATGGTGGAGGACAGGAAGGTCTGGAGGAAGGTTGTCCATGGAGTTGTGATGGGTCGGACGCGACTTCGCGACTAGCAACAACCTGTCTTCTCCTAGTACTTCATCCAGATTTAAGAACTCCACTAGCTACATGTTTTGTTTTAGTGCATGCTCACTCGCTCTCACACATTCACACACTCTCACACACAGTCTAATACTGACTAATTCTCTCTTTATGTTTAAATGGATTCCTTGTAAATTTATTACTTTAATCGGGGCCTACCCCAAGTTTGAGGAAGCCCTGGCAAAGTGCCTCCATTGGGCCACCATGTGAATAACCTTTCAGTGGGTGCCTCGGCCCCAGCAGGTAACTCACCACAGCAGACTGGGCCTGTTTGTGGGCTTACTATGTGTGGAATATTGTGGCTGTTCAAGGTATCATACATATACACCACACTACATTCTGGGAAAATTAGGATAGCAGGATGGCAAGAGCCACATCAATGGGCCAACATTTTCTTTCCTGCCACTGACAAGCAGCTCCGTGGGGAACCTGGGAACAGCAGCAGCAATGTGGGGGATAAGTAGCCCCACAGAGATGCTCAGATCATGTGTTTGGGCCTATGCAGCTCAAGCTTCTCCCCTTTCATTCTCCAAATGCTAATCTATTCATGCATATAAAGAAATACATGGATATAAAGACATATAAATAGCATTAATTAATTGATCAAAGGCATTTGGGAAATGTACAATAATAGCAGGAGCAGCTTGTCCACATGGGCCCAGTGGTCCTATCTGACCAGGTCTGGCATGTTCAGCAGTAGGGTCTGCTCAGTCATTTACCCAAGTGCCAGCAACAGGCCTGGCTTTCATTTTCTTGTAATTATGTTTAGTTTATTATTTAGGTAATATATCTCACAGTTTGGCAAGAGACCTTTCAGGCTTATTTGAGCATGAGAGAATAAAACCACAGAATCTGTTTGCAATAAAAATCCTTCTGCTATAGGGCAGATTTATCCCAATTTGCAATTTTAAGTTCAACTATATAATCTGTAAAGAAATTTAAAAAGAAATTTTTCTCCCTCTGGGTCACTTCTTGCAGTCCCCATCCCCTGCCAAGCTTTTGGTCATAGGGACCTCTCTGTGTCCAGCCCTTGGACCACATCTTTTTTTGCAGTCCCCAGTCGCTGGCTTCTTCCACAGGTGTGTAGGTCTCCATTAACCAAATTGCATCTTCCAGAGTCTCTGGTTTTTGATACTTCACCTAATTCTAGGCCATTCTGAGCATTATGCTTGAGTAGGACAAGTTCTGCTACTTGTTTGGCAGCATGGACTGCAAGTTTTAACCATCACAAACCACTAGCTCTGATCTTCTGGCCAATTACTGTGTTGAAAGTCTCATTTCTCATTCTCTGATATGGTTCTTCTGACACATTCAGGATCCCTAGGAAGGCTGTTTTCACTTGGTCACAATCCCCCACCGGTAAATGTATCTGCTGCTTCTTGTGCTGGCCTGGTCAGGCAAGGAGTTACAATCATGTGCTTTGGGCCAGCCTGCTACAAGAGCCACCCTTTCAAAGGAATTCAGGAAAACCTCTGGATCATTGTCAGGTGTCATCTTTGAAATGTTAATAGGGGCTATCCCCCCAACTCTCAGCTCAGCCAACAGGCCTACTGCAGTGTTTCCGCCTTTAGGGGAGTGCAATCCCTCCATAATTTGCTGTATTAAGGTATTTTGATTGGGTGCTAAATAAAGCATGCCTGCTGATTGGCTGTTATACCAATTATTGTTGCTCTTCTGCCTGTTGGTCTTGTTGCTCTGCTAGCCAAGCTATCCATGGCACTGGACAAGCAGGGTTAGGAGTTGCTGCACCCACACCCTGTGAGAGACCTGCTTTCTCCACTGGTGACACTGGATTGGGAGGGAGGGGAATGTCAACCCTTCCTTGCTCCATAGCCTCCATCAGAAAGACCAGATTGGCAAGAAGTCTGGAAGTGCATTTATTGAGGATTCAAGGGTACAGTTTAGGCACACCTTACAAAGGAAAGAGGGAATCTCTGCCCCAACATAATGAAAGCCACCCCGGTTCTGCCATGGTAGCATCTTCTCCTTCACAGCAAACAGCCCTTGCTACTGGTTTCTCTTGGGAAATTAGCAAGTTGACCCCCCAGGTTGTTTGCTTGGCTGACAGAAACAGCCAAACAGACTGAGAACCTGAGTTTGAAGATGCCTCCCCCAAAATTCTGAGCTCGCCCTGCCTCATGCTTCCTCAGACAAACTGAGATGGGTGACCAAGATGGTTCTGCCCTGGCTGTACTCTTCCTAGAGTGTGGATCTCAGATAGGGTGGAAATGGTTCCTCCTTCATTTCCCCAAGCAGTAGGTGTGCTGGTTTCTGGTCTGCCCTGAAGCTTAGTCACCGTACCTTCCCAAGCTCCACTTTTTTCCTCTGTGTCCATTGTCAGGGTACCCTTGATAGCAGCCACGAAACAGGATAATTGGGTTCAGAAAGGAAAAACCCCTTTCACTTTGAACCTCAGCAGTATATTGAAAGATCACTCAGCCCCCCTGCAGTTACTTGTGGCAGCATGCTACTGGGTAGTGGTTCGCACCACCAACTGCAAAAACACAGCCCATGTACAGACATTTTTATAACCTTCTAGTCATGTACAGAGTATTAGGTTTCCAGATATTGTTAATATAATAACATCTTGAAGTCTTCATACACAAAACAATACTCTAAACCAATCAGAAATGCCCCTGACAATAGAATAGAAAATTTCCCTGAATGAGTCTTATCGACAAGTCAGTTCAGTGAATTCCTGAGTATGGATCAGCCTCTGTGTCTGTTTGAACATGCAAATGTGTCTGATTGAAGAACCATTCAGAAAAACTGGTTTGATAACTACCTTGCACAGGCACTTGCCTCTGTTGAGCTAGATGATTAATTGGGTCCATTCAGAAACAAATGGCCACCTTTGTCTCCACTCTCTGCAGTTGATGAGAACACTGGCTGATACTGTTAGCATACAGCAGCTTCTCAGCCCAGCTAAGAATCCCATCTTCTTAAAGAAACAGCAATGCTAAACAGTAACCTGGCTTGGAATTCTGCTGCTTTCTGAGAAAGGAGCACAGGTTTGATTTTGTAACACAAAGGCACATATAAGCAACCTTTTTCTACCAGGATTTATTCTGGATTTCTCCAACATCGTCAATGTACTACTGCCACAAATCCAATACCTCCTCTTTCTCATTCTCCTCCTACATTCTTTATATTCCCCCTTCCCTGGCCCAGCCACTGCCACCCAGGTGTCAGTGGTATGGTGTGGTATTTTAGTGCTTATATCTGTAATCTGCTATTATGTTAGCAAATTACTTGCTTTGCAGTCTGTATTTGGATCTTCTGCAGTCAGTCATTTGTACTCTACTAAGATATCGAAATGGCAGCATCTGAACCAAACGAAGTGCAGCAACAAAAAAATGTCTTGTGCTATCAGGCTTCTCTAAAACAAGGAATAAGTTTATGTAATGCAGCCAGATGGCTCCAGTGAGTGAGTCATACCACAGAATCCATGAAAAGTGTCCCCTATCTATTAACCATCAAAGTGAGTCATATGTCATGCTGGGCAGGGAGGGGAGGGGGGTTATCCTATGCAGACACTAATCAGTTTGACTTAATGTTCTATGGGATGGAGGGGTTAACTCTAAGACCTGATCATGCACTGAGCAGAATCAAGTTATAACAGAGATTATCAACTTGCTCCTCATCCGAGCATTTTCCTGTACATTTGTTGTACATGAAAGGTTTGTTTGGTGGAGCACCCTTCAAATATGTGACCCCCACATACAGTCTGAACTACTACAATTCTGGTAAAGATTTCCTGCTTGATTCTACTGACTTTATAAACTATCCCTTAGTCATCTGTTAACTGGCCATGTTAATGTATTATGCTATTGAGACTAGAAGAGGAAAAAGAAAAGGAGCCAGAAAAGGAGAAGTTGTAATAAACATATTCTGTAGCCTCTGTGTTGTGGGCCAGTATCACTGCCGCAGCAGGCTTTATCATCTATAGCCGAAAACTGATCAGAAATCATTTGGAGGCATTTGAACCTATTATGCTCATGCAAAGTCAGAATCAGTGTGAGCTTACCATAGAGTTGCCAAATAATTTGGATTGTTCCTGACTTTAGGATTTTTCTATGCCTGGACCCACATAGCATGGAGATCTTGAAGTTTATGTTTGGCCATTGAAATTTCTGCATTTGGTGATTAATCTGGCCTTACTTGTAAACCTGTTTTCACAATTTGATCGGCCTTGACCATCATAATGAAAAGGTTCTATCTACCCACTCAGGGAGCCTTATGGCTAATGGGGTGGGATAAAAATCTAAACAAATAATGTCAAAGATGCCATTGTTGGACTAAACCTCTCTGGATAGACTTATTTAGGTCCTTGGCTGTATTCACAAATAACACTAAAAATGCTGTGTGGTTACCATGTATCTCACCTTGTGTCCTGGGCTTACACATTAGTGTGGTTTCTAGGCACACATGCTTTCCATGATCCCCCATCTTCTCTCCAAATGGCAGCATGTATCCCTTCAGTCCCTGTGAATCAGAATCAATCCCAAGGTGCACTGCTTCTGCTGGTATCACTTGCCTCTCTCACTGGCTCACATGCTCCTCTGGGCATGGTCTCAGCCTGCTACCTGTTTTTGGGAGGGTGCTGCTTTAGAGGAACACTGCAAAAATGCGCCCCACTGCTGCCCTGCCCTGCTCCAAAATGCAAATGTGCATGCATGTGCACACCTCTCCTCTACCTTCACTGCACATGTGGCCATACCTCCCACATGCAAAATTCTCACATGCTGACATGGGCCACCTCCCCCTGCAGCCAGGCACATGGAGGGCACCTGTGTGGGTACTCCAAGCCACTGGCAAGGGGAGCTCATCCTGTTGAAAAGATTTCCAAAGGGAAATGTGGACACCTTCCTAGCAAAGTATTCCAGCTGACCACACGGAACATGTCTGTCCTGCAGCTGTGGCAGCAGGGCAGGGGGACAGCAGGGCTTGCTCATAGCCCTCAAGAATGCCAGGGACAAGATAGGAATGGCAGAGAGGGTGGGAGAGAGCACAAGAGATTGGTCTCCTCCAGGTGATCACCGTGATGGTGATGTCTGCACACAGCCTTTATGCTTCTCCTGTGTAAAGCTGCCTCACATGAGGAGAGCTGACTCCCTGAGAAGAGAGGTCCTATATTATGTGCTGCAGAGCTCAGAATGAGGTGGCTGAGTTGTACAGATCTGACTCAGCCGTTGGGTACTATGGAAGTTTTATGGCTGTCACCAGCTATATGATTCCTAAGGAATGAACCCTTTAACCTTTATGATAGGTGAGGCTCTTTTACTGTAGCAAGTCCTATTTGGTGTGCTCTGTGTCAAAATGCAGGGTGTCTGCTTGATGAGTCAGGTGTATAACACTACAAAATTTAAGACAATTTAACTTATTTATAGAAAACTGGTTAATCCAAAATTATCTCTACAGTAGTCTTGCACACAGTTACCGCTTCTATAATATGTAGCTGTTTATTTAACACTGAATTACTTCTTATGTCCTATGTACAGATTAGATTTTTAAAGGGTATGTGTGTAAGTATTTTAATATACTGAACAATTCTACAGCACCACTGCTCTGAAAACATGGTTGCAGGGTTGTATGGGGAGAAGGGATGGAATTGCATAGAAGACACAGAGGTTTGAGGCCTAGGGTTTCTTTCTACTCTGAGGATTAATCTTCAGCTGGGTAAAAGCTGTATGTGGAACAGATTAATACAGTCAGCAATTAAATGAGCGTGCTTATACTACTATTTGCATGTAGTAAAAATGCACAGAAGTGTTTCAAGGACAAAATATTATTTCTCTTTAAAGGATAAAGAGATTTGTAAATCCTGCACATATCAGCTGTGAGCATTTCTTCTAACAGATAGAAACAGACAGTGTCACAGCTGGCTAAATATAGCATATGCCCATATTCTCTTCAAGCCACAATAGGTAACATCTAAATTACAGGACTGATAAAAAGAACTTTTACCACTAAAACAAAGCTGCATCTGAGATATACAGTTCCCTCCCTTTAGAATATCAGAAGATGTTGCGGAGGCCGCAACACAAATTCAGATTCAGCCTGAATCTATGATTAATCTATTTCAGTGTGCATGTTATTTTAGCTAGCTTGAAGGTTAGTATAATTGTGCCCATAACACTGTAGGAAAGATCAAACCTTTCATTATAACATTTTGAAATAGCCTGCTATACAGGGGATGCTGTTGGCAATCGTGTGTCACTGGATCTGCAACACTGTGGTAAATACAAATTAGCCAATCTTCCTTCACTACTTTGGACAGCCTTGGTTTTGGTATTTTAGATTTCAAAGCAGAATTAATTGAACATAAATGTGGGATGCTTTGTAATTTGTTATTTAGAACTATATTTTCCAAAGGAGAAAATGGTGTTTGATCTTGGCATACCACCCAGATACAGATAGGAAGATACATTAATTTGATACATATATCTTAAAAACATGGATACTTCTTATATTTGTTTTCTATTTCAATAGAAAACAGTAAGCTGTTTATCCACTGCAGTTTATATACTGCTATTAATATTTTAACTTGCTGATAGTAATTTAAACTGATAACACAACATTAAATATATATTGCTATTTCAAGAAAACCTGAACAAAACAGAGGAGATAATTTTACTAGTCATGCAATAACACACATTAAATTCATAGCTATGGACTAATGAAATTGGCATACTTACTTATACATCAAATAGTAAATATAAAAGGTTTTCACATAAGAAAGAAATTTAATGCAGACGAAATATTTCAGCATATTATATAACAGCATTTGTATTTAAATAAGCTCTCTTTGCATTCAAGATGCTGGATGATATTTTTAAATCGTTACTCAGCAGAATACAATGTAAACACTACCTCATACTAATTAGGCATCAACTCTTTGAAACAATGTGTATGTTTCTAGTACAGATTTTTCTTACCTTTATTTTCAGATTCTTTCATCCTGCCTTTCCTCTCCTTGCTGCAGCTCAGTAGAAATAAATAAATAAGCACCAGCTGATTGCTGAAATGCTGACTTTTGATTTGTCATTCACAGCCAGTCATAGGTCATGCAGGCTGTGTTCTTCAGTCCAGGGTAGTGATGTGGTGATAATTTGGGTGAAACAGTGTACAGTGCTGGCTTATACTTCAGATTATAAAAAAGAGAGAAGGGATGAGAACACAGGAAGACCCAACACATTTAATAAAAGCTGGCATGGAATAGGATCTGGAGTCAAAAGGTTTTCTCAGTTCATTTCTGCAAATGAAGTCATGTTTGTTCAATAGAAATAAAAACTATCCATATATTTTTGCTAATTTCACCAAGGAAATAATACGAAGGAAAAACAGAAGGTGTTTCTGGTAAGGAGTGTATTCTGAATAGTTATTATACTGAGTTTCAGCATGAACACTGGAATCTGTGTGGTTTAGAAATCTGAGTATTTTATTCCTATTTTTAATCATTTTCTTCTGGTAATGACACCATTCCCTCCAGGGCATAGCAGAAAGTTGTTTTCTTTCTGTAATCCATGTTCACCATGTATCTATCTGTGTGTGTGTGTTGAAAAAGTATTCTGAACAAAGAATAAAGTACAACCCCTTCTAGAAATATCCACATATCTTGGACCTTTCCTTCTTGTTATGTTACAACTAATGCCAATCTATTTTTGTTTACTTTAAAATAAATACTTTTACAATAAAAATATTTTACCTTCACAGTATTGACTATCATGTGTGCATCAAGTGGTAGCAATTAAATGCATTTCAGTTTCAAGTTGTAATGCAGCAAAATGTGGTGTGTCTTATGGATAACTGGCTCCCAACCCTGAGCAACCATTTGACATTAGACTCTTCACCTTCTTCACTTAATATGTGCACCCGACTACAACCTTGAGGTTGTAGCAGCACAACAACAAAACAGTATTCCAAAACTAGCTGGAGTATTAGCCTCCCTACCCCATGCACTTTTTATCATTCTTTATCACCTAAGAAATGAGATAGATGAATGCACATGATGGTAAATGGTATATTTTTTCACTGTAATCCCACCTTTCTCCAAGGAATTTAGGGCATCTATTACCCCTTTTCTACAATTTTGGGAGGCTGAGAAAGTGCATGAGGCCAAGATTAACCCAGTAAAACATAATGACTAAGCAGAAAATTAATCCTAACTCTCCCTGGCACAGTCAATCCTAAACATTTTACTGCTTGAAATTAAGGACAAGATGTCCTTTGCTATTTCATTTGCAAGGGGTAACCAGGCAGGTAGTTGAATCTTACTTCAACATTAGCAGTGATACAGGCTATATTCACACAAAACAACAAACATTACCATATGGTTACCATCATCCATGTTTTTTTTACCATGAACTGCCTGACAATCAAGTGGTTTCTACATTATCATGGTTTCCATCCTCCCTGCTCAGTCTTCCCTGAGGGTCCCTGTCAGGGTCCAGGGCCAGAATATAGGCAGTCAGAGACAAGACAAGGGACCAGGGCAACAGAATTTGGGACTAGACTGAGTCCAAATCATAGTCACAGAGCAGGCCAGGGTCAGGAACCAGAAGTATGCATCAGGGCAGAACAAGGATGTGGTCATGAACAAGCCAAGTCAAGAACAGGAAGACATAGAAGTGCAGGTACCTTGAGGCAGGATACATGGAAGGCAAGATGCACAGCAAAGTTCAGGCAAGATGCAGGAGCTGAACCACAGCTGCATTGCTGAGGCAGCAAAGCTAGGCAGGATACAACAGGAACCAAATGCAGCAAGGGTTAGGCTAGGTGCAGGATCTGAACTACACCACAGCCAGCAAGAAGACTATGTTGCTGAGGTAAGATAACAAGGCAGGATACAGTGAGGCAGGAAAAAGGTCAGGCAAGAGGCAGGCACAACAGCAAGGTAGCATGGCAAGGCAGGATCCACAGCAGGAAACACAATCAGTAAAGTTCAGGCAGGCACAACAACAAGCAGGAAGATGTTACTGAGGTCAGGAAGCTGGGCAGAGAGCTTGCTCTTATATAGCTCTCCCCACAGCTGGTACTCTTCTTAGACTGAGGGCTCTAGCAGGAACTAGGACTAATCCTCCAAAAAACTAGTGGTGTATCTCATATTGTGACACTCTGTTGGCATGTATCCCATCAGCCTCTGTATTTGACATTCAACCCCAAGGTGAATCATTCCCTGCCTATGTCACCTGCTTCTTCCCCACTGGTCCACACACAGAAGTTGGATGGCTGGAGTGGGTTCTGCAAGTGCTTTTCTTTCTAGGAGACTCTGTGGTAGTTTTATACCAGGACCATAGAAAACATGAACCTGAATTCAGGCAGCACAAGTCATAGTGGTATGGAGAAACCATAGAATGAGCTGTTCTTTCTTCTTGTCCACAGCCTTCTCCAGACTTGTGCCCTCCAGATGGTTTGGACTTCAATTTCCATTAGCCTCAACCAGCACGGCTAGCCTCCTAGCAGCAATGCTGGGAGTCGTGGTCCAAAATATCTGAAATACATCAGGTCAGGGAAGGATGGCATCCTAGTTCCCAGTTCTATAACTGGGACACATGTTCTAAGCTGGCCTCTACTTCAGAGTGACCCCAGCTACATCATGTGTTGAAGGCTACAATAAACGGTTTTATCCACTTCATTTTGCCAAAGCCTAGTACCCGACCTAGAGTTCAGACACTGGCTCTTGCCAGTCATTATGTAATATAAGAGTGTGCCAGAGACATATAATGGCTTTGGAAATAGAAGCTATGATATCCCACATGGACCCTTGAATAACTGCATACTATAGTCTACAATAGGGCTCACTGCTGAGGATGAAGTTTAGTCCTCAACATCATATAGGCACATAGAAGGAGTAACCAACAACCAAAATCCTATTTATGTAATAGCTATGTAAAAACATCATTTCTCTATCACTTAATCCACTCATTAAATGTGAATTTCATAGTGCACATCATGAGGATGGGGAAAAGGTCCTTTGGAAATGCTTTAGCGAACTTCATCCAAAAAGCTTTATATTGAACCTCCCAGAAACTTGTCCTGGTGGGACAAGTGAGGGGAAAGAATCAGGTTTTCAGGTCCAGGGTGTTAGATGTGCTACAGGGGGTGGTGGGACTCCCACATAGAGGATGTCAGAATCAGGGAAGATGGGAGAAAGGAGGAAGCTGAGGGACCCAAAGAAAGAGATTTGTGAGAAGGTGCTGAGATGCATGTATACCAATGCTAGGAGCATGAGAAATAAGCAGGAAGAGCTTGAGGCTCTCCTGGGAATAGAAAGGTATGACCTGGTGGGGATCACGGAAACTTGGTGGGATGAAAGGCAAGACTGGAATGTAAACATAGAGGGGTATCACCTGTTTAGAAAGGACAGGAAGGGAAAGAGGGACAGGGGTGTAGCTTTATATGTCAGAGAAGGAATAGGATGCGGTGAGATAGAATGCAGCACAGATGGGGATCTGGTAGAGGTAGTCTGGGTGAAACTAAAGGGTTTTGACAAGGAGAGGGACCCGACAGTGGGGGTATGTTACTGCCCTCCAAATTAAATTAAGACCCTGGACAATGCCCTGATAGACCAGATTTGAAGGATAAGTTGGGGGAGGGACATGGTAATTTTCAATTTCACAGACATTAGTTGGGAGCCTCACTTGGCAGAGACAGCCAGGTCAGGTCGCTTCCTAGAAGATATAGAGGGAGGGTTTTCATGCAGAGGGTCCAGGAGGCGACGAAAGGACGGAATATCCTTGACTTGATCTTGACCAACAGGGAGGAGCTGATAGATGGGGTGCAGATTAGGGGAGCTCTGGATGTGAGTGATCACTCCATCCATTGCTTTGAGATCAGAGGAATGGGGATGAGTAGCAAGTCAAGTATTAGAAGCTAGGACTTTACAAGGGTCAACTTTGGTCAATTGAAGACCAAACTGGGAAAAATCCCCTGGGAGAGGGTACTGGAAGGCAAGGGAGTTGAAGAGGGGTGGATGGGACTAAAAAGGGTGGTTTTGGAGGCGCAAGCCTTAATGATACCTCTGGTGGAGAAGGGGTGAGGTTCCAGAGGACTGGAGAGTGGTATCAGTGGTCCCAATCTTTAAAAAGGGTAGCAAAGGGGACATGGGCAATTATAGGCTGGTTAGCCTCATATCCATTGTGGGAAAGACAATGGAAAAGCTCATAATAGGAAATGCTCCAGAGTCCCTAGATAGGGAAGGGAGGTTGGTGGCCACACAACATGGCTTCCACAAAAACAGATACTCCCAGACGAACCTTGTGGGATTCTATGACAAGGTTTCAAGAGCGCTGGATGGAGGGATGCGATGGATGTGGTTTAACTGGATTTCAGCAAGGTCTTTGATAAAGCAAAGATATCCTGGTTGAGAAATTTAGGAGTTTTGGGATAGACCAATGCACTGTCCGATGGATTAGGGCATGGCTGATGGACCAAAAGCAGATGGTTACTATTGTGTGAAATCATTGGGATGGCGGACGGTGACAAGCAAGGTCCCCCAGGGCTCAGTCTTGGAACTGATCCTGTTCAATCTTTTCATCAATGACCTGGAGGAGGGGGTGACAAGTCTGCTGGTTAAATTTGGAGGTGATACTAAAATACGGGTGGTGGCCACAACTGAGGAGCAGGTACTCCAGATCCAGTAGGATCTGGACAGACTGTGGAAGTGGGCCGGGAATAACAAGATTGGAATGGACATCACAAGTACACAAGTGGCTGGATAGCAGCACTTGTGAAAAGGATCTTGGGGTGCTGGTCGACTGCAAGCTAAACATGAGTCAGTAGTGTGACACAGTGACCAAGAGGGTGAATGCCACCCTTGGATGCATAGCCAGAAGTGTGGATTCTAGATCGAGGGAGGTATTACTGCCATTTTATAAGACTCTGGTGCACCTGCAGCTGGAGTATTGTGTTAAATTCTGGGCTCCTCATTACAAGAGGGATATAGCAAGGTTGGAATCAGTGCAGTGAAGGGCCAGTCGGATGGTGGCTGGTTTGCAGTGTAAGCAGTATCAAGAGAGACTGAGGGAGCTGTCTTTGGAAACTCAGAGGGGACCTGTTAGCAATGTACAGGTACGTGAGGGGGTGCCAGGCAGATGTGGGACATGACCTTTTTTCCTCTGCAGTGGAGAGCAATGGAGCAAAGCTCAGGGAACCAAGATTTAGAGTGGATGCCAGAAATACTTCCTGACAGTTAGGGCCCCTAGGGTATAGAATGGGCTTCCACGGGAGGTGGTTGAAGCCCCATCAGTGAAAGCGTTCAAGGATAGGCTGGATGTGCACATGGTAGGAGCCAGCTGGAGCCGAGGGTCAGATGAGATGGCCCAGGAGGCCCCTTCTGACTCAATCTGTTTATATGTTTCTATTTTTAAATAAGCATTGTTTTGTATATATGCCTAATAGGAGAAATGTTTTTTTTTAACTGGTATCAAGTAAGCAATAGCATTGAAACTGAGCATAGCATTCTATCACTGGACATAATCTCATTCACATTTTAATTCCATTTGAAACCAGTAGTTTGTACGTTCTTAACCTAATGGCTCCTCTGCTTCCTATCATTCAGGACAATCCACCTTACTCAGAACATGACAATAATATATTCTTGTTTTTTAAGCTATTTTGGACTGTCTTTTGTAATTCACTAAATCAGTTTGGGCATGTATTTTAATTCCTACCCACCCCCTTTTAGTTACCACGAACAGCAAAAACTGAAGTGATTTGAGTTTTTCAGTAGAGTTCCTGCTCTTAATTTAGCATGCTATTAAGAAAGCAGTTCAATGGTGACATGTTACACAGGGTCTCCAGTAATGTTGCTACTTGTGATACAAAGTTTCCCCGTTGAAGGAAAGATTATTCCTTAAAATCACATTTGTTATTCTAAAGAAAAAGTAGGCACAAGTGCAACACAAACCAGGCAAATAGTTAAACACACCCCCACAGCTCAACCTTGCAGTGATAAATTTTGAAGCACAGATGTTCATCGTGATGCTCCAAGAAGGCCAAAATGCTGGCAGCTATGTTAACTCCTGTTACTAATTCTAGTAATTTTAATTTCAAGAGGCACAGATCTAAAGCTACTGAGTTAATTGCCCATTCAAGACTAGCTGAGCTCCCACTGCATTATAACAGTTGCTTTACTACCCTGTTCCTAAGAAAACTCCTATCTTCCTTTGTGAGGATTGTAGCAAAACTCAAGAGGAGAAAATTCTGAAGGGGATGAGAAATAGCTTTCCTAATAGATATCTATATGATTGTTAAGATAATTGGAAGGCATGCTGGTTGTACTTCGATCTGCAGATGCCTTGGAAGGAGGCTTTCTTCATGCTGGCAGCCACCTTATGGAATACCTTTCCTTATATTCAGCAATGCCAACTGTGACATGTTTTGGGCACCCATTAAAGCCCCATCTCTCTACTACTGCCTTCCATGAATGGTTGTGCTGGCCTGTTAGACTGCTGCTTATTGTTCTAAATATTTTAGTTGATTAGTTTTTGTACTTATTATGTGTTTTACCATTCTGATGTCTTGTGATATGGTAAGCAAAAATCCAGCATTGTCTGTTAGGCCAGGCTCTCCTACACCAGAGAAGTATGTATACACATATCAGGTTCCTTCCCCCTCTTCAGAGGAATACCTAGAATGCTGATTACCTCCCGATAAGTGTGGTAAAACGTTTCCATATGCCTGGACCAATATTAAAGTTTATGTAAGAAATAGTAATCAGTATCTGCCCACAATTATGCTACACTTCCATTCCTTGTACCTATCATACACTCTGAGAATCAATGTCTTGAGAAGATGCTTGGATTGCACTGGTGTACCCAAAGGAAATAAAAGCATTCTGTCCTCATACATATGAATGGATTCATGTATTTATGTACTACTGCCCATGCTGTTGGCCAGTTGTTTTGTAGGAGGAGGATTAAAAACTATCATGCTATACATATTGATTACGATACACTACAGGAGAAGGATGAAGTCAGCACAGAGCTTTGTTAAGTGTTTGGTTGGGTCTAATTCCTCCGTTACAGCACTGTAAGAGAAAGTTAGAGTTTCTCTTCATTTCAGTTTCTCATTCATGTGATAACAGAAAATTAGACTTGCTTTTCGTCATTTAAAAAAAAAGGAAATCCATTTTACTAGTTTCACAATAGGAGTTCACCAAGAAATTGGGTTAAAACAGATCTGAGAAGACATGAATTAAATCAAAGATAACTTTATATACTTATATCAAATGGTAATACAGCTGTGGAATCTGGGGGGAGGGGGGACCATTAAAAATGAAAGATCAATACACCCCACCTTCCTCAATGACATTACAAACATACAAAAACTGTTCCCTAGACTGTCTCACCAGAGAAAGGCAGGTTGCTTACCTGTAACTGTCGTTCTTCAAGTGGCCATCTGTGCATTCACACATTATGGGTGCTACGCCTGTGCAGTGCCTGTTGCTGGAATGATTAAACAGCTTTAATGGTTTTGGCGGGAACTCCGCACCCCCCCCCATAGTATAAATGGGCAGGGTGCCCACCATTTCCCCAGTCTACTGAAGACCACCTGTTTGCCCCCAGGTGGAGTTTAGTAAATTTGAACTCGACAGAAAGGTATCAAGGCAGAATAGCTGTCAGAAAGAAACAGTAGGATAGCTATGGATGTGTGAGCATGTGCGTACAGCTATCTACATCAGATGTATAAAATAAGGCCATTTCTGTAAACCCAGTCACTGATACCGAGTTCCCGCCAAAACCATTAAAGCTGTTTAATCTTCCCAGCAACAGGCACTGCACACATGTGTGATGCACAAAGGCCACGATGAAGAACCTTCTTTACTCTCAAGACACAGTCATTACAAAAACAGGATCATAACTTTAAAAATACATCAAGTTCACAATAAAGTGCCAACATCATGAGGTGAAAATTGTGGTGTATTACAGAAGATTGTGATTCCGGGGAAAAGCTAAGAACAAAAAAATAAAGCCAATAACATGTGGGTGGCTTCTATATGGAGTGTTTTTGTTCAGTTACTCAGCAGCAAAGAGAAAGAATTTCAACATTGGAATAGATTGGTATATATTTAAATACCTATGTATGAAATATTCACACAGCAATATAGTAGCTTCATACTAGGTCATCTTCCCCATGTGCTACCAAATGAGTTCTGGAGTTGAAACTCTTCCATAACTTTTAGAAGACCAATTTCATAGAACTGCTACAGGTAAAGAAGAAACAAACAATTTGCAAAGCAAGTATGCGGCTTCCCCAATCTTTTACATCCACCTACAACTCAATTTGCAGGTATTTCTGCGAGGTCCCCCGACTTATTTATATAGCACTGAAAACATACAGTATACTTTACAAAAAGAATAAAACTACAAGCCATTCCTTGCCCAAAGTGAATTGTGACTTCAAAACAAGCAGACAGAACTGCAAAAGGGAGGAAACATCAGTCAATTACAAGTATCTAATGTCACTGATATATAACTGAAATGGAAGAATTTTTCAATGCCTCCAAAAAGGTCTCCAACCATACCTAAACAATTCAACAAAAATTGGCTACATATACAGCAATAGCCTAAGAAAATGGAGAGGAGAAAAGAAATGGACCAAATTAATACTCCATTTACATCAGATTTCTGTTCTCCTCTCTGGAGGTTCAGAAGAATATAGAACATTATAGCACCATCTTTCCTCAGCTGTTACTCTCAGCCTGTGACATAGAAGAGATGCAGAAACCCAGCATTTTACTTATACAGGCCAATTACCATAAATTCATACATGCACAAACAGGTAGGAAATGTTTGGGACAGATCAATAACCTAGAACAAGTTGCATTTAATTGAAGGGGGGGGGAGCACAATGCTTTCAAAATAATGGCTTCCTCCCACCTGCCAAAGGCTAAACAAATGTTGCAGAACAGCCTAGGTGGAGCCTTACCCATCTGCCAGCCCAAGACTGGAGTGCCTGAGGTTTGGGTAAGTGAATAAACATCACCATCCACAGGGTACCCCACCAAAGTATTGCTGGGGCACCTGAAACCCTAACCCGAAACATCCTCTCCTGACCAGCTTCAAAGGCAGGTGAGTTCATTACAAGTCTGGCTATACTAGCCATTAAGAGATCCATCATCCTTTTATATGGGGGGAAAAAAATCTTTCACTGATGTCCAATTCTTTGTTGCATGCATCACATTGAAATTCATGTTAATTCTAACATCACTTGAAAAATGAATTCCTTTTATTTTAAATCTGTTTACTACAGAGGTTTTAATGCTTTTATTTTTACAAATTAGTGTCCATTTGAACTTTATATTGTTGTTGATCTCAAATATTCACTTCACTAAATAGCCATAGTAATGGTATTAGTAGAAAACATTGCTCATTCTGTAGGCTCCAAACTGGAGACTTGCTAAAGTGAAACCCAGCACAGCCAACCTCTGTGTTGAACTACAGAGGACTGAACCAAGGATATACATAATCATGGTTAAGAGATCAGGAAATGTTAAGAGACTGGGAAATGTTTTGTCTACACCAAAGCTTATCTATTTCAAGTATTTAAATAGTTATTGCATCACCAGTTTTTCTTGCATAGCACCAATTGTAGTCTGTGCATAAAATGGCATTAAGGTCTAATCTTGCACCATGGTTATTTAAAAGACATTTGCTCTATTTAACTGCATATAGGAAAGCCTTTATATAAATGATTTTCAAAATACAGATGCTTTTAAAAATAATTATAATTTTTAAAAGAATGGACAACTCCTAAATCATTTTGCTTCACTGATGTAAAATATTTTTAAATTCTTAACTGAAGGCAAGTCCTTACTATTTTATTCACTACAGATGGCCACTCGAAGAACATCAGTTACAGGTAAGAACCTGCTCTTCTTCGTCGTGGCCTCTGTGCATCACACACATGGGTAGAATAACAAGCTTACCCGAATTGGAGGAGGAAGGTGTCATCAATGGAGAACAGAAGAAAGAACAGCTCTGCCAAAGGAGCAGTCCCGCCTGGCATGAACATCCAGCCTGTAGTGTTTGACGAAGGTACACAGAGTAGCCCAGGTGGCAGCTCTGCATATGTCTTCCATCAGACACTGGATGCAAAGGCTGATGAGGCAGCAACAACTCTAGTGGAGTGACCCGTTGGGGTAGACGGTAAATCTAACTTGGCCAGCTCATAGGACAAGACAATAGTATTAACTATCCATTTCGCAAGCCGTTGGGGGGTTACTGGGTAACCCCGGCCATTTTCAGAATATTTAACAAATAGTCTGTTAGATTGCCGAACAGACTCTGTTCTAGACCTATAAAAGGCTAGACAGCGCCGGACATCTAGCATATGCAGGGACCTCTCTATCGGGATTTGAAGGGACTGGAAAAAAACGCTGGTAGTACTATTTCTTGCTGCATGTGAAACGAAGTAGCGACTTTAGGAAGGAAAGTAGAGTCTAACCGCAAAACTACTTTTTCTTTATGAAAGTTCATAAAGGGAGGGTCTACCCTGAGGGCACAAAGTTCAGAAGATCTACGAGCTGACATAACTGCTGCTAGGAAAGCAGTCTTCCAGGAAGCAAAGCGCATATCAATTGTGGCCGTGGGTTCGAAGGGTGGTCGAGTTAGCGCCTGTAAAACCACCAAGAGACTCCAAGTGGGCATAAATGGTCTGATTGTTGGGTATAAATTACAGAGTCCTCGCAAAAATCTCTTTATCAAGGGTTGGGAGAAAATGGAGAAAACTTGAATAGTCCCACGATGAGAGATCACTGCTGTATATACTTTAATAGAAGAAGGCTTAAGTCCAGACTGGTGCAATTCGAAAAGAAATTGAAGAACCTGCTGTACCGACGCCGATACAGCAGTAAACGAGTGAGATTCAGCAAAAACAGAATCTGCGCCATTTCGCTGCGTACGACTTGCTAGTGGATGGCCTTAAAGCAGAATCGAGAATATACTGCAGATCCGGAGGTAAGGAGTGTGAAGTTGCGGCAGCAGCGGACGGAAACTGGGTCGACATCAATGCAGCAGTCGCAGTCATCGGATTCGCCAAGCAGTGAGCTTCAGCGGCAGAAGATCGAGGTGTCGGATTGTGCCCTCCCTCTGAGTGATCAAGTAAGGGAGATGGGGGAGCTGAATGAAATCGTCCCATGAGATTTGAAGGACAGTCGAAAACCATGGTTGACGAGGCCACCAAAGGGTTATCAGGAACCCCGTAGCCTTTTGGTGGACAATTTTTGCCAACACCCGCATGATGAGGGGGATAGGTGGGAAGGCGTAAAAGGTTATGCCGTTCCAGGGAATCATAAAAGTGTCCCCGGACGACCCCTGTCCTATCCCTGCTCTGGAGCAATAATTCTTGCACACCCTGTTCTGATGAGTGGCGAAGAGGTCTATGTCCGGAGGACCCCAGAGGCGAAACAGCTCGTCTCGAATTTGAGGGTCCAGCTCCCATTCGTGCGAGCACGACATGTGTCTGCTCAAAAGATCTGCTTCCATATTGTCCGTGCCTGCTAGGTGAACTGCTAGTGGAGTGATGTCCCTCGGGATGCACCAGTCCCAAATCTGTATCGCCAGGTGGGCCAGTTTCTGGGATCAAGTGCCCCCTTGTTTGTTCAGATAAAAGACTGCAATCATGTTGTCCGACGAGATCTGGACGACGTGGTGCTGAAGTATGTCCTCGAAAGACTGCAGGGCTTTGAAAACAGCAAGAAGTTCCAGGAAAGAAGTTCTTGGAGTCCATATGATTCCAGGTCCCTTGAGTGCAGAGGTTGGAGCAAACAGCCCCCCATCCCGTAAGAGACACATCGGTACCGACAGTCATTGTAGGGTACCGAGGTTGAAACGGGACGCCGACATTTAGATTGGTTGGTTCTGTTCACCATAAAAGGGATTGAAGAACAGAGGACGGGATCCGTAGCCGTCTGGTAGGCGGGTCTCTTTGCGATTGGAAGACCCCATTGAAGAACAACTGTAGTGGCCGTAGGCGGAGCTTGGCATACGGAACTACGGTGATCGCTGCTGACATGTGCCCCAATAGTCTCTGAATGGATCGTGCTGGGACGGTCCTTTTTCGTCGAATTCGAGTGATATGCCGTACTATGGCGTCTTGTCTGTCTTGTGGAAGAAAGGCTCTTGTCACCGTCGAACCCAGCTGGGCTCCAATAAAGTTGATCACCTGTGTAGGAAGAAGGGAAGACTTCTGTCGATTAATGCAGAGTTCCAGGTCTTGTAAGAGAGTACAAGAAGTCTGAACTGCCGAGGAAAGTCCTTCCCTAGTCTCAGAAACCAACAACCAATCATCAAGGTATGGGTATGTTCGAATTCCACAGAGTCAAAGGTGTGCGCAGACTGGAGCCATACACTTCATAAAAACTCGTGGTGCAGCGGCTTATCCAAACGGTAACACCTTGAATTCGTAGATATTAGATAGATATTATTCGTAGATATCTACCGCAAAGTGAAGGAAACGCCTATGCCGTGGATGAATAGCAATATGGAAATAGGCATCCTTCAAGTCCAGCAACGCAAGCCAATCTCCTCTCCCTAGCAGCGGAAGGATATTTTGGAGCGTGGTCATCCGAAATTTCTTAGATGTAATGAACGTATTGAGAGCTCTCAAGTCCAAAATTGGTCGGAGACCACCATCCCGTCTCGGGACGGTAAAATATTTAGAATAGAATCCATGGAGTCTATCCGAGAGTGATAACTGAGTAATCGCTCCTTTAGCAAGCAGTTGGCGAATTTCGTCTAGTAGTACCGACGAGGCTGCTGTAAACCGGATAGGACTCGGTGATGGGACAACATCAAATTCAATTCTGTATCTGTGCTGAATGATGGATACCAACCATCAGATGTAATGGTCTCCCAAATGGGGAACTGACTTTTCAGTCGGTCCCCAAAAGAGAGGGGGAAGGGTGTGGGTGGGAGAAGGAGAAGGGCTCGCTCGCCCCGTCAACGCTGGTGCCAATCGACGTTGAAACGGCGGCAAGCTTGTTGAAAATGGTGGGATGGCTGCCTACGGTGTTGCTGGCATTGATGCGGTTGTTGTTGCTGCCGAGGCTGGTAATGTTGGCAGAACTGAGGGCAAGGCCATGACCACTTACGACGAGGCTGTGATTGTAGCTCCATCCGACGGGCCGTCATCCTGGATTCATGGATCTTTTTTAATTTGCTGTCCGTCTTCAGGTTGAATAAGCCGGACCCTTCGAATGGCATTTCCTCGATTTGACGCTTCATCTCTTCCAGGAAATTACAGTTCCTCAGCCAGGCATGCCTGCGGAGAGAGATGGCGCCCACAAGCGACCTCGAATCGGTATCGACATGGTGGCGAGCTGTCGAAAGTTGCTGTACTGCCACCTGCATCGCTTCCCGCACAAAGGTCTTTGCCAGGTCGGCCTGATTGCCTGGGAAGGTGGCAATGATGTTGTCCAGGCGCTGCATCAAGAAATATTGATAGCGTGCCAGGGCCTCGTAATTGGCTATCCGTAATCCAAGGCTGGATGCTGCATATACCCGGCGCGCTAGGGAGTCCACCTTCCTGACCTCCTTATTGTGGGGAGAAGTATGTCCACGTGCCTCCCGGCCCTGAGAGGATTCAACAACAGAATTTGGTTTGGGGTGACGGAGGAGGAATGGGATGTCCTCCTCTTGGACCCGGTACATCGACTTGTATTTGCGCGGGGTCGGTTGTGGGTGGGCCGGGAGGTCCCATGGCTGAATCATTGCTTGCCATAGTGTTGTGATCAGCGGTAGGGCGATA
This sequence comes from Varanus salvator macromaculatus, assembly GCA_023646645.1. Classification (NCBI taxonomy): domain Eukaryota; kingdom Metazoa; phylum Chordata; class Lepidosauria; order Squamata; family Varanidae; genus Varanus; species Varanus salvator. The sequence goes on along the minus strand of JAIXND010000784.1, from coordinate 30,357,374 downwards.
GATGTGGATTGTTCTCCCCTGACCACATCATAAAAGCGGTCGGTACTCGGTCCCGGTTGTTAGTGGGCTTTGATATCGAGGGATTTCACCAGCCTGGCCATGAGCTCCGAGAAGGAGATGTATGGTTCCTCAGGTGACCCAGGGTCTTGTGATGTAACCGCTGCATCTGGTGAGGTCGAGTCGACATCGGACTCATCAGATTCCATCCAGTAGGGGGGTGGAACACTGGAAGAGAAATCCCCCAGAGACTCTGATCTGCCGCTCTCTCTAGACGGGGGTCTCGGAGCGTCTCCAGGTGTCGACTGGAAACGATCCCAAGGAGCTGGTGGTGAGGACCGTCCTCTGGGAGCCAGGTAATAGGCCAGTCATCAGATCGGATATCTGAGGAACGGCTCCTATGGCTTCTGGGTGGAGCGATGATGGGTTCAGCATCTGGCAGAGCGTACGGCATCAGCGTTGGGGATCTAGCCCTTGGGGGGGAATCCCTTATCTCGCCATCACATATCAAGCCGTGTTGCGGGTCCTCTGGCACCCCGGACTCCAGAGGGTGTTGCGAGGCTGGCGGAGTAACCCTCATAGCCGCCTGGATGGCCAGGACCGAGGGGGCGGATCCAAGACCGGCATCGGTACCGAGGAGGCTGCCGAACCCGAGTGCCGGTGTTTGGGGCACTCGGAATCCCTCGGTTTCTTAGTAGGCTTGCTAGCCTTATCTTTCTTGGCCTTCTTATGCACAGTGTGTTTCTCCGGATCACTGTGCTTTCTTTTTTCCTTCTGCTTCCTCGGCAGGGAAGCAGATTGGTTGGCCATACTCAGAGCGCCTTCAGCCGAAGGGCGTGAGGGTGGAGTGGTGGAGGAAAAGGCCGGACGTTGCGGCAGGTCGGCTGAAGTTGGGTGGCCTTCGAGCAGAGCCAGAGCTATGGGCGGTTTGGCCACTAGCTGGTCCAATTGGCGGAGCGCCTGATCCCACAATAACTTGCGGAAGCGATTCTCCCTATTCTTCCTCGCCTGTTTTGAAAAGGCCAAGCAATGGCGGCATTTATCGGTCCTGTGCCCTTCCCCCAGGCATAGGAGGCACAGGTTGTGAGGGTCTGCCGCGGGCATTTTAGAACTGCATTCCCCGCACTTGCGGAATGCTGCCCATTGCACCATCGCAGAAAAAGGGAAGGAAAGAAGATAGTAAAGCGGGATAGTAATGTTTTTTTTTTTTTATAGGAACAAGAAAGATAAGTGCATGAACAAGAACGAAGTGAAGATACTTAATAAGAACACGAACAGGGAAAATAACTTGGAGAAAAAGGAAGGTTTTTGAACAAGCACAGGAGGTAAGTAACCATCTAAGCGAGAGTGAAGCAGCACGGGGCACAATGAACGGCGGTCGCAAAGACTGGAAAATGGCGGACACTCCACTCCTTATATAATACCAGGGGGGAGGGGGAGTGGAGTTTACCGCCAAAAACTGTTAGCTATTAATCTTCCGGCCAAAGGCACTGCGCAGGCGCAGAACCCATGTGTGTGATGCACAGAGGTCACAACGAAGAACCTGTGGTTCCTTAAAGAGTAACTTTAGGTTCCACTGATAGAAGAGCTGGCCAGCTTATCCATCAGTGAGTGAGAGGAGGGAGGGGAAAGAGAATGGGGTGGGGGATGGAACTATGAGTGAGTTGTGTATATTTATAAGTGGGATCTCCATTTGGCCTGGGCTACACCAAGGCACACGAGGCCTGGACAGCACACCTACATATATACCAAAGGATAATTTAAAACCCTATTTAAGGTACAAGGAGAGATGCAGACATTCCTCAGCAGACAAGTCAATGCAGAAATTGGATCATTTAGGAAACAAAGTTTTCAGCTACTGCTTTAAAAAAATGTAAGGTTTCTGTTCAGCTTTTGGTTTAGAATTATTTGGCAGGAATCTGCTCAGTCCTTGGGTCAGCTGCCCACTTAACAGTACATAACTTGAAGAACAATATTTCAGTAGCGTAACAGCCATCAAGGAATGCATGCATAGTTAACTATTTTGTTGTTTTGTTTTAACAGAAAGTGCTCACTTACTTTTCAGTTTTAATCTGATTCTGGCATATGACACATTACAACATGCAAGGAAAAGAATACAGTGCCGGATGAAGACACAGACATCGCTGCTTTCATTTTATTATGTGGCAATCCTTGAAAGACAGGCAAAAGGGGAAACTGAAATAGAATAGCCCCTACTCACAGAGGAGAGAAAGGACCGCAGGCATAACAGCAGTACAAGTCATCCTCTACAGAGGTGATAAAAAAGCAAGAAAGCAAGAATTGAACTAAGGATGCTTTCAGATGGAACTGTCCTACTATGAACAGTCACAAAGCATTGTGCAGCTATACCATTTATTTCACAGATATAAGATAGAAGACACTGCAGGAAAACATATGACTATAAACAACCCTATCAAATTCCAGAAATAAGGCAGTGATGGCATGATGAAAACTTCACCTGGAAGCACCCCAAGTTTTTCAGTATATGCAATAGTTGTCTGCGCATATGAGCAATCCTGACATGACTTCCATGAACAAACTCAACAAGCATAGATATAAATAAGCAATGATTTCCAAAATTGTGATGACCTTTTTCCCAGCCTACATATTAATGGGAATTTGCTCTTTACCATATCAATGATCCTCTGGCTCTGATGTAATGTTTGAACACATGAACCTTTGCTTGAGAAACAACTTAATTACAAAATGCAAGATATTGTAAGAGGCTGCATTGGCCTTTAAGTGGCAGGTTGTAATATTGTCTATTATTAAAGCTACAGAAGTTCTAATCAAGTAGTGCAATTATCTCTAGATCCAGAATAGGCTGCTTCCATAAACCTGATCTACAGGATGGCCTAAAGTTATGCCACCAAGTCTAATATATAGCCTTTGAAACATTTAAACCATCATGAGATTCATTCTCCCATTTTGTAAATATTCAAACGTGTGCATAATATGTATTTTCAAGAATGCTTGATGCATTGCACATACATTTAGAGCAAAAAACTATTTTTAAATTGCTGCTGAGGAAAATGTTTCCAAATACACATAAAATGGCACACTGGTACTTGTGTGTGAGGAGATAGAATGGGCACCAGTTCTATAGACCTGCTAAGAAATATTTGTTTCTGCATAGCAATTACAATTACTTGGAGTCTATAAACAAATACTTTATATACTAAGAACCAAGTTCCATATATAGAAATCTTTCAAAGAGAATGTATTTTCATAGCTATTCTCCAGTAAAACCAAGGAGCAGCGACTTTCTAAAAGGAACAGAGCACACATAACAGAACATTATAAACAAAGCAAAAGCAAAATTGACTATATTAAATCTGGTTCCTGTTCTGGAGATGTTTAGTTTGCTTCTTCAGCTTGGATTGGAGGAATTTTGCTGGATATCAGGGTGTACACATAAGGCCAGATTTTGTTTGTCTCAGTCCCAGAGAAGGAGTGTAGGATCCCTCTGTTTCTGAAAGGTGGAACAGAAATCTATATAAGCAAATTAAAGTTTTAAAAAATAAAACCCTGTTGCTATAATCTCTAGTTAAGGCACTGGAGTTGGAGGCACTGCTTTGCAGTGGTTTTACTCCTACGTGACTGGCCGATTCGAGAAGGTGGTGCTGGGAGATTATGGCAACTTTGCCATGGAGTTCTGCAGGGTTCCATTTTATCTCCCATGCTCTTTAACATCTACATGAAACCACTGGGAGAGGTCATCCAATACCCTTAATCAGTGTCTGGCCAGGGTATTGGGCTGGAAGATGCCCAATAAATTGAGGCTTAATCCAGACGAAACAGAGGTCCTGTTGATAGGTGGTTCAGCCTTCCAGGTGAGTGATTTTTGTCCTGTTCTGGATGGAGTTGCAATCCCCCTAAAGGACAGGGTATGCAGCTTGGGAATGCTCCTCAACCTTGTGTCCCTGGAGCACTAGTTGCTGGCAGTGGAATGGAGCGCTTTCCTTCAGCTTCGGCTGATACATCAGCTGCACCCTTATCGGGATTAGCAGTGCCTGGCAACAGCGACCCATGCTCTGGTAACCTCCCATTTGGACTATTGCAATGCACTCTATGTGGGGCTGCCTTTGAAGATGGTCCGGATACTTCAATTGGTCCAGAATAGAGCTGGAAGGTTATTAACAGGGACCAGCACATATTCCCATATCATGCTGGTCCTCTATCGCTTACACTGGCTTCTAATTGAAGTCCAGGCCCAATTTAAGGTGCTGGACCTATAAGGCCCTAAATGGCTTGGGTCCTGGATACCTGAAGGAGCACCTTCTTCCCTATGTGGCAGCCCACCATTTGAGATCTGAGGGAGAGGTCCTACTCCAGGAGTCCTCTTTGAAGAAAATTAGGAAGGTAGCTACTCAGAGAAGGGCCTTTTCAGTGGTGGTGCCCCAACTGTAGAATACACTCCCCAGGGAGGTTCACCTGGTGCCATCGCTTTATTCTTTTCAGCGTCAGGTGATGACCTTTTTATTCTCCTAATATTTTAACAGTTGATTGGTTTTATCCTTGTTTTTATCATCATTTGTCGGATGCAGTGTGTTGTGTTGTCGTTGTTATGACTGCTTTGTTTTTGCTTTTTATAAGCTGTCCAGAGACTTTTAGTATTGGGATGGCAAATAAAAACTTTAAATAACGGAATGAAACAGGGTTAATTCACATTAGTTTTTGGTATGTATACTTTGTCTAGTAGGAGTATTCATTAAAAAAAAAAAGTAACAAAAATAGCATACACATAAGCATTTCCTCCCATAGAACAGCTATATAGTAGAAACAGATACTTACTTAAACAGCTACTGTTTTTAAAAGAAGGGAGAATTAAACAAGCATGTAAGTAAAGTTTCTTTCCTCCTAAATTCAGTTCTGCTCCATTCAGTTCTGCTGGACAATGACTTCAGGAAACACACGCTGTATTCCATTTTAGCCACAGATTGAGATGTCTTTTAAATACCATAGAAGTAACTTAGCAGTCATTTTCCATAGGTTCTTAATTGTATAACTGACACATAGAATGAGCTCATGAAAAAATAATTACTGTAAGCCTGCTGTAACATCTAAAGGGAATTCTAGTGGAAGGTCTGGAACAAATTATTCTCACCTTAGTACCCCATCTCCAACATGGGAATAGTTGTGGAAATAGAAATAATGCTGATCATAACATCCTTACCATATTAGAAGTGCTATACAAAATACTAATCAATAACACCAATAGTATCAAAAGCAGACAATAAATACTGGTACTTCAGTTTCATGTCATTAGAATGATTTATATTCTCTTCATGTTCTAAATTGATGATAAATACCAGCATATACCGTATTTTTCGCTCTATAAGACACACCTGACCATAAGACACACCTAGTATTTAGAGGAGGAAAACAAGAAAAAAATATTCTGAATCAAATGGTTTACTAAACTATTTAATAAACTATAACAGAATGGGATGTGTTGGGATGTCTTAATCCCAGTTGCTTTACTCTCATGTGCCTCTAGCATACTGTGTGCATGACCCCCCCCCCCCAATCCCCTGCAGACTGCATGTAACTGTTAGGGGATGAAAACATCTTGTATAGAATTCATCTCTGCAGTCCCTTCAATGCCACATGTATTTCCTGTAGGTCTGAATATTCTTTTGATTGCACACCCCCAGCATACCTGCTCTCTCTAGTTTTTCTTGCCTCTGTCTTAGACAGAGAAGGTGAACAATGAGGAGAGACCTAAATTCAATCCTCCAACTTATCTCTCTCTCTCTTTTTTCATATTTAAAAGTGATGCTTAAGAAACTCAGGCTGCATCTACACATCCTTTTGAGTCGAGAGAAATGCTCACTCAGTGGTCTCTTGTGTGTCATTTCTTCCTCTGGGCCAAGGGCATGAAAATCTAACATTTGCACAGTTGCAGAGATCACTATAATAATTGTGTTTCTTGTATCCTCAATTGGGAAGGGAACTTTATATCCACATTGTTTTTGTTAAGCATTTAGAAGTCCCAGTTAATTATCCATGAGGTATTAAAAGGCCCAACCCTTGAAAGACAAAGTTGAATTGTGGGGAACTTCCCTTCCATTCCCAAAAGGTATTTCAAGCTCACTACACTTCTGCTGTTGAATCTTTTTTTTTTTTCCCCAGAACAAAGGAGTGATGGGTGTTTTCATGGGGATTAACCCTTTTTTTTTAAGAGAGGAGGAAAATGTCCCACTTTCCACTTTTTCACACCATGCATAATTTTGAACATCTTTGCCATGCTTCCCATTACTCATCATTTTCCTAAGAGAAGCAATCCTGGTTGTTGTAACAAAGTCTGATAGGGGAGCTGCTCCAATCCCTTGATTGTTTTAGTTGCCCTTCTTTGCACTTTTTCCAACGTCATTTTTCAGGTATGGTGGCCAGCACTGTACACAATACTTTAAGTATGGTCATATGAAAGATTTGTATAAGAGGAATATGATCTTGGAAATTTGATTTTCAATTCCTTTCCTAATTATGGCATTCCTTCCTAACATTTGACATTTTCATCAAGCTGTCCACCACATTCTCAAGACCCCTTTCTTGGTCTGTCAGCACTAGTTCAGATTCCATCAGCTTATACTTGAAGATGAGATTCTTTTCCCCCAGCATGCTAACTTTACACTTGCTTACACTTCTCAAGAGTCTGTTGATGGATTTTATCAAAAGGCTTTTGGAAGAAAACAATGTCTATTTGATTGCTCTGTCCACGTGTAGTAGTGACACTCTCAAAGAATTCTACTGGATTAGCAAGACAGGGCTTACCCCTGCAGAAGCCATTTTGCTTCTTTGAAAGCAGGGCTAGTTCTTCTATATGTTAACTGAATCTATTCTGAATAACACTTTCAACCAATTTACGCAGAACCAACAGAAAGCAAAGCAGCATATAATTTTCCAGATCCCTTTTTAAAAATTGTCCTAGAGTGCTGGTACATGGCTAGAGAGTGATCTTAGGGCCATGATGTACATATTGTATAAGAAAGTCATCAATTGATTCTGAGGAGGAAGAGGCAGAGCTGAGTAGATGAGTTGGCGATTTATAGGTTATTTACTGAAGATGCTCAGGGCAAAGAGAGAGAACCAGCCCTCTTTGGAAAAGGAGAGAGACATTTCAGAGTGGTGGGGAGGAGATGGAAGGGGTGTCCTTGGCACCAACAGGATATGACAGGCTAAACAAGTGGACCAATTCAGAAGTGTCCAGCATTCCTGCTGTCTAGCCCTCACGCAGCAGGGGCCACCTTCAGGGCTGAATTCTTTCTGAAAGGAATGGAAGGAGGGGAAGTTTAAGTTTGGATCCAGCTCTTTACATTGTCAATTGCTTCTCTCACATCTCAAAGAGAACGCTGCTTCAATTTATACTGTTTCTTAACCTGTTAAACTTTAATAAAAGGATTGTGCTTCTAAAGTGTCATCTGTGCCTGTGGGGGCAGCGGCGTGGGGCGGGTCGTGGTGCAGGGCTGCATCGGCCCGGCACGGGATGGCAGTGCGGGGGGGGGGGGCGGTGGCGGCTTTAGAAGGATTGTGCTTCTAAAGTGTCATCTGTGCCTGCATCTGCAGTGGCGCGGGGCGTGTTGGTGGTGTGGGGCGGCTGCACGCAGCGGCGCGGTGCGCGGGGCAGTGCAGTGCGTGGTGGCAGTGGTGCGGAGTGGCCACGTGCAGTGGCATGGGGTGGCGGCGCTCGGCAGCGCGGGGCAACGCGGTGCTTGGCGGCAGTGGCGCGGGGCCAGCGGTGGTGTGGGGCGGCGGTGCACGGCGGCGGAGGCGCGGAGCTTCCCGGTGGGGGTGATCAGTTCCCGAAGTGCAGGGTGGAGCAGGGCGCGCCGAGCACATGCCAGCCTGGTGGTGCAGGCGGGCCGGCAGCATCCCGGGCATCAGGCACACACACATTTGCTCTATAAGACGCACAGACATTTCCCCTTACTTTTGAGGGGGAAAAAAGTGCGTCTTATAGAGTAAAAAATATGGTAGTCTGAATAAACAACCGAGACAAACATTCCGAGTACATTCATTAGTCTACCATCTGGGAAAAGACTTGGGGTTAAATCCAGTATCACAATAACAGGTATCCACCAGTATGATAGAAATTATGCCCTTTCTTTCATTCTGCTGTCTTCAGCATCACTCAGGACTGCTCCAGACAGTCTTCCCAGCCTTCTAGAGCAGATTTGGAAAGGACAAAGGGTAGGAAAATCACTCCCTGCACACCTTCCAGTCAGTAGAGTAGTGGTTTATTTTGAAGGTTTAATACAGGCACTCATACAGGCACTCCATAGTCACACCCCTAAGGAGAGTCTAAAACATCAGGCAAATTTTGACACAGTGGCCCACTACATTCTGATAAGCAAATTAACAAAAAGTGGACTAAATGGAGAAACTATTAGGTGGATCCAAAATTGGCTGCTGAATCGGACACAAAGAGTGTTCATCAATGGCACCTTCTCAAACTGGAGGGAGGTAACTAGTGGGGGGCCACAGGGTTCAGCCCTAGGCCCAGTGCTCTTCAACATCTGTATTAATGATTTAGATTATAAAAAGGTGGGGGTGGGTATAGCACACACCCGAGAAGACAGAATGAAGATCCAAATAAACTTGATGAACTTGAATGCTGAGCTGAAAGCAACAGAATGAGATTCAACAGGGACAAGTGCCAACTCCTCCAACTAAGAAAAAAAATCATATGCATCAATACAAAATGGGGAATACATGGGTCTACAGAACTGAAAAAGATCTCAGACTAATTGTGTAACTGGACAACAGGCTAAATATGAGCCAACAATGCAATGCAGTTGCAAAAGGGAAAATGCTATTTTGTGATGCATTAATCGAAGTATTACTTCCAAATCATGAGAATTACTCCTCACTAGTCAGACCTCATATGGAGTACCATGTCCAGCTCTGGGCACCAAGATTTAAGAAAGATGCAGGTAAATTAGAAAGGGTCCAGCGTAGGGAGACAAAAATGATCCAGGGTTTGGAAACACTGCCCAATAAGGAGAGACTGAGGGAACTGGGCATGTTCAGCCTTGAGAAGACTGATGTATAAGAACTTCAAAAACAGTCACAAAGAGGAAGGTCTTGCTGATAGCAGTGTGTAGGACACAGAATAATTCATTCAAATTGTGGCAACCCAAATTCAAGCTAGACATCAGGAAAATCTTCCTCATCGTCAGAGCAATATGACAGTGGAACCAGCTGCCTAGAGAGGTTGTGGGCTCTGCCACACTAAAAACATTCAAGGTGAAACTGAACAGCCATCTGAGTAGCATTGTGTAACTTGGTGTCCTGCAACAACAGGGGGTTGGACTTGATGGTTTTCATGGCCCTTCCAACTCTATTATTCTATGTTTATCAATAAACCCTAGCAGTCATCTCCACCAAAAGCAAGTCTTTTACAAAACAAATTGGTTTTGTAAAATAAATGGGCCTTTAATAGCTATTGTAGGACAAGACAAACTACTTTAAGAATTGCAATAGGAACAGGAAATTCTTAGGGACTTGCTGATGACATCAGTGACCAATAACAAAAACTAGTGCTACACCCCTGCAAGCCCTGGCAGCACTACACAACTGCTTTCAGTTTTGCTGATGATGCTCTTGTCATACAGGAATTTCAACAATTAAACTCAAGGGTGAATTCAGGACAGAATTGTGGGTCAAAAATTTAGAAAGTCCTCAAATTCAGCAGGGATGGTTTACAACATTTTGAAGTGAAGTAATATACACTGCCATCTAAATAGTAGAGGGCACTGGATCATTGCATACAAATTCTAAAAGTAGTTAATTCCACCACTGATTAAAATACTTAAACCAATATTTTCATTTTCTATAAGGAGATAAGTGGGTTTTAGCAGCATGTTGGAACTTGTAGAGAGGCCCTGTGTTACATCAGCCAAACAACCATAATTATTAGTGTTATGTGCCATCATGCAATCTTCAACCTAGGGTAACCCTATGAATAAAAGCCCTCCAAAATGACCTGTTTATGACAGCTCCTTTCAGCTATTCCAAGTTCAAGGTCATGACTTTCTTTATGGCTCCAGTCCATTTCATCATTGTCTTTTCCAGTGAGACTTGTCTTCTCATGATGTGTCTGAAGTGTAACAGCTTCAGTTTTGTCATTTTTGCTTCTAGGGAAGCTCTGGACTGATTTGATCTACTACCTACTTGTTTGTTTTTCTGTCACTGCAGGGTATTGTAAAGTTCTCTTTCAGCCCCATGTTTTCAATGCTTCAATCAATAAGCATAATTTTATTTATTTCATATGCCATAGAAGAATGCAGCATTATTGCATAAAAATGCACTGAAACAATATATAAAATGGGTATAAAATGTAAAACATTGGGACCATAAATTATTTTAAAACCATGTAATACGAATGATTAATAAAATTATGGATAAAATTAAGTTATGTATGAGCAGTTACTAGAGTGGTTAGGCCTATGGTCAACTGTCTAGGTCATTTAGCCATTGTACAGCAGTACCCTCAAGATAATGTACTTTTTGCAGGGACCCAGGAAACCTTCTGAGGGGGCATTTCATTGTGATGTGGCATAGAGTTTGCAGAACATTTCCTACAGTCTCAGTTAGAGTTGTCAACCATCTCCCATTTGTGTTTCTAGTACAGGTTTGTGCCATGATTACTTTGAATCTGAGCATTGGTGTGCAGTGTAGACTAGCCTCCTCGTGGTGCACCCTGGGCAATGTGACTTGTCACGGCTAATAGTCTACAATTTTGGCTGCTGGACCTCACAAGGATTTCCCAGCAAGAAGCAGCAGCGTTAATAAGTGTAATAGACTACCAGTTTTCAAAGATAGCAAGTTGGACCAAAAAAATCCCTTTCGGATTAATTTTAAAATTCTTCTAATCTGCATCATACCTTTTTGTACCATTTTAGTATGTGCTTAGGGGTTAGGGGCTTCAACTCACTTGTACAATTCCATTACAGGCTTTGCAGCATCTTTGTATTTTCTCAGTCTAGCAGCAACAGCTTCAGGTTGATCTTCTTCCCGCTGGATCAATGGCTCACTAGTAATATCATCAATCCCCTGGATAACAAGAATTATGTGACAAAACAAGAATATGTAATAAATCCAAAATTGTGATCACTGTAAGTTGAAAAGTATGAGCTGACTATGCCTATCGCTTAAAAAATATATATCACTGGCCCAAAGACCTATGTCTCCATTGTAGAGATGCTGCCTTGTCACATCACAAAACATCTTCCCAGGACACAGGTGGGAATTTCCCTTTAACAGGTCATATTGTTTAGGAATAGAGAAGAAACATATCCCAGTTCATGTCTCTTACTTCCATCTTCCTAGGATGGAAAAGTATCCATCAGGTCCCCCATGACAACTTGCTGGATATATCAAGCTTCCCTACCACTTGTTACTGGAGGCTTCCCCAACCTCTGAGTCTACAGGAATAGATGTGGGATTTATTCCCTGTGCAATTTATCATTTTTGAAGTCATCATTGTGTACTTGATTGAACAACATAGATGACTCTTGTAACTTACAAGTAAGTTTTTAACTCTCTAAGGCTTGTATCACAGACACCTGGCTGGGGGAGATGGGAAATGCCATTATTTCCCAGTTATGCCTGAGTGCAGGCACCAGGCTCATCTTGAGGGGTGGGGGTGGGGGGGACGGGATAGCCATTGTCTATAGGAGTACTATCTCTAGGCTCCCTGTGTACTCAAAGATAGGTCTTGAGTATTTATACTTAGTTTTGGGCAATCAAGATTTCTTCTTATGTACTGCTCACCTTGCTGCACAATAGGCTCTCTACCTGAGTTCATGTCTTGGACTTGCTGTTGAGGACCCCCAGAATGGTACTTCTGGGGGATCTCAACCTCCATGCTGAGGCTATTCTCTGGGGAGTAGCTCAGGACTTCATGGTCACCATGACAATCATGGGGCTATCTCAGCAAGTGACCAGCCCAACACACGAAAAAAGACACACTCTCAACCTGGTTTTTTCAACTGGGCAGGAAGATAGTGATCTGGAAGTGGGGGATTTAATGTCATGGTCAAATCACTTCCTCTTGAGATTTAGTCTTTTGACTGCTCTCTCCCTCTGCAAGGGTGGGGGACCTATTAAAATGGTCCACCCCAGAGTCTGATGGATCCACTTGGTTTCCAGAAGGCCCTGGCTGATATGGTTTGTGCTCCTGTTGAAGCTCAGATTGTTCTATGGAATACAGAAGTGACCCAGCTGTTGACATGATAGTACCTAAGCACCCTCTTCCCAACTGCAGAACTTGTACACCTCCATGGTATACAGCAGAACTGCAGGCAATGAAACAATTGAGAAGATGGCTAGAGCACAAGTGGAGGAAAACCGAACGTGACCGAACTTTGTGACCGAACGTATGCTCTCTTTTGGGCAAATTATGCAAACTAAGGAAGATTTGCTCCCGCAAGAATCGGTACCGAGAAACGGTACCGAACTGAATATCCACTCACCGGCACCGAGTGGGGCCGGCGGGTGGGTTGTGTGACTGCACAGATGGCCACTCGAAGAACATCAGTTACAGGTAAGCAACCTGCTCTTCTTCGTCGTGGCCTCTGTGCATCACACATATGGGTAGACTAACAAGCTTACCATAGTGGAAGGAGGGAGGTGTCCTTAGCGAAAAATAGAAGAGAGCACAGCTCTACTGAAAGAGCAATCTTGTCGAGCCCGAACGTCAAGACGATAATGCTTAGCAAAGGTGCAGGAGTTCGCCCAAGTAGCCACCCTGCAGACATCGTCCAGCGCGACTCCAGATGCAAAACAGAAGAGGTTGCAACAGCACGAGTCGAATGGGCTCGAGGAGGTGACGGCAAATCCAGTTTAGCCAACTGGTAAGACAGGGTTATGGTAAGGACTATCCATTTAGAGAGTCTTTGAGGAGTGACAGCAGCTCCTTGGTCAGTAGTAGTGTACTTGACGAAAAGTCTATTCGTACGCCTGATGGACTCAGTCCTAGACCGATAAAAAGCCAAACAGCGCCGAAGGTCGAGGGAATGAAGCGATCTCTCCAGCGGAGTGGATGGTGATGGGAAGAATGCCGGCAAAACGATGTCCTGTCCCAGATGAAAGGATGTGGATACTTTAGGTAAGAAGGAGGGATCAAGATGTAAAACGATTTTTTCTCTATGAAAGTTCAGGAACGGAGGATCTACACGGAGTGCACATAGTTCACTGGCCCTCCGTGCCGAGGTGATTGCAATAAGAAAGGCTGTCTTCCAAGAGACAAGACGGAGGTCGACCATAGCTAGTGGTTCGAAGGGGGGGTCTCATGAGAGCCTGCAGGACAACCGATAAGCTCCATGTAGGCATGACCGGTCGTATTACCGGATTTAGATTGTGGAGACCCCTGAGAAACCTCTTAACAATAGGCGTTGAAAAAATAGAAGAGCCATTGACCAAACCTCGGTGATAAGCGATTGCCACGGTATATACTCTAATGGAGGAAGGCTTCAAGCCCGAGCTATGAAGATCCATTAAAAAGTGAAGAATCTGAGGAATGGATGACACCATAGGGGAAAAAGAACAAGATTCAGCAAACGTAGAAAATCGTTTCCACTTAGCCGCTTAAGATTTCCGTGTGGAAGGCTTTAATGCGGAGTCCAAGATATGTTGGATATCCGGGCCAATGGAGGTCGGATCCGACGAAGTGATGTTCGAACAAGACGGCATAACATCATTCAAAGCGGGTGTAGCAGAAGGCTCGGTACCGTCTGCTTCGAATGCAGAGGCAGAATTCGAAAGAGAAGAAGTCAGCCGCAGTATCGATGAAGCACGATGAATCAACGGATGCGCCAGGCTGTTAGACGTAGGGATAACACGTCTGGGTGACGAAGTGTGCCATCCTGTTGCGTTATAAGATATGGAAGCCAAGGGAGAGGGTAGTGTTCCACCGAAATGTTCAGAAGCGTCGCGAACCAGGGTTGTCGAGGCCACCAAGGGGTGATCAGAATCCCTGTGGCGTGCTCGTACACAATTTTCGCTACCACTCTCATTATGAGTGGGATCAGGGGAAATGCATAGAAATGACGACTGGTCCATGGTATCATGAAGGCATCCCCTAGGGATCCTTGCCCAATCCCTGCCCTTGAGCAAAAGACCTCGTGCACCTTGTTCTGTTGGGTGGCGAATAAATCCACATCTAGAATCCCCCAGCGATGGAAGAGGTGGGCTCGTATGGAAGGATCCAGCTCCCATTCGTGGGAGATAAGCAAGTGCCTGCTGAGAGAGTTCGCTTGGACATTGTCCAAGCCTGCTAGATGAACTGCTACAAGTGTAATGTCTCTCGGGATGCACCAGTCCCAGATCCTCATGGAAAGTTTGGCTAGAGTTGGAGATTTCGTTCCCCCCTGCTTGTTCAGATAAAAGACCGTGGCCATATTGTCCGAAGTTATCTGAACTACCCGATGGCGAAGTCGATCTTCGGAAGACTGCAGGGCTTTGAAAACTGCCAGCATCTCCAAGAAGTTGATGTGATTCGATGATTCCATACGCCCTGGACACGAAGATTGGAGCATACTGCTCCCCAACCCAGCAGAGACACATCAGTACCGAGGGTGACTGATGGGGATCAGGGCCTGAAGGGAACTCCGGAGGAGAGGTGTCTTGGAACCGTCTACCATAGAAGGGAATGAAGCACCGAAGAGGGGATGCGGATCGGTTTTGATGGCAGATCCCATTGTGGATGAAATCGCTTGTTGAGGAGTAGCTGAAGCGGATGGAGTCAGAGCCTGGCATAGGGTACCACTGCCACGGAGGAAGCCATATGCCCTAAAAGTCGCTGCACTGTCTTTGCTGGGACTGTTCTGTCTGGTCGAATGCAATTGATGTTGAACGAGGGTCTTCCATCTGTCCCGAGGGAAGAAGGCTCTTTCCGCCATCGAATCCAAGCGAGCTCCGATGAAGGTAAGTATCTGTGTTGGAAAAAGAGAGGATTTTTCCACATTAATGCACAGGCCCAAGTCATTCAAAAGGGCACAAGCCGTGTGAAGTGATTGAAGAAGTCCAACTCTGGAGTGGGAGACCAACAGTCAGTCGTTGAGATATGGATAGACTTGCACGCCTTGGAGGCGGAGGAAAGCACAAACTGGGGCCATGCATTTGGTAAAAACCCTCGGAGCGGTGGCCAGTCCAAACGGTCACACACCGAATTCATAAATGTGGGATCCGACAGCAAAGCGAAGGAAGCGCCTATGTGCATGATGGATTGAGATATGAAAATAGGCAATTCCAAGATGGTGTCGGAACGAAATGGATGTGATTAGCTATCTCTGCTAATTACTCCGGTATTTTTTCCAGCAGTGGGGTCGAGAGACCTAATCAAACCCTGTAGGGGTGAAGATAGATTACCTGGGCATGTTTTGGCTGGATGTGGGGTGGCGATCCCATATCAGTCAAGAACAATTCAGGTGTCTCAGCTGGACAATACAGGAGGTTTCTTAGCCTCTACAAGTTCACGGCATCTTTTTAGATTAGCGTAGAAATCTTCATAAGCTGGATAAACATCGGAACTGCTGAGTAAATATTTTTATCAGGCTATCTTTTCTCTGCAACAATCACCCGTGGGAAAGCAGTATTTGGCACGAAGAGCCGAAGAACCCTTTTAATCAGCAAGGCGGTGAATGAAAATACAGACACTTTGGAATTTTAGCGTAAGTTAAATCTAAGCTTCTTTGTGAGTGTCTCTGGGGTTGAACTTTATTGAAAAGATAATGTGCAACTTGACAGAAGTACGAAAATTTTGACTGAAAAGAAGAAAAGAGGAAGGGAGAGGTGGAGGAAGGAATCTCCATTTCTTTGTCTGCATTTCTGGGACCATTGCCAAAATATCTGGCAGCCTGCTAATCCTTTGTCTGTTCGTGCTATTGCAATTATGATTTCTTTACAAGGATCTCTTTCAACAATTAATCAACTCTTATCAGCTATAAAATCTTTGCAAGAAATTTTTTTGGATAAAATACAAGTTCTTCAAGATGATCAGCAAAAGAGGCTTGATAGAATGGGAATTTATTTCACGCAGCTGGGAATGATTAAAGTCCCTAAAGAGTATGCAGGAGACTCAACAGCTATGTGAGACTGCAGATATTGAAACAAAATTAACAGAATCAATAAATAACCTCTCATCAAACCTGTTTGCTACGGTGAAGGAGCAACAACATTTGAAATCTCAAGCAGCTAGAATGGAGTTTGAGATTGAAAAAATGAGAATTTTACTACTAGAGATGCAGACACTACGAATTATTAATGATCAGCAGAAGATGAAGAAAGAGGTGAAGGTCCTATTGCAATTAATGCAGCCATTGCGAATTATTAATGCTTTCCAAAAGACACCACTTTTACTGGTTCTAAGATGGGCTGGCAGAGGTGTGAAACAGAAGCCACGGTTGCTGAGATGGTCTGGTAGAGCAGTGAAATGGAAAAAATGTCTGTCTTAATGATATAAATGGCCTGATGTTTATGAAGATGAAGGATTCCTTTCCTCCCTTCTCTTTCCTCTTTCTGTTTCTTCTTTTGCTTTCTCTTTCACACTTTGCCTAGGCTTTAAGGGAAGATGAAGGATTCTTTTCCTCCTCTCCTCTGCTTGTTTCTGTCTCGTCTTTTGCTTTCCCTTTCTTATCTTGCCTTAGATGAATGACTAAGAGCTAAACTGTATGACCTTTTGGTTTGTGAAATGTTAGAATATAAATGACTATTATGGAAATAAGGTGAGCTGTGTTAAACAGAATTAAGCGTGAACATGAGATTTTTTTATATTTTACTTTCACTTCTTAGTAGACAGTAGATTGGAACGCTGGTAAGCAAAAAAAAAATGATTTGATTGTATTTGTAATTATTATTTTCTATTAAATTAGCTTAAAGAAAACTGGTTTAAAGAACATAATAGAAAATTGTTGTTGTTAAATTGGGTAGATGAGATGTCCTTAAAGAAGATGAATGGATTTTAGACATGCGAATATGAACCTCCCTTTTATTTTTCTTTCTTTTTTAGTGGATATTAGATTAGAATATTGGTAAGCAAAGAGTCAATTTGATCATATTTGTAATTATTATAAGAAGTTTATTTGTTGATCACTAGAAAAATGAAAAGATTTGGAATTGTGTAGAGTTGGTCAGGCTGAAATGTTTATTGAAAAAGAAAGAAGATACTGACCTTTACAAAACTTGGAGAGTCTGTCTTCTAATATGAAGAATAGGACTTTGTAAGAAATGGATAAACTGATTCCATCACAGAAGGAGAAAGAAGATAGACTTCTATCAAATTTTGGACTTTTGTTTATTATTGGCTGGAGAAACGGGACCTGACTTAGATCTAAAAAGGTTTTTTTTTCTTTTTAAAGGAATTTGAAATGATCACAGAATGTTAAAAGGTATGTAGTAAGTGGCTGATTCAGTAGTTTCAATGTTTGTGATAATGGATGTCTTAGTATTGTTTTGAAAATTAATAAAAAGTTGTATTAAAAAAAGAGATATGAAAACAGGCGTCCTTTAAGTCCAGGGAGGCGAACCAATCCTCTTTCCTGAGCAACGGCAAGATGTTTTGAAGTGGTCATGCAAAACTTCTAAGTTAGAATGAAACGGTTGAGGTTCCGTAAGTCCAAGATCGGACGAAGACCACCATCTCGCTTAGGGACTGTGAAGTATCTTGAATAGAATCCATGAAGTCCCTCAGATTCACTTGTTTGACGAATCGCTCCTTTACGAAGAAGTTGTTGTACCTCATCAAGCAGTACCGGGGAAGATGGTGTAAACTGGATCGGGCTTGATGGAGGAACGATGTCGAATTCGATCCAATAGCCATGCTCTATGATGGATAATACCCACCGGTCAGATGTAATGGACTCCCAAAAAGGGAGTCGGCTACGGAGCCGATCCCCAGATGAGAGGGGGGTGGGTAGTTGAGGAAACAGAGGAAAGGTTCGCCAGTCCTGTCAGTGTTGGCGTCAGTCGTCAAAATGTCGGCGACCCTGTTGATATCGCTGCTGGGGCTGCTGGCGGCGGCATTGTTGCTGTTGTGGCTGGTGTTGTGGTTGCTCCCTGGGCTGATAGGATTGGCGGTACTAAGGGCGGGACCAGGACCACTTACATCGTGATTGCATCTGGAGCGCCATCTTGTGTGCCGTCATCCTGGACTCATGCAATTTCTTCAATTTATGGTCCGTACGAGAATTGAAGAGGCTGGACCCATCGAAGGGCATCTCTTCAATTCTGCGCTTCGTCTCATCCGGGAAATTGCAGCTGTGGAGCCAGGCATGTCTCCGCAGCGAGACGGCTCCGACCAAGGCCCTCGAGTCAGTGTCCATATGATGCCTGGCTGTGGACAACTGTTGGACAGCGACTTGCATCACCTCCTTAATGAGGACCTTGGCCAGATCTCCCTGGTGGTCCAGGAGGGTAGAGGTGACGTTGTGCAGATGCTGGAGGATGAAATACTGGTATCTAGCCAGCGTTGCCTCATAGTTTGATATGTGGAGCCCCAAGCCTGAGGCCGCATAGACTCTCCTCGCCAGGGAGTCGATCTTCTGCCCTTCTTTAGACCTGGGGGCAGTGTGTCCTCTGGCCTCCCTGCCCTGGGAGGACTCTATGACAGCTGAGTTGGGCTTCAGGTGGCGGAGGAGATAAGGTATGTCCTCCTCACGGACCCGATACATTGATTCGTAGCGCCTCGAGGTGGGCTGAGAGAAGGAGGCCAGGTCCCATGGCTGCATCATCACCTGCTTCAGGGTGATAATGAGGGGCAGGACGATGGCGGTTGACTGTTCCCCGCAGACAACGTCGTAAAACTTGTCCGTCGAGGGGCCCGGGCGTTGAATCGCGTCAATCTCAAGTGATTGAACCAGTCTCCCCATAAGTTCTGCAAAGGGGACGTGGGATTCGTCCGGCGAAGCGGGCCCCTGGGAGGAGACAACCACGTCCGGGGAGGTCAAGTCCACCTCCAAGTAGTCGGAATCCGGAGGGTAGTAAGGTGGGGCAGAAGATGACGATTCTGCCGGGGAGAGAGACCGGCTACTCTCATCCCTGGGAGGCAGTGGTGATGGTTGCCTTGGACCCGAGGACCGGGGTTGGTCACGACGGGATGGAGAACGACCCCGAGGTGGTGGATAGTATCCGACGGAGGTAGACTCCTGCCACGGATCGTAGTAGCGGAGGGGCCAATTAGATGGAGGTCGGTCGATGGAGTGGCTCCGACGGGCCCGAGGTGGAGACACTGCCGTAGCCGGATCCACGGCTACAGAGGGCATAGGGGTCGGCAACCTGGCCCTCAGAGGCGAGTCTTCGATCTCCCCGTCGGAGATAGAGCCTCTCGGAAATGTTGAGAGAGGCTCAGAGGGACAATCGGGAGCTCGGCAAGGAGAGCCCTGCGGGGTGACCCCCATCACCTCCTGTGGTGTCGGATCCAGCGGTGTCAGAACGGTAGGAGGTGCCGGTACCAATGGGGTTGTTGGATCCAAGTCCCACTGACGAGTGCGCTCGGCATCCTTAGGGCGCTTGGAAGGCTTTTGCCCCTTGTCCTTTTTGGACTTCTTGTGGGTCACAGGCTTCCCGGAGTCGGAATGCTTGAGCTTCTCCGCTTTCTTCTTGGGAGAAGCCGACGGAGCAGACCCAACAGATACGCCCTCGTTGGAGGGGCGCTTAGGTGGAGCCACCGAAGACGAGCCCGGCTTCGGAGCAGACACCAGCGGGTCAGACTGCATCAGCGCCCGATCCCACAACAGCCTTCTCAAGCGGTTCTTGCGATTTTTCCTGGCCTGTTTAGAAAAGGCCAGGCAATGCGAGCATTTATCTACTCTATGCCCTTCTCCCAGGCAGAGAAGCCAGAGCTCGTGTGGATCCGCGGGTGACATCTTTGAGCCACACTCCGCACATTTGCGGAAGGCTGCTCGCTGTGCCATCGCAGAAAAGAAGAAATAGAAGACAGTGCAGAGGGTAAGTATATATTTTTGGTTTTGTTTTTTATAGGAAGAAGAAAAAGAAAAAGAAGTTTAAGAAAAACAGCAGAGAACAGTAGCAAATACAACTAGTTAGGGGAATGTAACCTGGAGCAATCGAGAGAAGGAGAAGAACAAGGCCAACAATAACGGTCAGAGCGATAGCCGAAAGCGGCACGAGGCACAGCGAACAGCAGTCGCAAAGACTGAAAATGGCGGACGCTCAGCTTTTTATAGGCCTAGCGGGGAGGGGAGCAGAGCTTTCCTGCCAAAAACTGTTTGCTTGTTAATCTTCGGCCAAAGGCACTGCGCAGGCACAGTACCCATATGTGTGATGCACAGAGGCCATGACGAAGAACCTCATTTCTAATCTCATTGGCCAACTCTTCGGCATCTTTGGAGAGAGATGAGCAAAGAGATGCTACTTTGTCTCACAGCATTAGATGGTATCCGACCATAATGGCTTGGTAGTTTGCCATTTTGATGGAGAAAGCTACACAGCGACCAACAGCATCAAGGCATCTGCCCTCTTTGTCTGCTGGAGTAGAGTGTTCTCTTTTGGAAAGCCCCTGAGAAGATTCTACAACAATAGTTGGCTTGGGGATGTTGAAAAAGAAATGCTGTCTCTCTCTCTCTCTCTCTTGGACTCTGTACATATTTTCAAGTCGTGGTGGTGTGGTGAGGCCTACCACCAAATATTAATCAGCTTTAGAATCTTCCCAAAACAGCTCCATGCATGCACACAGAGCACGTGATACAGAGACTACAAAGAATAAATGGGTTGTTTTTTCCCATCAGGGACTGATTTCAACTGGCCAAATATAGTGAAGGAGACCCAGAGGCTAGGAAACTTCACCCTTTCCCAATCTGCAATCCTTCAGATACTTTGGATTACAAACCTTATTGGCCCCCCGTTGTAATTTTCAATGATTAGGGAGGATAGGAGCTGTGGTCAAAAACATCTAGAGGGCAACACACTCAGTAGGGCTGCTTCTCTGTTCATCACCAATCAGGGAATAACAACAGAGCAATGATGGCATTTATGAAGCATGCTGAAAATTTTCCAATACAGCTGCACATAAGGACTCTACAAAGACTTAAATGCTTGATTCCATTCACTGTTTGGCAAGAAGAGCTAGATCTTCCTTCATTCCTTCTGCAAAATAATGGACAGAAGGCTGCATACATGAGTGAGCAAAACTGCAAAGATTTCCCAGATGAAGACAAATGCCAGAATAGAATAGAAACTCCTGTAACAGTGGAACTACCTAAAAGAGTGAAAACCCAATTTTAGCCAACCCATTTGCTATACCTTTTCTCCCCCTATTTCTCCAGAATTTGTAATGTCTTCATCATTTATCTAGAGTGCCAAATTTGCTTATGATCCTCCAACGCAGGATAGGAGGAATGGAAAAGGAAATCTTTACCTCCCTGTCCTTTTGCCCAGCATTTATCATTAGACTTGCTTTTTTGATCAACTAGCAAAGATGTTTTGGAGAGGAGGAAATGAGGCAGGAGAGGTTTTCAGATAGCTTGTATCCTGGCATCTCCAGACTTCTCCACTCCCTGCCCACTGAAACCTTCTTTGCCCCTTGCTGTGTTCATGTTTCTGACGTTGGAGGTCAGCTGGATGGTTCTTTCTGCACCAGCTGTGAGGAGGAGGGAAGACCGACCTTCAACTCCTCCTCCCAAAATCATAGTGCTCCTCTGATATTTGATGGGGCATAGGATTGCTCCCTTCATTACATGTCATTTTAAAAATCCAATTACTGACTTAATTCACCAACTGTTAAAACAGAAGCCAACTTTAGTGAAAGATGAATTGCCCATGCTTCCTCTTACCAAGTCACATTGTTCTAGTAGGACCCATTATCTTACATGTATGTGAGGTGGGTTGAAGTCCATATTATATACTCTCCCACTAGCTGGATGAATCCAACGTGCACTTAGGCGGTCTTTTAGAGTCTCAAATGGGATGTTCAAACTTATCACTAGATCCAGCTCACATATTCTGTCAAGTGCTTCAGCTTGACCCAGTGTTCTTGGAAAACCTATATTAAAAAAGTAAACCTTTACAAATGTTTGGAATATTATTAAGAAAAGAGCCCATTTTTATAACTACAGATTTGAAAAAGAATTAAGTACCCTAGTTTATAGAATTGCCATAGGTTTCAGAAACATAACCAGCTCCTATTAGTCTGTTCTGACAGATGATTCTCATGCCATAATGCACAAATTTCTGAATAAATATACAACTATTATCAGCTTAAACGATGTTACTTTAGCCACATTGGTCTGAACAGTAGAAAATTCAAAGGAATATGCATTTCCAAACATAAACCACTACTTTTCCTATCCTCACATCTAATGCAAAAAAATTATTTAAAAAAGAAAAAAGAAAAATCTAATGCAAAAAAACAAACAAACAAAAGACTAGTACATCAGGGAGAAAGATTCTAGACTAGTCCACTCTCTGCATTATATTACTCCTTGGAGATAGTTTCACTGTATGGAATATTATAAGTGTGGTTTCCATTTTTGAATCAAAAAATCCGTTTTTGATTTCCACTTAAGTCTGAAAATCACACTTAAGTTTCACTTAATCCAATAGGGAATATTTGTTGGTAGACATCTATAGCATTGCATTATAAATAATAAAAAGAAAACAGAAATGTTAGGTAATCTTCACTGCTCTAAATTGTCTATATTAGAACTGAGCAGCCTTCAATAACCTTCAAAAATCTAGGACTATTGAGTCTTGCTTTGAACATAATGGGCCCCCAATTTCATTTCTGAAAAAACCCAAAAGAAAGACCACAACTTAGTGGTAGAGCATATGCTCTGCAAACAGAAGGTTCAGTTCAATCTTTGGTACCACTAGACAAGACTGTGGAAGATCCTTCTAGGAGTTGCCACCAGCCAATACTTAGGCAGTACTAAGCTACATGGACCACTCAGTACAAAGTACAGTCCTAGGTTTTTGCATACCATAATTTTTCCCAGATTAGATTGGCCCAGAACTCCTGCAGCTTATTTCCACAAAGTGGAAAACAATTATATTTGGTCTTAACATTTTCCTAGTTAATTTAGAAGTATTTTACATGTTTCATTTACAGCACATTGGCTAGTAGGCACTGGCTGGCCTGCAACAGGACAAGTTAAGAGTCCCTGTTGTGCCCACAGAAAAGTCCTTCTTTCCACGTTCTTATAAAAGACCTTCTTTCTGCACCAGCTGCAGTTCTTAAGATGGAAGAGCATTTGGGGGGCAGGGAGAGGAGTAGCAAGACACCAATATTCTATGAAGTTTCCATACAATGCCTTAGTCCATCCCCGAGGGACAAAAAACCTAGCCAAAATCAGCCATTTCTATCTTTTGCAGTGTGGGGAAGCAATGATTCAATATTCACCATCATACTTCTGCCCTTGATATGATGCCTGTAACCCTCCAAGTTTGCAGGATTATAGGTAGCTAGACTGGATGGTTCTCTAAGCCATTTCATGTGTGAATATAAGTCAGGCAGGTACACTTGTAAGGAAAGTCACTGGCTGCTGCTTCACGTCTGTATTTTCATTAATTGTTTCATTAAATAAAGGCAAAGACATACCAATTTAGGATTGAATCAAGATGGCAAGTTAGAAAATTTACTGAAAGAACTGCAATGATACAATAGGTAACACTACAAAGAACACTGAATGGCACTCCTCTCCGCCCCCATATAAATATACAGTGCTTTCCTTTTCTTCCATTAACCTTCACTACATCTATACATTTTATTTATTTATTTAAAGTATTTATATGCTGTCCTGTTGTGAAAGCCTCAGATAAATAAAATACAATAAAATAATATAAATAAAATTATCGACCCACACTGGCTGCAATAAAAACATATAGGTCATGATATTAAAACTTATTAAAATATCGCTGAAACAAAAAGGTCTTAACCTGGTGCCAAAAAACATACCGGCGCCAGGCGGACCTCTCTGGAGAGCACATTTCATAGGTGCGGCGCCACCGCAGAGAAAGCCCTCCTCCGGGTACTTTGCCTTCCAAAACGTTTCACAGAGGGTTCCCAGAGAAGGGCCTCTGCTGCCGATCTCAGGGGGCAGGAGGGCAAATATGGAAGAAGGCGTTCCTTTAGGTATCCAGGTCCCAAGCCATTAAGGGCTTAATAGGTAATGACCAGCACCTTGAATTGAGCCCGGGCTTCGATGGGAAGCCAGTGAAGCTGGTGGAGGACTGGGGTTATATGAGAACAATGCCCAGTCCCCATCAGCAACCTGGCCACTCTGTTTTGCACCATCTGAAGTATCCGAACTGTCTTCAAGGACAGCCCCACGTAGAGCGCGTTGCAGAAATCCATCCAGGAAGTAACCAATGCATGTGTCACTGTCATTAGGCAATCTTCCTCCAGGTAGGGACGCAGCTGAAGGATTAGCTGAAGCTGAAGGAAAGAGCTCCCCGCCACCGCAGTCACTTGAGCTTCCAAGGACAGCTCTGGGTTGAGGAGCACTCCCAAGCTGCGGACCCTGTCCTTTAGAGGGAGTACAAGCCCGTTCAGGGCTTTAAAACAGTAAAAAGCACTGTAAGAAAGGCTAAACTTTAGTTCATATTATTCATGAGGAAACAGCATGCTCTTTCACAGAAATACCACGGGCCATGTACATTAGCACATGGGACTCATGCAAACACTGGTTTCTTTATGTAGCAGGACAGAACATTCTAGACCCTTGGTTATAAACTATTTCCTAGTCCACAAACTGTAGTATTACAGGAATTACACTTTTATTCAAGCCACTGGCAGTTTCAGTTCCATGCAAACCACCTCCTTCATATTGCTGTGCTAAAGCTCTGTAATTGAAGTTCCAGAGGACTGGAGGGTGGCATCGGTGGTCCCAATTTTCAAAAAGGGTAGCAGGAAGGACATGGGGAATTATAGACCGATTAGCCTTACGTCCATTGTAGGAAAAACAATGGAAAGGCTCATAATAGAGAGAGATCTAGTGATGCTAGATAGGGAAGGGAGGCTGACAGCCACACAACATGGCTTCCGCAGAAACAGGTCCTGCCAGACAAACCTTGTGGAATTCTATGACAAGGTTTCAAGATGGCTAGATGGAGGGGATGCAGTGGATGTGGTATACCTGGATTTCAGCAAGGCCTTTGACAAAGTGCCCCATGATATCCTGGTGGAGAAACTGAGGAGTTTTGGGATACACCAAAGCACTGTCCGGTGGATTAGGGCATGGTTGACTGACCGAAAGCAGAAGGTAACCATTAGCGGGGAATCGTCGGGATGGCAGCCAGTGACAAGCGGGGTCCCCCAGGGCTCTGTCCTGGGGCCGATCCTGTTTAATCTTTTCATTAACGACATGGAAGAAGGGGTGAACAGTCTGCTGATCAAATTCGCAGACGACACTAAAACTGGAGCAGTGGCCACAACTGAGGAGCAGATACACCAGATCCAAAAGGATCTGGACAGACTATGGAAGTGGGCAGGAGACCACAGGATGGTGTTCAATGTGGAGAAGTGCAAGGTCTTGCACTTGGGGCATAGGAATAGCTGTCATAAGTACAGGTTAGGGGACAACTGGCTGGAGAGCAGCACTTGTGAAAGGGACCTCGGGGTACTGGTTGACCGCAGGCTAAACATGAGTCAGCAGTGTGATGTGGTGGTCAAGAGGGCGAATGCCACCCTTGGTTGCATAGCCAGAAGTGTGGCTTCTAGATCAAGAGAGGTATTACTACCACTCTACATGACTCTGGTGCGCCCGCAACTGGAGTATTGTGTTCAGTTTTGGGCCCCTCATTACAGAAAGGATATAGCCAGGTTGGAGTCAGTGCAGCGTAGGGCCGCAAGGATGGTGGCTGGTTTGCAGGGGATGGGGGTATGAGGCGAGACTGAGGGAACTGGGTCTCTTCAGCCTGGAGAAGAAGAGACTCAGAGGGGATATGTTGGCGACATACAGGTATGTGAGGGGTTGTCACATGAAGATGGGGAGAGGCCTGTTCTCCCCTGCAGAGGAAGGCAGGACGCGCTCCAATGGAGCAAAGCTCAGGGAGCCAAGGTTCAATTTGAATGCC
This sequence comes from Varanus salvator macromaculatus, assembly GCA_023646645.1. Taxonomy (NCBI): domain Eukaryota; kingdom Metazoa; phylum Chordata; class Lepidosauria; order Squamata; family Varanidae; genus Varanus; species Varanus salvator. The sequence goes on along the minus strand of JAIXND010000784.1, from coordinate 30,331,322 downwards.
AGGAAGCACTTCCTGACAGTCAGGACCCCGAGGGCGTGGAATGGGCTTCCACGGGAGGTCGTTGAGGCCCCATCGGTGGGGGTGTTCAAAGATAGGCTGGACATGCACATGGTGGGCATGTCATGAGCGGAGCCGGCTGGTGCCGGAGGTCAGACTAGATGGCCCAGGAGGCCCCTTCTGACTCGCTCTGTTTCTATGTTTCTAATTCAGGATGTGTGTGTGTGTGTGTTTTAATTTTTAGGAGAGGAGGCAAATACTAAGTATACCATATGCATGTTAAAATGAGCATTCCGTGTTTGTATAAATGCTGGTCATGCACATGCACAGAGCTTACTCTTGAGTTAACACTTATAACTCTTGCACTTGTCCTTTCAGATCCTTCTAGGAACACTTTTGGCATCTAACATGTATACAGAAAATATCACAAGCATATCTTCTTCTTCCTGGCAACAATATTAAACAGCTAATCATTTGCTACCATTTCATGACATTTCAGTTTTAGTCAGTTGCCTCTGCTGGTGTTCCAGCAATGAGAAGAGGCTTCAAGAGAGTTCATTACTAGCTTGGTATCCTGGATACCAAACCTGCTGAGTGGCTTCTGTTAAGACTGGGGTTAGCAATCCGGTACTTGCAGATGCCACTGAGCTCCCAGTCCCTGTCAAAGCTACTGCCAAAATACCTGATCCTCCACCCCCCAAAACACACACACACTCTTTTAATTTATTTTATCTGAAATGTTTTTTCCTCCCTTGATGCCCATTTTGTGACAGTCAACATAACACTTAATATTCAAAGTCAAGAGCCCTGTGTTACACTAAGAACAGATAGGCAACAATTTTTTTCTTCCCTACTAGATTGGATTGTAAAGTAATGGTTTCTGAAATAATTGATTCCAACAATTCTCCATATTAACTATTTCAAATGTTATACCTTTATTGTAAGACTGTCCCAAGACCTCAGTAGTAGACAGTATATAAGTGTTGTAAACAAACAAACAAGCAGACAGACGGACCTGAAATTTCATTTATCAATTTGCAGTAACTAATAATGGACAGTGAACCTGCGAAGGTGAAAATTAAGTGTTGTATCAGATTTCATAAAACAAGCTTGCTCATCATAAGCATTATTTACATTAAATACATTACTGTTTCACTCCAAAAGATAAAACCTAATAGCCTCCACAATTTGTGATCCGAAACCCAGACAACCTGTCAGAAGAGGTTCTGCAGAACTTTCACTATTTTTCAAGCAGGAGTAAATAAATGAAAAATGCCTTTGTGACACCAGTGAATTATGCAATTAGTATAAAATGTAATTTAGTTCTCTATAAGCAATCACAAAGGGCATTTTTCAAGTATACAGAGAGGTATAGCTATCCTTTTCTTCCTTCCTTTTGGACTTTTGTCTCCTCCCCCGCCTCTTCCCTTTGTTATGGAGTCAGGGCTCAGAAATCCAGTCAGTCAACTGTTCCCATGGCAATCTCAAATTATCTGCATGCACAGAAACTTGCCTGATATGCATATGAACACCCCCCCCCCATATAGAGCCACTCTTGTAAATAAATAAATTAGCAAAAGTGAGCTTTGCCTCTCATTGTTCATAGCACACAGATGAAAGTGCTCTATACTGATTTCTCTTGACTCTGTTCCTTCCCTCCCACCTACCAGTTGCTATTTGCCATATATTTCAGCAATACAAAGAAAGCACAATGTTCCATGTAACAAAAGACAACCAAGGAGTCTCACAGCTTGGTCACAAGGAATCATGCGAAGATACAAAGTGGGCAAGGCACAATCTCTCACTAAGCTAAAGTAGTGGTGTGTAAAGCATAGCCCTCCCGGGCAAGTTCTATTAGCCCTAGCCAGTATAGCCCATGTGAGAGGTGATGCTAAAACATCTGAATAGACACATTCCCCACCCTAACAGTACGGAGGAGTGATGGTAGTTGCAGCATCTCAAGGGCCACATGTTCCTTATCCCTGAGCTAAAGGCTGTCCCCCACTCCCACCCCCATTACTACTCTCTAACAAGCACAACTCAGTCTTAAACAGTTTGAGCCCTGCTTTTCTAAAGAATGATTTTCTCTAACATGAACCTGCTCATATAACCAATATAGTCTCCAGAGGCCCACTTCTGGTATGCTTGCCTTCTGAAGAAAAGTGATTGCTGGTAATCTGTCCCTGTCTGTAGAATGCCTATCCTGGGTATTTTACCTATGTTGCCTTTTATATCCTTTAAACATCCAGGAAAAAGGCCTTTATAATTCCTCTGGCTTTTTAACTTGGCATTTTACTGTGCTTTTTTTAATGCTGACTTCTATCTCCTGATTTTATTGTTTTATTATTGATTTTGCCCTCTATTATTTTGTTTCTAAGGTATGCTGCAAGTATTTACACTAAAGGACGGCACTCTGATCTACAAAATTCATCCTGCTTATTTCCTAAAACATGAGATGAAGTGAAGATAAGAACTCCAAAACAAGTCCTCTTGAATCAAAAATGGAAAAATGGGTAAGTATTCTGACGAAACAATAGAAATCAATTATAGGTAAATGAGAATCAAACAGGTTTTGCAAAAGCTTGGAAATCCATTCATTCTGATATTATTCATTCCACAGAACGATTCCCCAATGATATCAGAAGCACTGTATGTATCATTATTCTTGATGTAATTAAGGCATGTGATTGCTTTAAAATGTTAAATGGGAGGGAGGTATATTTATCAGATGAATCAATATATTTTACACTAGCCCAGGTGTTTCAATATTTGTGAATCAGGTGCATTTTGTCTTCACAGGGGAATTAAACATGGTTGTCCTTTGTCACCATCTTTGCTTGTACTTTCCATAGAGCCTATGACCACAAAAATTGAAGTCAGGGAAGGAAATGAAGAATTTAAATTAAATTTATATGCAGACAACATAGCATTATTAGTACATAATCCAGGGAAAATATTTGCAAAACATTTACAATTACTTGAAAAGTTCTGTTTTATTTTTGGCATAAATATATCTATTCAAGATCAGAGAAGCTAGCAGTTAAAATGGACAGAGTAGATGGACAGAAAGAAAGAAGCATTTATTCCTCTGAAGAGTTATTCCAGTTCAGTATGCTTGCCGGAGAATGCTTTTTTTAATAGAACTTCTGTCTAAACTTACACAAGGATTATGCTCCAAATAAACCAAAATACTCCAACGGAGTCTTGGATACCAAGCAGTACTAAAACGAATGATCCTTGTATTAATACCATTGTGATAAGCTTTGGGAGACCAGCCCTAAATATGAATAGATGGGTACAGTGAATCAATGCTATAAACACAGAGTTTAAACACAGTCAGATACATTTGAGAACTTTTTAACTGTATTAATAATTTTGCAATATTAAATGTCTAACACTTGTCAATTATCCAAATGCTTCTGAACTAATTGGCTATAACAGTGGAAGACGGGAGTACATTTATTCCCTATTGAGCAATTAAGATATGAATGAACATGTGCAGTTACTGTTCCGTCCTTACAGTGAACAAGATGATAGAGTTACATAATAAAAGGGTACAAACCTCTTGAAAAACCAGACATTTGCTCTATAGAATCACCAAGGGGGCCATGTTGTAGTGTGTAACTCAGGTACAGGGAAAAGTCTTTTCAAAGTTCTTAAGCTGAATTAGAGGTGGAACTAGAATCCATTATTATGTAGGATAATATAGGAAACTATTTAGGGGATTATCTACCTCTGATATTACTATCTTTCAGGAAAGAAGAGCATACTGGTTTTTCATACTTCCCTATCAATATTTCAGCTTCAGGAAAAAATGCTTGCTTGAAAATAATTTTGTGCTGGTCTTGCTAATATTGTTTAGCTGTAACCAGTTGCCAGCTGCAGGAAGTACCCGTGAGGCAAAATGAAAGTTAGTGGAGGAGTATCTCAACTCAGTAATCCAGAGTTGCTCGGGCAACTAACTGTACTGAGTCAAGATGGCTTCAGCTGTTGTCACCTTTCTTCTACTTCTCAATAAATGCAGCTTTGTGACAGGAAGCCATATTTTACCACACCTGTACTTAGTATTCATAGTTGAGAAAGGTCCACCTATGAATTTTCTGTCCTTAGAAACTCTCAGGATATTTTCACTTGCCTTTCTAGCTTGCTGCCAGTTGCTAAAATACCAGAAAGACTCAGTATAATCTTCACTGTTTTCATATTACAATGCTCTTCCACAAATAATGTATTATATAAACCAATTTCAAAGGGTATGTAGAAGATGGAAAGGGCAAAAATGTTTCTGCTAAAATTCATACATGAAAAAGAAAACCCTCTTACCATCAAGTAGCCAAGGCTGACAGTGCATTTTGTCCAATTCTGTCATCATTACACGTGTGAATATATGATCTGGCACCAAAAGGCCTCTCTCCAGATACTGCTTTGCCAAAATACCGACTTCTGTTCAGGAAAACACATACAAAATCTATTATCATTTTGCTAAGACATCTATAATGTTCTGTGTATATTCTGATCAGGTTATCTCCTCCTGAACTGTTCCACCAATTCAAGAAAGACAAGAGAATGCTGATTAGATGGAGAAATAGGATTGCCATAGAGCCCCTACATGACCTCAGAGCAAGCCCTCAAATATTTTTCCCTCTAGGAAACTATATAGGAGAAAACAACAGGAAAAACTACTTGGTATTCCTATTTTGGTGCCTTTTGATACCACCAGCCAATATATGAATCATATCTCTCATCACATTAGCAAAGTTTCAATTCTCAACACAACCTACAAAGTCCACTGAACCAAAATGGAATGAACTCTAGTCATCTTCTATCACCTGACTCAAGGCCACTTCTACTGACATCAAAAGGGAGGATTTTAAAGCACCATTCTTAAACTATGGAATTTGCTGCCACAGGAAGTAGTATTGGGTACCAATCTGGATGGCTTTGAAAAGGGATGGGACAGATTAATGGAGGAAACTATAGTGGCTACTAGCCTTGCTGGCCATGTGCTACCTCCTTTACTGAAGGTGGAATACCTGCATGCACCAGTTGCTGAGGAGCTTGGACAGAAGGAGGTATTGCACCCATCCACCTTGATGGGCAGCCGGTTTTCCACTGTGTATGGACTGCTGGACTAGATGGACATTTGTTCTGATCCAGCATAGCTTTTATGTTCTGATGATACCTTGGAACAGGAATCTATTATCTGTAGCAAGTGAACAAATAATTAGAAAGTGACCTAGGAAAGAAGATGTGAAGGCAGCATTTGTGAAGGCTGGATTGAAGGCCTAAAAAAAGCACAGAGGCAGGCAAAAAGGGCAGGAAGATGAGGAAATAGTCCAGTAGCCAACAGTAGCAAAGGGAATTAGATGAAGCAGTGGGGCAATAACAACTGCAGAAACTAGGACAGCAGGAAATAAGGAAGGAAAGAAAGGGGCAACACTCATCTGCAGCTCATTTTATAGACACAGATCCATGCAGCAGTGCACCATGAGGCATTTATCAAATGCTAAGTTTTCCTTGACAGCTTCTTACATGGTCACATCTACAACCTCAGCTATACCTTCAAAATTTTCCTTTGATTATTAAAAGAGCTAGCAGTATTTCCACTGTGATCCCCTTACATGTTTACTCAGAACTAAGCTCCACTCTTTTCAGTAGGGGTTACAGGCTAGTATGTATCGTATTTTTCGCTCTATAAGACGCACCTGACCATAAGACGCACCTAGTTTTTAGAGGAGGAAAACAAGAAAAAAAATATTCTGAATCAAATGGTTTACTAAACTATTTAATAAACTATAACAGAATGGGATGTGTTGGGATGTCTTAATCCCAGTTGCTTTACTCTCATGTGCCTCTAGCATACTGTGTGCATGACCCCCCCCCCCCAATCCCCTGCAGACTGCATGTAACTGTTAGGGGATGAAAACATCTTGTATAGAATTCATCTCTGCAGTCCCTTCAATGCCACATGTATTTCCTGTAGGTCTGAATATTCTTTTGATTGCACACCCCCAGCATACCTGCTCTCTCTAGTTTTTCTTGCCTCTGTCTTAGACAGAGAAGGTGAACAATGAGGAGAGACCTAAATTCAATCCTCCAACTTATCTCTCTCTCTCTTTTTTCATATTTAAAAGTGATGCTTAAGAAACTCGGGCTGCATCTACACATCCGTTTGAGTCAAGAGAAATGCTCACTCAGTGGTCTCTTGCGTGTCATTTCTTCCTCTGGGCCAAGGGCATGAAAATGTAACATTTGCACAGTTGCAGAGATCACTATAATAATTGTGTTTCTTGTATCCTCAACTGGGAAGGGAACTTTATATCCACATTGTTTTTGTTAAGCATTTAGAAGTCCCAGTTAATTATCCATGAGGTATTAAAAGGCCCTACCCTTGAAAGACAAAGCTGAATTGTGGGGAACTTCCCTTCCATTCCCAAAAGGTATTTCAAGCTCACTACACTTCTGCTGTTGAATCTTTTTTTTTTTTCCCCAGAACAAAGGAGTGATGGGTGTTTTCTTGGGGATTAACCCCCCTTTTTTTTTCCAGAGAGGAGGAAAATGTCCCACTTTCCACTTTTTCACATCATGCATAATTTTGAACATCTTTGCCATGCCTCCCATTACTCATCATTTTCCTAAGAGAAGCAATCCTGGTTGTTGTAACAAAGTCTGATAGGGGAGCTGCTCCAATCCCTTGATTGTTTTAGTTGCCATTCTTTGCACTTTTTCCAACAATGTCATTTTTCAGGTGTGGTGGCCAGCACTGTACACAATACTTTAAGTATGGTCATATGAAAGATTTGTATAAGAGGAATACGATCTTGGAAATTTGATTTTCAATACCTTTCCTAATTATGGCATTCCTTCCTAACATTTGACATTTTCATCAAGCTGTCCACCACATTCTCAAGACCCCTTTCTTGGTCTGTCAGCACTAGTTCAGATTCCATCAGCTTATACTTGAAGATGAGATTCTTTTCCCCCAGCATGCTAACTTTATACTTGCTTACACGGAACAGCATTTGCTGTTCTGATGCCCTTTTTCCCAGCTCGGAGAGATCCCACTGGAATTCCTCACAATCCCTTTTAAATGTTTTATTTTAGTATCATCAGCAAACTTGGCTACTTTATTGCTCACTTCTAATTCCAGATCATGTATGAACAGGTTGAAAAGCACTAATCCTAATGCAGAATCTTGTGAGCATACCATGCATTCTCAATGTTGGCTTTCAATTCTTTAATCAGTTACTGATCCATAGGACAACATGTGTGTGCACACACAGCCCTGATTCCATCACTGCCAGGTTTTCTCAAGAGTCTGTTGATGGATTTTATCAAAAGGCTTTTGGAAGAAAACAATGTCTATTTGATTGCTCTGTCCACGTGTAGTAGTGACACTCTCAAAGAATTCTACTGGATTAGCAAGACAGGGCTTACCCCTGCAGAAGCCATTTTGCTTCTTTGAAAGCAGGGCTAGTTCTTCTATATGTTAACTGAATCTATTCTGAATAACACTTTCAACCAATTTACGCAGAACCAACAGAAAGCAAAGCAGCATATAATTTTCCAGATCCCTTTTTAAAAATGGTCCTAGAGTAGCTGGTACATGGCTAGAGAGTGATCTTAGGGCCATGATGTACATATTGTATAAGAAAGTCATCAATTGATTCTGAGGAGGAAGAGGCAGAGCTGAGTAGATGAGTTGGCGATTTATAGGTTATTTACTGAAGATGCTCAGGGCAAAGAGAGAGAACCAGCCCTCTTTGGAAAAGGAGGGAGACATTTCAGAGTGGTGGGGAGGAGATGGAAGGGGTGTCCTTGGCACCAACAGGATATGACAGGCTAAACAAGTGGACCAATTCAGAAGTGTCCAGCATTCCTGCTGTCTAGCCCTCACGCAGCAGGGGCCACCTTCAGGGCTGAATTCTTTCTGAAAGGAATGGAAGGAGGGGAAGTTTTAGTTTGGATTCAGCTCTTTACATTGGCAATTGCTTCTCTCACATCTCAAAAGAGAACGCGGCTTCAATTTATACTGTTTCTTAACCTGTTAAACTTTAATAAAAGGATTGTGCTTCTAAAGTGTCATCTGTGCCTACGGGGGCAGCGGCGTGGGGGCGGGGTGGCAGTGCGGGGCTGCATCGGCGCGGGGTGGCAGTGTGGGGCGGCAGCGGCGGCTTTAGAAGGATTGTGCTTCTGAAGTGTCATCTGTGCCTGCAGGGGCAGCAGCGCGGGGGCAGGGTGGTGGTGCGGGGCTGCAGCAGAGTGGGGCAGCGGTGTGCAGCGGCAGCGTGGGGCGGCTACACGCGGCAGCAGTGGCGCGGGGCGGCGCGGAGCTTCCCGGTGGGGGTGATCAGTTCCCGGAGTGCGGGGTGGAGCAGGGCATGCCAAGCATATGCCGGCCTGGTGGTGCAGGTGGGTTGGCAGCGTCCCGGGCGTCGGGCACACACACATTCGCTCTATAAGACGCACAGACATTTCCCCTTACTTTTGAGGGGGAAAAAAGTGCATCTTATAGAGCGAAAAATACGGTATGTTTAGGAAAGCAGCCTTTATCTCCAGGAGATAACTTGCTAAAGATTCATGTTAGAAGTTTCAGAGTAATTTTACATAAAATGGGATGGAGGGAAGAAAATGGCAAAGGAAACCATGACAGTAAGATGCCTCACTAAATACCGTATTTTTTGCGCTATAAGACTCATTTTTTTCCCCCTCAAAAGTAAGGGGAAATGTCTGTGCGCCTGATAGAGCGAATATGTGTGTGCAGTAAGTCTGTCAGATGTGCAGCCCATGGGGAAGTGATGGGGAATGTGCCTGTGATTATGTGCCCATTTGATTCAGAATATTTTTTTTCTTGTTTTCCTCCTCTAAAAACTAGGCACGTCTTATGGTCAGGCGCGTCTTATAGGGCGAAAAATACGGTAACCTAACAGAAAAAATAAAGCACTTTTCCAGGTATTCAAACAGCCTTGGCGTATATCATTATATTTTCCATGTTATTTTTACTCTGAATAAAAACAAGTCTGTGTTTTAAAAAGGGTCTGGAACCTTACATTAGGTTGCAGAAATGGGGGGAATTAAAATCATTTTAAAAAGCACACAGGTACTTCTTCCATCCAATTTCATAGAAATCAACCAAAATGAGTATTAGTGATCTTAAGACTTTTTCAATTAACTCTACAGATCTCTGAAAAACTAAAGGAACATTGAGAATAGTTTTTTCCAGATTTTTGACACACAGATCAAAATGCATTGAAAAGTATTTTAAGGCAAGTGTGATGACACCATAAGCTGATACTCCTTAATTTATATTCTTTTTTATTTCAATTATAAAGGTATATTTTAAACCATATAAAATCTATGCTGGTCTTTGAATGTTTTAATAAACTGAACTGAACCATATAAAATTAAGAGTAAATCTCTTGTCATTTTCCAGCAGCAGCCAGATAGTTTGATAAATGAAACTGGACCTCTGAAAACAAAACAAAAGCAATAGATCAGATTCCTGTAGGCCTTTATTTTATTTTACTTCAGCCTTCCAAGTCAGGGCTTTTATCTGAAACAGGTTTTTCTGCTGAAATAAAATTGTGACGAGGAAAAAGAATATTAAAAATCATCCTACAGTTTCAGATCCATCTTTTTCCCCTGTACAGAGCACTCCCTTCATGTTCACTTCAGGCAAGGTCCTTGCTTCCTTCTTTAAACAGCTGTATGACAGACTACACTAAACAGCTATCAGGCAATGCCTTTCTATATGGCATGGCCTATTGAATTCCTACAATTCACTTTCCCACACAACTTCAGCAATAATATCCAAGGCCAGTCAAGTCATTTTTGTTACTGGTGCAAGCAAATAAATTTTTAAAAATTTTCACAAGCACCCCTCCCTTTTTCTGGCAATATAAATAAATACTGTATTATACAATCAACAACAAATTGCTGCCCTTTCATTACACTAAAGAGCAGATACCCAAGATGGGTGCTTCATTTTTGCTCATCTTAGAGCTGGCCCTGTGAGCTTCTACTATGCTGGTCCAACCAATGAACCATCTCCTACCATACACTGTTCTTCCGGATACTCACTGGGTTACTGACCCAGTAACCGCACAATTAAAGGGGAACTGTGATGGAATGTAGAGGAATGTTAAATATAGATGTCAGATACAAGTAATAAATAAGGTATGCCTACGTACACCTGTTGCTGAGGAAAGTGAGTGGAAGGGTGCTAGTGAATTTATATCTCACTTAAGAGTTTCCTAAAAGTGAGCCAGTTGTCATTGCATGAAGATGCTGAAACTGGTAGACTCCTGGTCTGATCCAGAATGGCTCAGATGTATTGTATCCAATGTACACACTGCTAGTACAGTGGCAATCTAGTTGGTTGGTCCAGAAAGGCATGTTCTTACCTGCAACTGTAGTTCGAGTGGCCATCAGTGCATTCACACATATGGGCTCTGTGTGTATGCGTGGAGCTCAGTCAGAAAGATTCCAAAGCTGACTAATTATTTGGTGGGAGCCCCTCCTGAAAGGCACATCCAGCATGAGCGGAGAGGCTCCCACCGAGACCTCAGTTCAAATGAGCTGACCACCATCATAAGGGGCAAAAGAGTATATCCCATATGTATCAAGCATTTGTGTATGCTTACACTAGTGATATTCAGAAAGAAACTGGACAGCCCTCTGAGTGGGATGGTGTAACATGGTGTCCTGCAATAGCAGGGGGTTGGACTCAATGACTTTCATGGCCCCTTCCAACTCTACTATTCTATGATTCTATGAACACTCAAAGAACAACAATTATGGGTAGGCAACCCACTTTTCTTCACTGTGGTCTCTGTACATCACACATGTGGATGACTAGCAAGCTTACCTCTTTGACGAAGGGTGGTATTGCTCTGCATAGAAGAAAAGAGAGGGCAGCTCTCTAGCAGCTGCAGTCCACTATAGCACTTTAGCTCGAACATGCAGCTAATAATGGCAAATGAAGGTCAAGGGATTCAACCAGATTGCGGCTAGACATAGAGTCAGAGACACTCTGGCATACATGGCTGTGGAGGTCTTTGGTGGACTGTACAAGGGTTGGGCCAACAAGTTGGAAACCAGAGAGATCGTATGCTAGGTGGATTGTGTGAGATATCCACTAAGCAAGTCTCTGTGGGGAAATAGGTGAGCCTTGAGATGTGCCACCATAGGCAAAAGAAAGTCTTTGTGACTTACAGATAGGCTGTGTTTTGGACTTATAAAAGGCTAGAGCCCTGTGAATGTCTAAAGAGGGGAGGGGTAGTTCAACAGGAATGGAAAGCGACTGGCAGAATGATAGGTTTGATAATGTGAAAGGCAGAGAAACATTTCAGTAGGAAGGTGGGATTGGAGAGAACTTCCATTTTATCTTTGTGGAAAAGTGAGATAAGATGGATTGATCCCGAGCTCAACAAGCTGAGGTGATAGCTACCAAAACCCCCATTTTTAATTAAATGAAATGTTGGGCTGCAGAAGCCATGGATTTGAAGGGTTTCTGTGTAAGCGCATGAAGGATGACAGAAAGATCCATGCTGGGATGGGTTGTGAGAATGGTGGGGCAAGATTAAAAACTTCTGCATCCCCCACTGATCCTTTGCCCATACCAGCTCTGGAGCAGAAAAAAGTCACAAGCGGTACTGTCCTTCATGGTGAACAACTCGATGTAGGGGTGACCCCATCATTTCCACAGGGAGTGCAGTATGGTGCAGTGAAGTTCCCACTCATGGCACCGTATGCAACTCAGAGTTTCTGCAAGGATTTTGTTGGTCCCTGTGACATGGTTTGTTAGAAGGATGGTGCACTGGGCAGCACATCATCTCCATATTTTGGTGGCAAGAGCAAGGAGAGCAGATCTTGTTCTACCTTGTATGCTAATATATACAACAACCATGATATTGTCTGTAATAATTTGGACATGTATTTTCTGGATTACAGTGTAGAAAGTTCAGAAAGCTTTTTGTACTGAAAAGAGCTCAATACATTTTATATAGCGGGAGTTCTTGTGTAGGCCCCATTTTCTCTGGATCTTGGAGGGACCACAATGAGCTCCCCATCTGGAAAGTGAGCCATCTGTTGTAATAGCCAAGATTGGTTCCAGAGGAGTGAATGTGACTCCGACTATAAAGTTGGCTATCTTGGTCCATCACTTGAGGTCTGTTCAGATCAAAGGTGGGCTTCAAAGATTGGTTGAGTGGGGTCCTGATGTCGTAAGAGGGCAGCGTCGGCTAGAGCTGAAGTGGTTGCATGTGTAATCTGATGAGTGGAACAGCAGCAATTGAAGCAGCCATCAGGGCGTGCTGTATCTTGGTGGCAGAGGCTGAGCATTCCTCAGTGTGATGGAGGATTTCTGTGGGGAGAGTAATCTGTTTGCAGACAGGAAGGCTCTTGTCATAATGGAGGCACAATTGCCCTGATGAATTGGATAGTGTGTGGGAGAAAGACAGGATTTAGAGTAGTTTGCATATAGAATGAGTCTAATGAGGAAAGTGCATGTGAAATTGGTAGCTGTTATGGAGGCTCACTGGGATGGGGCGTTGATAAGCCAATAATCTAAATAGGGATATATGTGGATCCCTTTGAGGCAAAGGTGTGCACAAACAACAGCCATGTGGGGCCTTGCAAGGCCAAAAGAAAGAAAGGCAAGTTGAAAATGTCTCTGACCTGGAAGCAGAAAAAGCACCTGTATGACTCCTCAACAGAAATATGAAAATACGTATCTTTGAGATCTTCTGAAGTGAACCAGACTTTTTGTGTAGGAGTGCTAGGATGGATTGAAGCAAGACCATCCTGAACCATTTAGATTTGACATATTTAATGACCCCTCCTACAATCAAGGATGGGCTGAAGTCCACTGTCCTTCTCTGGGACCATAAATTACCTGGACTAGAAACCAGGAGTTCCTGTGTGTGCTCCCTCTATGGCTACCTTTCAGAAGAGGAAGGAGAGCTCTTTGAGGAGAGGCTTGGAAGGAGTGGTCCTTTTAACAGTACTGGGAGAAGGGACAGTTTTAAACTCAATGTAATATCCATGGGGATTGATGGGAAGTACCCACGGATCTGAGGTAATGTCAGCCCAAGAGCCGAAAGAGGCCTGGAGATGGTAGTTGAAGTATGGATTCAGTGAACAGGAGCGAACAGTCTGGAAAAGGAGTCACATGTGTCTTATGGCTTCTTCCTGGTGTCTTCAGATATGGCAAGGGCGTGGTATTGGGTCAAAGCACCTGCCTTGAAAGGTAGGTCAGTACCTGGACATGGTAGTTTAATGGGGACAAGGCTGGTGAGTAAACAGTACTCACTGCCACTTGCAAGAGGTCTATGGTATTCCTTGCCCTTTTCTATAGAGACCATATGGTTCGTGGTTCCTTTGTGGAACAGGCCAACACCATCAAAAGGCACGTCCTTGATCCTGTCCTTTGCTTCCATGGAAAGGCTAGAGGACTGAAGCCACATGAAGCAGTGGAGACCAATGGCCCCTGCCATGTTCCTGGGGTTGCACTCTGCTTGATGTTGAACAGTGTGGATTTCATGGCATGCAAGGTGAGGAGCTTTAGTTTTAATCTCATGAACCAAGTCTTGCATTTCTTTAGGGAGGGATGAGCATAGTTAGGCCACACTATTCCAGAGCATTAAGTGCTACCTGGCAATTGGAGAGCAGGACCTATGTCTGCATCTGTCAAGTTCAGCAGTGAGGCACACAGAGGCAAGTCATGTCTCTTTCCAGAGACAATCCCTGACTGCTGCAGTATGAAAGAGGAGGGTTCTCAGATCGCTCTTTCTGAAAATGAAGTACTCAGAACCAGTGGCAGTGGCTGCATCGAGAGCTCTTGGGCTGGGGTCCCATGGCTGGGAAGGAACATTGCAATGATTCCAGTCTGGGCACCATGCCTTCAGTGCACAGGAGGTCTATGGGGGCAGCACATCACAATGTTTCTTTGCGTGCTTGCTGCCATCATGCCCCTTGGAAAGGCTGGGTGTTTTCAGGGCTTTACTTTTGTTTGCCACCATTTTTGTTTTCTTGGATTTGGAGCAGTTTTCCAGTGGAGTGGTAGAAGGTTCCATGGAAGGTTCAGGGATCACGGCTCCCAAGGTGGACAGCTGGTGGGGGGAGCTGCCCATGTAGAGGGCCCAGCTCCATAATTCTGCTTTTAGGTGGTTCTTCAGTGCTTCCTTGCCTGCTTTGTAAACACTTGGCCACAGAAGCAGGACTCAACAATGTAGGTCTTCCCAACGCAAAAAAGTCGCAAGGAGTGGCCATCTGTAGGCAGTAGTTTGCAGCTGCAATGCGCACAGTTGTGGAATGGAACTTTTAGCTCCATTTTCTGTAACAGGTAAGAGTAGGACACCAAACAATGGTGGTGGGAAGAATCAAAAACACTCTCTCTCTCTCTCTCTATATATATATGTATGTATGTGTGTGTGTGTATACATATAAACGATAGAAGGAAAAATACAAAGTAGAGAAGAAAATCTGAAGGTGAAGGAGGTCAGAAAGATCAAAGAGGCAATGTTCCTATGGTAAGTAACAGAGGAAGAACTTCCTGATACACTCACAGTGACAGCTGAAGAAGAACTGAGGTTTCAGTGGGAGCCCCTCCCTTCATGCTGGGCATGCTTTGGAGGAAGGGTGCCCACCAAATAATAATCAATCAGCTTTGAAATCTTCCTGAATGAGCAGAGTCCATATGTATGAGGCACAGAGACCACAATGAAGAACTAGATGGCATATGGCTATGATCTGTCAGAAGAATATTGATTATATTCCCTTATATTCTAGAGTTCTTCAGATTGTTCAACTGCACACACTGGATTCTGTCCGTATAGAAAGCCAGTACAGAGACAGATATAAGATGACAGGCACTTCAGAAGATACAGATACATCTGGTTGATTTATTCCAGTGATTTCATTCCAGAGAAATAATAGCCACATCACATCACATCATCACAAAAATACACACATCAACATTCACATCACAGATTAAAAACTACATTTATGAGCTTGCAGGAAACTTTTTTTAAGTATTAAAATACTGAGTACTTTAAGTACACTGACAGTGTCCAGCACCTAAAGGTGCAGTAACCTATAGTCCAGTTAACAAACATCCTTTCGCAGACCCTTATTTACAAAGTTCAGAATACAATGTTGCATTCTTGAGCAATAAGCTTAAGCACTTTTTGTTAACCAATATGTTTACATATTAACTCAGGAATGTAGTAAAAAAGTCCTCACCTCTTAAACTAGGTGAAAGGCTAATTGTGAAGGGAACCATCCTGTCTTCTCCCAAATATGCTTTTATTAGTATACAATTTGAGAAAGATTTTATATTTTATCACAACCAACATTTCAGCCAAAAGGTAGAAAAAACCCCTCTTTTTTCTCCAGTTGCAATGTATGGCTGTGAAAGCTGGACCATAAGGAAGGCTGAGGGCTGAAGAATTGAGGCCTTTGAATTGTGGTGCTAGAGAAGACTCCTGCAAGTCCATTGGACTGCAAGAAGATCAAACCAGTCAGTCTTAGAGGAGATCAACCCTGACTGCTCCTTAGAAGGCCAGATACTGAAGATGAAACTCAAATACTTTGAACACCTAATGAGAAGGAAGGACTCCCTGGAGAAGACCCCAGTGCTGGGAACAATTGACGGCAAAAGAAGGGGACGGCAGAGAATGAGGTGGCTAGATGGAGTCACTGAAGCAGTCGGTGTGAGCTTAAGTAGACTCTGGGGGATGGTGGGAGGACAGGAAGGCCTGGAGGAATGTTGTCCATGGGGTCACGACAGGTCGGATGCGACTTCACGACTAGTAACAACATCTTTCCACAACTGGAATGTTTTTAACCACTTAGGTAAAATTTGTAAATGCAGAGACTGTTATAGGAAAAGCCACTCCCCATTGCAGCTGCTAATGTAAACTGGTTTGCACAGCTATTTATTATATTCAGACACAGATTTGTTTTTGAAACTTCAGTGGCTTTATCCAAGATGTGAATAGCAACTGCCTGCTTAGGTACAGCATACTGCTATCTTCCCAATAAGAATAATATCAATTATACTTACAAGTCATTGGGTACTTTTAAGTGCACAATAAATGGTTCACAATCATGTCATCATAGCCTATGGCAGGACAATAGAGGCCATTCCATTCTGATGACAAAGAAAACTTATATACACATCCTGGCAAGTGGCTTTGGGATAAAAGAACTCTGATTGTGATTAAGACTTCATAACCCTCATTTCAGCCTAAAAGCTGCAGCAAGTGGGTAAAAGTATAGTATTTCTTTATCACTTTCTCAGCTTTGTAACCACAAACACATTGGGAAAGCATTAGGCAGGGTTAGGGTGAGAAAAGTCTATGAACCATCCATGTATTCAACAATGAGGAGACAAGTTGCTTTGATACCATATTCCATCATTCAGGCATTCCTGTTGAGAGATTGGAGTGAAGGATGGTGTACAGTTCTGTTCTCTAGACCAGTGCCAGTCCTTTGTTCAGAAACAGAATTCACAATGTCAGAAAGAGGCTGTAAAGATAATGACTAATTTTGTTATTATAAAACAAGGTACTGGGTTCTTCTCCAAAATGATAAGTAAAGCATTACCTCCTACAAGTCCTTGCATCAATGCTTCATATCCCCAGTTTGTGCCTGCATTACTAGCAGGTAGCTAAACATTAAGACAATTTCTTGGTATACAACCCTCAGACTTTCCAGGGAAGCTGGCATAGAGCAGAATAGTCTTGCTTCAACTCTAACCCCATATAAGGCCAAGATGCATTCGCTTAGTTATGCAACCAAAGGCCCTCAATAAATCTGAAGTTATGATATAGCATGAGCAAAAGCCAAGTGTTCTGGTATTATTCAGGCTAACATAAAAAGAACAAAAATCCCTGCAAGAATGGAAGCCAGAGTTCTCCTTGACCAAGTATGTTTATTTTAAAATTGAGTAGGTATTGCCATAAAATTTAAAAAACTATATCTGGAGCAAAGATATAGTTTCTAAACAACCAGCTAAAACAACCTGCTTCACAGATAGTTAGAACAAATTTTGAAAAGATTCAGAACAGAAAAATGTAACTGTGAAGTTCCAATGCTTATACTTAAATGCTGAATAATGGAATTTTCTATATACACTATTATTACTATGGAATAAAGGATACTTGCCTATTTTAGCATAGACAATTTTGGTAATGTTATTTCTCTTGTCAAACTTTTAAAGGTGACAGGAATGCCCCTTTAACTAAGGTTAGCCACAGACTTCCATGTTTCACCATCATAACCCTTAATAGTCTACTTCTAATTTTATGAAAACTGGTATCTATGATCTGATTGTGTCTGTAGTTGAGCAAGCCTTCAAAGTGATACAACGGAAATTGCCAGCTGTACAAGTTAAAATTGCTATAAAGTACACATTTGTTTTTGTTTTTTTACTCCAGGTTGTAGTGCAACATAAATCTGTCTCAAACTTTGGTGAAAACTGCTTGTTTACTTTATGCAGCTTTGTCAAAGTCTTGCACTTTCCTCAACCTGGTGAAATCCTAGGCAGAGGACTAAAGGTTTTTAAAGATTTTCTGCCCCATGAAAGCTTATTGTAGTAACACTCTGAAAAGTTATGGCAGGTATGCTCAGTTTTACTCTAATCTAGAATACTGCCAGTACTCCAATGCTTAAGGAGAATTCCAATGCTACTTTAGCATTCTAACAACAGGGGAATGGTAGCAGGAAAATATCAATTGAAATAAGAGTTACAGGTAATTTTGAGAGTGAAGCAACCACTGAATGACAGATCACTGATGAAAAGGGGATGAGATGAAATAATAATAATAATTGTGGAATTCTATGCATGCTTAGAAAAGAAGCCTTTTTGATACATAAGGATGTATCTATTCATGTATGGGACTGCAGGTGGCGCAGTGGTTTAAACCGCTGTGCTGCTGGGCTGGTAGATTGAAAGGTCGCCGGTTCGAATCTGCACAATGGGGTGAGTTCCCATTGCTCTGTCCCAGCTCCTGCCAACCTTGCAGTTCGAAAGCATGCAAATGCAAGTAGATAAAAAGGTACCTCTTCGGTGGGCAGGTAACAGCGTTCCGTGCACTTTGGTGTTTAGTCATGCCAGCCACATGACCACGGAGACTGTCTGCGGACAAACGCTGGCTCCCTCGGCTAGTAAACGGAGATGAGCACCGCCCCCTAGAGTCAGGCATGACTGGACTTAATGTCAAGGGGAAACCTTCACCTTTACCTTTATTCATGTATACTCAACTACTCAGTGAATGGCTTATTGGTGTTTTATTCTTTAGGATTGTGTTGTTGGGGTTGTTTTTCAGAATGATACAATGATTAATTTCCATTCTAAAAACTAAATGGGAAGTTTAGTTTTTAAGACCAGAATTTCGGCTATTTCAATAGGATATAAATCCCATTGAATTTAATGGGATTTACTTGTAAGTCCACATGCACAGGAATTTATTTTAACTGGCTCTCTACTAAAAATTTGCAGGATAAAATTACAGTGTGTAATTTTATTGCAAAAGTGTAATTTTATTCTGATTACCTTAGCTTCCTCACAGCCATTAATATGAATTAGGATTACAATTTGAATTCTGTTTGGAAGAATGGAAACCAACAACTTCTTCATTGTCACTCAAGTTAAACATCCAATAAGATGGTACAAAACTTAATGGTAGCTCACCTTAAGGATTGACTGAAATAAACATCTGTTTTCTCATTCCAAGACTCAGATAAACATGTGAAATACCCTCATTGAAATATACTTTGGTTTGGAAGTGATTGACAAGTTGCCTTGTGTCTTTAGTCCCTATTATATGTAACTTGCTCTTCGGCTGGGAGAAGAAAGGATTATAGGTAATGTTAAATGTGTTTCCAAATGCTTGCTTTAATTTCTTTAATTTTCAATAAAGTAACTTGCAAAACAAAAGTGCCCTGGACCTTCTTTTGACTTCTGAAGTAGTTTTATGCACAAATGCGTTAAGAGTTAGCTATCAACTGCAAAGTTTGTGGCAGGAATGCACTGCGTGTACAGGCTCTGAACTCAATTAGAATGGTGAATTTAAAACAAACACATGGGTCCAGTGCCTTCATAATCATTTGGATTCATTTCAGCTTCAAGTCAAACAAAACAAAATAGAGGTAAGAACAGCTTCTCACTGTTTGTGTATCGGATGCTCTGGTTCTTCTCTAAAAAAATGTATGTTAAATTTGGTAATGTTCAACAAGCATATACCGTATTTTTCGCTCCGTAAGACGCACTTTCCCCCCCTCAAAAGTAAGGGGAAATGTCTGTGCGTCTTATAGAGCGAATGTATGCCCACCCCCACCGTTAAGACCTGCCAACCCCGCGTGCTCCGCCGCCCCGCGCCAACCCCCACGCACTCTGCCGCCCCGCGCCAACCCCCGCGCGCTCTGCCATCTCACACACCGCCCCGCGCCAACCCCCATGCGCTCCGCAGCCCCCATTGTTTGCATTGAGTTCTCTAAATATAACTAAGGAGCTTCCAGATGAGGCTTGTATTATGCAGTCGCCTTGCTTCTTTCACTGAATTTTATTGGATGCGTGTATCTCCCAGTGACATCATCTTGCATTTGTGGCTTGCTCTTGTTTTCCGAATGCATCTTCAGCCCATTTTCTTATCACGGGAAAAAATAGGAAAGGGGGAAAGATTAGGAGAGATGCTCGAAGCCCTTTAATGAGGAGCACTAAGCATTCTCAAGCTGGACACCCCCTAAGACTGGCTGCAGCCCCTGCTGTTGTGCCTCAACAGTACTCAGTACAAAGGCAGGTCTGAGCAGTGCAGGTGAGAGTTGATGTGTTCCTGCTTTCCTGTCTGTTTGGCTTTCTCCCATGAGGGAGAGTATCCCTGTGGCTTTCCAGGCAGGCTCCATGACAGCTGCTACAAAGACCCAGGCATGCTTAGATGTATCTAATTGATTTCTATACCATCCAAGAACCAAGTTCTCTGCAGATTCTGTAAGGTGGCTGTATCACTGATGTTCTAGCCACGCTTTAGGACCAGTGTAGGCTTTGAATATACAGCCTCTCCATCCTCAAACCTTGTGACAAATAACAAAAGCAGAAAACTTAACAGAATCTAACATGGGAAACCGAAATGCCCCCCCCCCGCCCCTTTGCCAAATTATCACTGAATTCTAAAGTCTAAATTGATTCCATACTTGTGCTGCAGTTAGCTCTTGCAATGGTATAATAATATTGGATTTATGTCCCACTTTTTTTTTCTCTTGAGGGGAAACTGAGGTGGCTTACATAGTTCCATTTTATTCTCACAACAACCACCCTGTGAGGTAGGCTAGGCAGGCAATTACTTTATGCTTCATCAGCACACCCAACTTGTTCTGCAGGGAAAACAAGTTTCCCTTGACAGGTGCTCATTCTACAGATTCATCCTGGCAACCCAAAAATGTCCTTCGATTTGCCATTCCTCTTACCTCTTTGAGGGATGGCTCTTGCAGAAGGGCTTCCTGACCTGACCTTAAGGGACAGGCAGATTGTGATATGATCTTGTTTTTGATCATGATTAGGACCAGTTGCTTACAGCTGTTCAATATGTGTAGTCTTGCCTTGTTAATGGCATTGTCAGTTTCAGCTGCCAAGGGAGCAATGTACAGCAGGTAGCATAGGTAGAAATTGAGAAGACCAAACTGCATGTTTGTGCATGATTGTTAACTGTCACATGTCTAGCTGCCAATTAAAAGTGGCAAAAGTAGGTGCTTCTGAAAGAGTTACAGTTCCACCTTTTTAGCAATGCAATCCTCTGGTTTTTACACTGATACTTCCTTCCTGAGTCTCCATGCCTCCAGAAAAAGAGAGATATTGCTGCTTTGAGTTCTTAAAAAGGAAAAGAAAAAAGGCAGGATAGAAATCTAAGAAAGAAATAATTACAAGGTGATAAAGCTGGGCTGAGGAAGGCAGAGGAGATAGTTATGAAAGAACACCAATATAGCAGGGTTGATAAAAACTGAAGATATAAAAATGCATTTTAAAAAATTGCATTGGACTTGTCAGCCCAAGAACGATCAAAACTTATGTTGACCTCTTGTTTTTTCTTGTAAGGGTAATACCAGGAGTAAGGCCCATTGAACTCGACTGAACTCTAATATTTATTATCCATATATAGGATTGTAATCTGAAACTGCCATGGCCATTGGTCATGGGAAATTCCTTGTATGTGAATTTAAAGATAGTCCCTTTCCAGGTAAATAGTGGAGCATGGCTGAAAAAGAAAACAGTGCAAGTGCACTCCATTTAGATGTGAATCAGCACAGCTTAGTGGTCAGATTTACACCACTGTTCAGGAATTGAAAAGCTTCAATGGGATACCTGATTCAAACCAGTAATTTAAATCACCCTTTTTTTTCTTGTTGTTTTTCTCATAATTTAAATTGCCCTTATTTAAATCAGTCTGTGCCATGCCTGAGCAGTGGTGCAAGAGTCATTTAAAATTTAGAGCAAAAATTTAGAGTGATTCTTAATGCCACTGTTGACTGCTGTTCACTTTACAAGGTTGAAATACGGTATTACTGTATTCAGTTATAGTTTATTAAATAGTTTAGTAAACCATTTGATTCAGAATAGTTTTTTTTCTTGTTTTCCTCCTCTAAAAACTAGGTGCATCTTATGGTCAGGTGCGTATTAGAGAGCGAAAAATATGGTAATTATGTTGTGGCTTTTACTATAATTATGCTGTGGCTTTTAGAAGTCTGTGGCAAACAATCAGGTCTTCTAGCATTGGAATTGTGGTGCTGAAGCACTAAGAGCTGATAAGTTAACTCCACTTCAATTTTGAGTATTGCCAGTTCGCTGCATTTGACAGATTATATTTGCTTTGCAACACAAAGTACAAAAATTCTCCATCTTGTCCTATAAGTTGAGCAAAGGTATGATCAAATACCAAAATTTTGGTGGAAATACAAGCTAAAAGGAAAGAGTTGCAGAATATGGAAATAGAAAGAACACAGAGAAATTTAATATATTTGAAAAGGGATTTTTTTTTAAATTTAGTAATAAGAATTCAAGCTTGTTGGCCAGAGCCACAGAACAAAAAATTAAAAATCTAATAGGAATAGTTAGAGATGAAAGAGGTAAAAATTGCAACAAAAGATATTTTATATTAAAAAAGAAATACATATTTTATTCAAAATTATACATAGCTGGGAAATTATTGATGGACAAAATTAGATCATACAGAGAAAAAATGTTACGAATAAAATGCAGCAGATAGATAGGGACCTAATGGAACACCCTGTTAGAGAAGAAGAGATTCAAGATGTCATTAATAATTTAAACGTAGGGAAAACTGGAATGGATGGATTAGAAATAGTTTTATGAGGCTTTTAAAAAGTTATTGATACCAAAATTAAATTTTCTTGTTAATGGCATATTGGAAGGAGGAAAGATGTGTGCATCTTGGAAATATTCTTCAATCGTTTTGATTCCAAAATGTAATAAAGACTTGACAGATCCCAGAGTGTATAGACCTGCATCCTTGATAAGTCAAGATGCCAAAAATTTTACAGCAATATTTGCAAAGAGGTTGAATGTCATGAGCGAGGCCAGCGAGGTCAAACTAGATGGCCTGGGAGATCCTTTCTGACTCACTGTTTCTATGAATAACTTTATTGATAAATACATTAAGATAGAACAGAGTGGTTTTACAGTAGGGGGACAGATGACAGATATGGCTAGAAGAGTAATAGATGTAATAGAATCAAAGGAAAGGTTAAAAGCTGGTGTAATAGCATTGGATATTTTCAAAGCTTTTGCTTGTGTGGAATGGCCCACAATGAAGACGTTGATATAGATATTGGCACATGATTTAACTGTATAATAAATTAACTATATTCAGAAAATTTTGCAACCGTGATAGTTAATGACAGTCTAACAGAACAAATACCCTTAGGCCAAGGTATTAGAAGAGTATGCCCTCTTTCTCTGACATTGTTTGTTTTAGTTATAGAATTATTAGGAAATAGTACAAGAACTGATATTTTAAAAGATAGCAAATTTAAGAAGAAAATTAAGATTCATTTATTTGCTGACAATACATTGTTAACAATCAAGGACCCACCAAAAATTATGAATCAGATTAAAATACATTTAGTGGAATTTGAAAATATAACAATCTACAAGTTAATAAAGAAGGAAGGAATTAAGAATACATTTCAAATTAACAAATGTAAAATTTTAAATATCTAGGTATAAACATTTCAAAAATATCCAATGCTTAAAAAAAGAATAATTCTGATATACTGAAATCCAAAATAAAGGATAAAATATATCAATTTAGAAAAATTGAACTATCATGGTTTGGTAGAATAGCAGTATGTAAAATGAAAATTTTACCTAAGATTAATTTTTATTTATGATATTACTGATTAACGTATTAGGAAAAGAATTGGAAGACCGGAAAAATATAATCAATAAATTTTGTAATGGAGATAAGAAAGCTCGGATTAGCAAGAAAAGATGGGAGGACTAGCTACTCCAAACATTAAATTATATTACATAGCAAATCAAATAAGATAGATACCAAACATTATATTGCAGCCTGAAAAGATAATATGGGCAGAAATACAACAACAAATTGAGGGATCCCTTCTAAATCTCTTCTAAGACAGGAAGACAAGAAGATTGTAAGAAAGATAGAAAACTCCTTTCTTAAAAGTATGATATAAATCTGGCATACATATAGAGAAGTTATGCCAACAATTTCACCAATTCCAGTTACACAAATTAAAGGATATTCAGAAAATGTGAGAGGTTGCTTGAGAAAAGTATTAAAAGAAAAGCATTTTTTTTTTAGTTTAAAAGATTGGGTGGAGAAAATGGATAACACTGAAAGGATAAAGATGGTACTAGGAAAAGAAAAACTTGGTTTAACTTTATGCAATTAGAACATGAATGGATGAAGAAAAAAGGTACATGTAGAGATCTTACCAAATTTGAAGTGATTGTTTTATACAGGGAAAATACAAGACATTATGCAAACAAGAAGGATAATAAGTGAGATTTAAAAGATCCTAATAGATATGGAGGACCAAGATGACCCTCTTAACATTTCATGGGAAATAGATTTAGGGAAGGATATAGGCAAGAAAGAATGGGAAAAATACAGGATAAGAAAATATCTAAAAAGCATGTCAAATAGAATTAAGGGAAATTGGAAATGATACCTGACACAGGTAAAACTATATTATATGGACAATAAATATGTTATATTTATGTTGCAGATGTGGTCAAAAAGTGGGTACCTATTTCCGTATGTGGTGAGAATGCAAAAATATTAAGAAATTTTGCATAATAGTTTTTAAGGAAACTAGCAAGATATTGAATTCAAATATGAATGCAGATCCTGGAATTGTATTGTCAATATTTCATGAAAAAGAAATGGAAAATTAAACTATTAGTAACAAATTTAGTAGCAAGATTCAGATTTAGTAGCAGGAAAATTTGGAAGGAGAAATGGGATTTCAAATAAGTGCATGGTATAAAGAAATCTGGAATATAGCTGTTAATGACAAGTTAATGAGTAGAATTAAGGTGAAAAGGGCTGACAAATAAGAGTGATTTTAAGTATTTTGGGGGTTGTTTATTGAATATGTATTAGTAGAAGGGAAGGGTATTAATCCTTCAGATGATTCTATGCAATTCTGGATGGAAGGGGTTGTCCTAAAGGAGGGCAAATATATAAGCAGTAGATTAAAAAGGAGATGGAGAAGGAGGAGGAATTGAATAATCAATTCAATCAAGATCCTGGTGAAGGGGTGCAACAGATGTCTTTTTTCACAGCATTTTCTTTTTCCTCTCTTTTCGGTTCTTATCATCATTGATGCATTTTTGTGTCTGTACTGATGTATTTTCATATTGTATTTTATATTATCAAATAAAAATTAAAATAAAAAGGGTATAAATAACATAGTCAATCCATTTTTCCCCAAAACTCACTATTTTTAAATCTGAGGTATACCAAATAACCCTTGGGTTCTAGTATGCTCAAAGATACCTCTCTTGGGGCCTGCCAGATTCCTACTGCTCCTAATTTTGTTTAGGTTTGTTTGTTTGAATAGGAGATTGGCACACTTTGGCATCCTCTCTATTTGGGCTCTAAAAGAGTGGTTTTGTGGGTTGGAGGTCAGACACAATTTGTGTCTTGTACTCTGATTCTTGGGTAAGTTATTTTTCTTTCACCAGCTTGCTTCTTGTAAAAAGGGATTTTGTGACCAGCTATGCACACTATAGCAGTCATTTTCTGAATGACCAAGCCCCCTGTAGCAGACATTTTTATGCATGTGTGAACAACACCTTCAACATTCCAAATCCATCCACTGGCCCCAGAAAGTTGGGGAGCTCTGAGAGTGTTTTGGCCATTAATATACAGGTTAAGCTAAAACTGATGCTGATTCATACTGTGCTTCTCTGGTTGTTTTCACCATGAAAAGTGAAATTATAACCCAAGTGCAATCTACAAGGGAAATCATGCCAAATAAAAAATTCCCTAACCTGCCTAAAACAGGACATAAGGAGGAAAGATATCTTGCTATGTTTATGAGTAGAGAAATAAACTTAATACTATAGGCTTAAATCAGGAAAATTGAAACACTCCTGCCTTAATTGGGATTTTTTGTTTGTTTTGGTAGCTAGAGAGTTAGGAGAACTTCAAACAAATTTATGAAATATCACAAAGAGGAAAGAAATGGTGCTTCAATTACTCAATGTGGATGGCAAAATGATAACAGACAACAGAGAAAAGGCAGAAGTGCTCAATTCCTACTTTGGCTCAGTCTTCTCCCAAAAGATCTTTGATCTTCCTGAAGAAGAGGAAGCACAAGCTGAAGAAGCAGGATTGGAGTTCAGGATTGATAGGCAAATGGTCAAGGATAATCTAATTAGGTTGAATGAGTTCCAATATCAAAGACCATATGAACTCCAGCCTAGAGTCATAAAGAAGCTGCAGGAAGAACTCTCAGAACCACCATCTTTAAGAAATCATGAAGGACAGGGGAAGTGGCAGATGACTAAAGAAGGGCTAATGTCCCTCTGCTCCAGAAAGGAAAAGAAGAACCTGGAAACTACAGACCAGTCAGTCTAACATCAATCACAGGAAAAAATCCACAGCAGATTATAAAGCAGTTAGTCTGCAAACACCTTGAAAGCAATGCAGTGATTACTAGAAGCCAACATGGGTTCCTCAAGAACAAATTCTGCCTCACTATTCCATACTCTACAACTGGTTCTAAATATCTGATATGCTAAGAGCATGCGCACACACCTGTTTACAAGCCCTGATAAGCAGAATAAGTATGAGGAGTTTTGCATTTTAAACTCACTTCCCAATTCACCTGAAGTACTAGTTCCCCTTTATCTGCACTGGTTAGGCCTTATATGAAGAACTGTGTCCAGTTCTGGGCACCACAGTTTGAGAGATGCAGATAAGCTGGAAAGATTTTAGAGGACAACAAGGATGATCTAGGAACTGAAAGCAAAGTTTTATGAGGGGAGACTGAAAGAGCTGGATTGCGGGGAAGATATGATACCACTCTGCAAGTAGTTGAAAGGCTGTCACAAAGAAGAAAGCTAGGATCAATTCTTGATCATCCCAGAGTGCAGAACATGGAATAACAAGCTAAAGTGAGAGCCAGTGGGGTGTAGTGGTTAAGCGCATGGGACTGGAACTCTAGTTCTAGTCCCCACTCAGGGATGGGTTCTAGTCCCCACTCAGCCATGGAACCAACTGGGTGACTTTGGGCCAGTCACAGACTCTCAGCCCAACCTACCTCACAGGATTGTTGCAGTGGGGATAAGATGCAAGAGGAGAATGATGTAAGCTGCCTTGAGCCCTTTGAGGAAAAAGGCAGGATATAAATCGAAAAATAAATAAATAAATAAATAAAGTTACAGGAAACCAGATTCTGGCTAGATATCTGGAAAATTTTCTTGACTGTTAGAGCAGTACAACAATGGCACCGATGACCTTAGACGCTGTGGGCTCTCCCACCCTAGATGCATTCAGAATGCAACCAGACAACCATCTGAGAGGGAAGGTTTAACTTGGAGTCCTGCACTGAGCAGGGGGTTGGCTTTGATGGCATTCTGACCCCTTCCCACTCTACTATTCTATGATTATGCTGTGTCACCCCCACCAGCAGCAGTTCCAGGGACAGCCATACTTAGCATGCCTGCCTGGTTGCCATACTGTACTGGAGCAGCACTTGGATAGCATGCTGCCTTTGCTCAATGAGCAAAAGCTCTGGTCTCCACACTGGAAAGCTTCTCTGCATGCAAGGAGTGCACAGGCTGTGCATGGGATATGGTCATGACATTAAGCCTCCTGAGAAGCCTGCTCTACCTCCCGCCTGCGTCTCCACCCCTTCTTGCCCCGACAGTTTTGAGGATGTACAACAAGCCCCTCTGTCCCCTACTCCCCTCCACCACATCTGTATGACAAGCAGCAAGCCAAAAAACTCTCCCAAGCAGATGACCACATTTGCTCTCTTAGCAAAATCTGCCCACTAGGATATGCTCCCTCCATCCCTGGCCATACTAATGACCTCCTGGTTGCAAAGAGGGCATAGTCCCTGTCAGCATGTAGAACTCTTGCACATGGGGACATATATGCAGCAAGAGAGGAGGAAAGGAGAAATGTGCATGCACATTTGCTTGCTCACTGGCACAGAACATGGCAACACTGGATAGTGCTACTCGAATGAGTAAGAAGTTACCTCGTTGAGCAGCAGAAAACACAAAATAAAAGGCAGCTAGCTGAAGCCATAGCCAGGAAAGCATGTGCACCAATGAGAGGCATGCAGGCAATTTAGGCAGGAACAGTGCAGGCTGGGATCGTGCAGCCTCAGGAGCTGATGGGACAGAAGCTGCCATCAGGAGGAAAGATGGAGAATAAAAATCACTCATTCATGAAAACATGTGTTTGTCTGAGCCCTGGTCTCAAGATATCGTGCCATGTAGCTACCACATGGCATGGTTTAGCACAGGGGTGTCCACACTTTTTGCAAGGAGGGCCAGATTTGGGGATGTGAAAATGTGTGGGGGCCGACCATTCAGCCTGACATTCTTTGAACCATTAACATTAAATGCAAATGAACTATTTTATGAAAGACTAAACAAATAACTGCACTAATGTGAAGATACTGAGATCTCGACTGCATTATATAGGCCAGGTCTGGCTCAAAAACAATGGTTTTGATGCGCAAGATGTCACACAGGTGAAAGTCACTTAGTCTTATCCTCACGCGGTTCTTGTTAATGTTCATAACCAAGAATGTCTTCTCGCACAAGTATGTCGAACCAAACAAGCTCAGCATTTTCTTAGCAAATGTTCGAATCTCTTGGAACCTGTCTTTATCCAGCTGGCGGGAAAAGTTGACAAGAGGGAGCTGTTGGTGCCGACTGCAAGACTAGGCGTCACACTGCAGCTCAATGAGCTCCAGCTGCAGGTGGTCTGGAGCATCATCAGGGTCCACAGAGAGATGAAAAAAGCATGATCTCCTTTTCAATAGCTGCAAAATCCCGAAAGCGCTGTTGAAACTCCTCAGCCAGAGATGAGATGTCTGCTTCATACCTCCATATTTGCGAATTCATATTGTTCTGTGGAAAACTGGTCATTATTTCCTGCAGCGATGGGAAATGTGTGGTATTGGGCTGCGTTTTGACAGGTGCCTTTGGAAAAGTAGCACCTTGGTCCCAAAGGCTTTGATATGTGAATACAGTCAGCTTACCACTGCATTTTGCCCTTGAAGGCTCGTGTTCAGCACATTCAGATGTCGTGTTATGTCAACTAAAAATCCACAATCAGCCAGCCAAACAGGATCAGATAGCTCTGGCATCGGTTGTCCCTTTTTTGCCAAGAATTGTCCGATTTCCTCCCTAAGAGAATAGAAACGCTGCAGTGCAGACCCCCGACTGAGCCATCTTACCTCGTTGTGATACACAACATCTCTGTATTCAGCCTGGATGTCGAGTAGAAACTGTTGAAACTGGCGGTGGCACAGGGCTTTGGAAAGAATATAATTAATAGCCTTCATCACCAGTTTCATAACATGATCATATTTCAGATGTTTGGCACAGAGAACTTGTTGGTGAATAATACAGCAACAGAGTTTTATAGCTTTGCCTCCTTCGCTGACTTTGTTACAGACTAGGGTTGATAATCCACTTCGCTCGCCAGCCATGGCAGGTGTGCCATCCGTAATAATCCCAGTGACTGGAAGAAACAAGGCATTGGGACAAGACAGACGTGTCTAACGGGGCTCCATTAGCACGCTGGTACCTTCCTGGTCGCAGGCGGGGGCCCAGTCTAAGCCCTGTAGGCGTGAAGATAGATTACTTGGCAAATTCCCAGTGGGTGTCTGAACAACAATTCTGATCTTACTGGGGAAAATTCAAGCTTTTCTCAGCCGGAAGAATACAGGAGGGAGTTTGCCCTCTACAAGTCCTTGACATGCAGAAATAGACTATCTTAGTTATTACCATCGGATCTACTGAAAATTATTTTTATTTTTTATTTTTTTTTGCAATAATACCCGTGGAAAAAGCCACATTGTTTACCAACTGATTTAAAAAGAAGAAACTGAAAGCCCTTTGGGTGAAGGACAGGAAAGAATCCTTCCCCCCCTCCACGGAATTGGAACGCGGCATCTTACATGATTGAGAGATAAAATGGTTTGTAAGTAATCAAAAGTTTCCCTTTTCTTTAATCTCTCCAAGGGCAAGACTTGAACTAATAAATT
The DNA here is from genome assembly GCA_023646645.1 of Varanus salvator macromaculatus. Lineage (NCBI taxonomy): Eukaryota > Metazoa > Chordata > Lepidosauria > Squamata > Varanidae > Varanus > Varanus salvator. The sequence continues at coordinate 30,301,544 of JAIXND010000784.1, read as the reverse complement.
AATGCTTAATTAGATGACAGACGCAATCTTCTAGTTTATTGGACGGGTGCCAGATACCGGCCATTTCTCTTTGTCTCTTGAAGCACTTGGACCTCTGCCAAGGCTGTAAAATCACTGCTAAGATGGAAGCGTTTAATACAGAAACTAAAGACTTTTCAAAGATAATTTTGGAACTACATAATTCCTTAAAAGCCCTACTAAGTTTCCAGGAGAATGTCTTAATTAAGCAACTTGACAGTTTAATAATGGAATCAAAAGTTGGCTCTGACAAGATTGACTTTTCTATTAACCAAACTCTGACCAAACAATTCGTATCTGAGCAGAATAAGCAAAATATCCAGCAAGCAGAAGGAAAATTTGAAGCTGAGAAGACAACAAATGAACTATTGCAGGAGGCTCGCCTGGCGCCATCGTTATCTGCTTTTCGGCGCCAGGCGAAGACCTTTTTATTTAGACAATATTTTAATTAATATTATCATTAATTTATGTTTATGTTTTGGTTTAATTTATGTTTAATTAATTTATGTTTAATTTATGTTTAATTTAAGTTTAATTTAAACTTATTTATTTTTGTTGTATGTTTTTATATGATAACCTGAGATGGGCCAGTTTTTAAATTTGGTATATGTTTTTAATAATATATTTGTTTAATGTTGTGAGCCGCCCCGAGGCTGCTGCAAGGGGCGGCATATAAATATTTAAATAAATAAATAAATAAATAAATAAAATAGACAACAAGCAGCTGGCCATTTGAAAATATCAAAGAAGACAATTGGAGTACAAGAAATAATGAGCAGATATGATCTAATACACAATTTATTACAGGCATATCTTTTGGAGAAGCTGGTGCAATCAGAGGAGTTAATATTATGCTGGCTTGCTATGTTGAAGAAAAAGAAAACAGTTAACCATTTAAGGCGATTTTATAACCTGAAGACAGATATATTTGGTAGAGGGGTAAAGAAGAAATTTAAAGGGGAGATAGGAGAACTCTGTTCTTGTTGTTTCAAAAAGGGGTGATGCATTGAGGTTGGCGTGCTCATATGTAACATAGAAAAAAATGTGCTATTGTTTTTGGTGAAGCATTATACTTTTGTTTTCATCTGTATTTGAAAATAAGGGAATTTATTATAGGTATTAAGGTTTAAGCTAAGATGAAATATAAAGCTATTACCAAACAGGGTACAGTGACCAAACAGAGTTGTTAAGCTGTTATTAGAGAGGATAAATGGATGTTTTGGATGTTATTTGTAATCGTAAGGAGTTTTCTCTTTCTCGTTTTTCCTCTTTCTACTTTAAAAAGGGATGATTTAAATAGACTGGTATGTAGATACGAGATAAAGAAAGGCTGACTTAATAACTTAGCTTAATGAAACAGTGTTAAATGGGTATCCCTAACTATATCTGAAAGTGAAAATAGGTGAACCTATTTTATAATTAAAAACTATATGGAGTTAACTATATTTCTTTAAATGGAGTTTAAGCTATGATGAAATATTTGTGAGTTTAAAGAGGATTGGTTTAAAGATATCACCAAGCAGGGTAGTTAGGATGCTCATTGAGATGCTAAATAGATTTTTTTTTGAGGTTACTACTAATTTTGATAGCAAGGAAGTTATTTTGTATAATAATAAAAATAATAGATAAGTTTTTGAAGTGTTTAGAAATGTCTAGAGGAAACTTATTATTGAAGGAAAAAAAGATGTAATTTCACCCAACTTGGAGAAGCTTCCCTTGAATAATGGACAAGAGAAGCAGGACTTTTCAAGAGAGAAAGATGGGATTGATGCTATGCAAGAAGGAAGATTGTGACTTCTATCAAATTTGAAAATACACCATGAATTGGCTGAAAAAACGGGACTTGGTTCTAAAGAAGTTTTTATATTGTTATAAAAAGGAGTATAATAAGATTATAGTATGTTAAAAGACATGTTGTAGGGGCTTATCCAGTAGATCTGATGTGTGTTTGTGATGATGGATATGTAGTTCGTAGTTTAAAAACTCCAACAAAATTTATTTAAAAAAAAAAATCCCAGTGACTATATTCCACGGTAGTTTCATGTCATCTACGGCGGAACAAACAGAAACAAATAAATCTGTTCCTCTTGTTTGGTCCTTAAGGTTCTGGAGGTCAAGTAGCTCTTCACTCACGTTCATGTCATTGTCCACTCCTCTCAAAAAAATCAATAACTGAGCGGTGTCAGATGCATCCGTGCTTTCGTCGCAGGCTAACGAAAAAAAGTCAAACTCCACTCCTTTTGCCTCTGTCTCTTAATATCAGATGAAACGTCTTCAATTCTCCGTACCACAGTGTTACGAGTCACACAAACATTGGCAAACTCTTGCTTCTTCTCAGGACAAATTTTCTCCACCATTTTCATCACGCAGTCTTTAATAATTTCACCCTCAGTAAAAGGTTTGCAGTGCTTGGCAATCAGCATTGCCACCTCGTAGCTCACCTTTGTGGCATTTTCATTTGACTCACGGGCTCTTGTGAAAAAGCGCTGCTGTGCCGTTAAAGCAGCTTCCAGTTCCTTCAATTTTTGCCGCGTTCGTTCCCAGTTAGCTTGTTGTAGTTAGCGTGTTTCGTCTGGTAGTGCCTCTTGATATTGAATTCCTTGTAAACAGCCAGTCTCTTGGCAAATTAGGCAGACACAGTTGTTTCGTATTTCAGTGAAAAAATACTCTAATTTCCACTTGTCCTGGAAGCGGCGGCCCTCGCTGTCAACTTTCCTTTTTTAAGTTACAGTCGCCATTTTAAAAATGGGCACACAAGCCTTGTGTCACAAGGGTCATGCGGCGAGAGTGCTGACTCACGTCTACTGCCATCTTCTGGTGAAATATAACCACCAGCCTCGAAGGAGCAGGAGGCAGCAAGGGACAGCTGCGGGAACCGCTGTGCAGTGAAGGGAAAAACGCCAGCTGGCGGAGATGAGTGACAGGCTGAGCCGGTGGGGAGAAGAGGCTGCGGGCCACTCGAAATTTGAAAACGGGCCGCAATTGGCCCCCGGGCCGGACTTTGGACATGCCTGGTTTAGCATGTGTGAATGCAGCCGGTTTGTGTTCACTGATCATGCATATAGTGATGTGGATAAGAAATTATCCAAAGAAAAATTTCCAGAGCTTAATTTTACCATATAAAAAACTTGCAAGTCTAACATTTCCCAAGTTGCATTTAATGTCTATCACATGAGTATACCTAAGTAAGTATAACAAAGTGTGCATGTGTGTCATTGAAATACATGTGTCTTATACTGAAATGGAAATAGTAAAGTGGGAAGTAAAACTGAATGTGCCCAGCAACATTCATGCAAAAAAGCTGATCAGCGTATCATGCACAGTTCTTTGGGATAATAAATTAATTTGTGTGCCCACAGTTTAAAGTAAATAAAACATAAGGCAAATACATGTTCAGTCTTCAATTTTTTTACAAATATTCTAATAAATATAACATTTAAATCCTATTTGAGTGCTTCAGCTTTTTTCTCTCAAATACTTCAAGCACTTCATATACTTCAAATATTTCTGTATACTGGCAAAAAATACAGGGTTCTTATTTATCCTTGTGGGTTATTAAAAACAATAAAGCAAGTATGCCCATGCCAAACTAATTTTTCCTGGGCATTCCCCTTGGTCATTAGGGGGAAAAAGTGGAAACTGACATTTTTCCTATGCAGATAAACTTAATTTGCATTGGAAATTGCATTCATAAGAAGTCTGAAAGGGCTTCAGGGGGAGAGAGGTTTAAACAGCAATAGGGAAAGAAATGAGTGGGCTTCTTTTCACACACTTTGGAGTAAGGGAAACAACTATTCTAGAAATGAAAAAAGTTTTCACAGGACAGCTTCACTAAGGCCATTGTGTCCAAGGCCAAAATCCTCAAGATAAAACGTAACTGTCATAGAATACAGCAAGAGCAAGCTAATAATTTAACCAGAAGCTCTCACATTAAAATGGAAGCATGCTTATTTGCTGTAGCTAATTCAGCAATAACCACACTAAATTATCCACCAAGATGGTTATAGTTCAACTGTCAAAACAAGCCATTTCCAACTTCCAAAGCTGTAAACAAGGGTACTCTGTGCAGTTTTCAAGTAATATGAACTACAGTAGAGCAAACAGAACATTATTCTACCATACATATATAGATTTTATTTCTGTCATGTTTGATAATAATAATTACAGTTCCATGTTCTTTTAAGCTACAGTTGGTTTAAAGTTTCAGTTTTACAAGTCTGATAAAATCTCCATGATCAACATAGATTTTGTTTTCAATTCACTGTTGTGCCTTGTGAGGGAGGCAGTCTTGAAAGCATGGCAGATTATAATGAATTCAAAAGAGCTGCCAAGAAATAAAGGATAAGCACAGCAATTTACTAAGGAGCAACTTTAACAAAAAGATGGAAATCTTGCAATATAGATAAGCCTAGAAGTCTAAAGAAAAAACAATGCGTGGTCAATTTGTTATTCCATTTCTCCATCGCATGATAAACAGAAACATTAAACATTTGACATTTCCCTTACAACCTTAGCACACTGAGGAGTGCAGAAATCTACAAAACATGGTGGAAATTTCTAAAACAACTTTTGATGCCATGATATAGGTAAAGGATGAAATTAATTCCCAATTGATCACCTCTGTTAGTCAGTAACAAAAATATCTGGAATGTAAAATTAGATGAATAAAATCTATGAAGAAAATAATTTCAATTAATCTAAGTGTTTGAAATACATGAAAGCTGTGGCAGCAGTAGTGAGATCCCAAGCATTACGACAGATTAGAAGTGGAAGCCAGAAAGAACAGTGCTAGAAAAGGAGCAATGGTGAAAAAGGAGGTGCTTCACGATTAGGCTTGCAGGGGAAAGATATAAAATGATAGCAATTGTGACTTTCTGCATATAAAATGACTGTTATGTGGCTTCTAATCTTATGTTGCTTGGTTATGCAGGCGCAATACAATTTCAGCTAGTTTTTGGTAAGTTAAGAGCAAACACTAACCATGTCAAACTTGCACCCAGGATGGAGCGTCATTTTCCAGAATGGAGAAAGGAACCCAGCTGGTACTGACAGAAGTGGTTTTGACCAGACCAGAAGATAATTCAATATTTTGGCCCCAAAGAGAACCACTATAACCAGGGCTTTTCATTAAGAGATCAGCAGTAATGCTCTATAAGGTTATAGAGTATAGCCGGATTTAAGTATCATTCTCTAAGCAGTAGCTATTTTTCAAAAGCAAGTGCACTGAACTAAAAATGGTTCTGTTTGAAATTAGACTTCTAATATGAAAAATAAGAAAGGTATAAAAATTCAGAATTTCATCCAATTTATCCATCATACAGTCAGTATTCCTCCATCATATACTACATTTTTTCTTCAGTCTCCTAATATATTGACCTATATCAAGGGTAAGGCAACATACATTCCACAGGCCTAATTCCATTTTGGAGAAGTTCTCAGGGGTTGTTCTTCAGTAGCAGGTATGCCCTAAGGGAAAAGGAGTTTTAAAAAACCTAGCACATTGAAGTGTAAAGATCTAACTGCTCTTAGCCTTTCAGGACAGGGGGAAACCTGCACAACAGCTACCCACCTGCAGTCCCGCACAAAAGCTAGAATCCACCAAATGATTCCTAATGGAGGGAGGAGTTGTGGCACTGCAATCCCCTCCAGTCAAAATGAGGTATCATATCCCCTTATCTCAGTAGTATGCCTTTTCTTCCTGTAAGATGTCTTGTTTTAACTATAAAGCCAAGAAGGTGTTCAATGAAAATAGGTAATTCAATCTCTAACTGAATAAATGGAAGCTAGAGGTTCCAGGGTTAGAGAGGGAGCTTATGCTCTCTTTGGAATTTAGTCTGAACTTTAAAAACAGGTTGAACACATTGGATGGTTCCTTAATATTCTGACTACACTCTGGAGTGGGTATACAGCCCTTCTGCCATTGGAGCCACTAGCCTCCATTGCATGTATTGCTTTTATTTTATGTCACATATTTTGAAATAAGGAGAAATCAAGCCCACTGCCAGCTCCAATCTAAGTAGGTGGGAGACAGCAGGGGTTGGGACTGACGTGCACCAGAGAGAATGACTGCTCTTTCCTGTGCAGTCAGGTCACAACACCCAGGGCACCCCACATACTTGCTGCTGTCTTGGGTCAGAAATAGCAGCAGGAGTGGGGAGCAGCTAGCTTTCCTCCATGCTTTAGGCCTCCTCCCATCACTGAAAGAAAAGAAAAAGAAAGAGGGGGTCAAGTCAGGGGATAGGGCCACAACCCTTGATGTCATCCAGCCTGCAGGTTGTTTGATGGGATAAGCTGACCCCTTATTCCAAATCATTTCTGCACCCCTGAGTTACAAAAATTGCAAATGGTTACTTACTTTCCTGTGAGTATAAGCAGATGTATATGTGTACATGTATGTACAGTGTACAGGCACAGTGTATGGATTACATGTTTGCCAAAAGCTGTGTAACTACATCCAGTGGTTTCAGGCATTTACCTTATCACCTGTTCTCCCCTCCCCGAGAAAATCTTTCCTTATTGATTTGTATTTGTATGCCACCCCATAGCTCACAAGAAAACAGACCCAACCTACATAACATAGGTGTAATAAAACAACATCTAAAACCACATAAAATTCAACTAACATAAGATTCAACTGTATAGGATTCAATTCCTTACATATCCCAGCTTTACAATATACAGGTGCTAAAATTCCATTGCACCTATATTCAATGAAACAGTTTTATCCAGGGAAAAACATTTATAGCATACTAATGATCCACAACTCTATCTTCAGTAAATTCTTTGTACCATTTATACTAAAGCCATTATTTATAATGCTTGTATTAAATGCCATACAAAAGGGGGAAAATACACCAATTGCTGCCTTAATTTTTAGTCCAGGAGCCCTTGCCTGAAATAACAACTACATATATGTAGAATGAGGTAATTTGGATCTTTTAAGTTATTGGTTCATTTTTCACAAATGTGCAAGAAATCAAGTGGGCAACTTGATCTTATCCTTTCTGAAGTCGTGATGCAAACACAATGCAACATCTCTCATGTTCAATTATAATCAGATTAAGAAATTGTGCAAACCTTCTCCAGCATTAGAAATTATAATCTTCTTTTCAAGCTAGGACCCTTCCTAAAAGAATAAGAATTGTGTCCAAAATATATTATTACAATTTCACATTTTAGGCTGTGGTGCAATGCTAATTATAGGAACACTTTACAAACACTATGTCCTTCTATACAAGGATCATCTTCACCTTTTTAACACAATAATATCTGATAAAATGGCAACAATGGATGATGCCTAGGATAATGATCACATAATCAAAGAAGCCAAAGTCAACAGATGCCAGATTTGAGACAAAACACTGTATGCACATAAAGATGTAAGGGGTTGGGAACCAAGGCCTGTAAAACTGTATTGCAGCTTAACAAAGCCTATTATTATAAAAGGCTTATTCCAGTGTAGGCTGCTATCATGGATACAAGGCATAGCTTTACCAAATAAGCAATAGTATCCCTTTACTTTGCATGGTAGTTCCGAAAACAACTCTCCATGAGCCATTTGGATAACATGTTATGGATAACTTGATAAGGCTCATAAATTCCAAAGCTTTTTCAACAGAAGATGAGGAGAAAGACTATCACCTACACAAATAGCAGCATCGTATATCTGAGGCACAAGTACACAAACATTCTCAGAAGTCTGACAATGCTGTACAACTATGTTTCACCCAACTTGGAAAAGGTACCATTCTCTCCTTCTAAACTCACTTTTAAAGATAAAACTAACTATGCAGCTCACAGGGTGTTTCACAACATTGCCTCCTTTTTTAAAGTGCCTACTTTTTTTTTAACACGTGTCTACTCAGAAATAAGCCTGACTAAACTCAAAGAGGCTTGCTCCAGGATAAAAGGATGCAGGATTGCAACATTAAATACTGAATTGCTATATCAACCCTTGCAATTGCTATAGCATGTAGCAGATCCTTAACTTTGCCTACTACTGTTAATGCAATTTTTGCTGGAATCTTCCATGCGGAACTCAAGTTTCCATGCTAGACCCTTTAGTAATCCTGCATAAATCAATGCCATTAAGTCAAACAGCTTACAGTGGAGAGGTGCAGTTTCAAATTGTGTAAGACAGCAAATACAACCCATTGCTACTTACCTTACCAGCCCACCGACAACAATGCACCAATCCTTTTCTTTCCTAAAAGTGCTACAGACGTATAGATACTCTTTTGCACAAAGCCATGCAATCTGCTGGAACCGATCTGTTCTAATCATGGTCTCTGCATGCAATCTCGCACGTACTAGTTCACGAACAGTGAGCCATTCTTTCTTCTGCCTTGCCCACTTACCCCTGTTTGCTCTGATGTTCTCCCTCAAGAACTGCCCACTGGAAAGATGCTGGAGGCCGAAGTTCTTGGCGATCCTCTCACACACAGTTCCTTTGCCAGAGCCTGGGGGACCTAAGACAACAGCTCGCAGAAGCTTGGAAGCCATGGCAATCTATCTAGGAAAGGAATTATAGTCAAAAACCACAACGCTCAACTAAAACCTTCAAAGCAAAGGCAGCCTCCATCACGCTCGTTCTTATTAGAGTACAACAAATCTTTTCTTCCACTCCCAATTTCTTATTCCAAGACATAGCTCCATATGGCAACAGAAAGCCCACATTTCAGGCCATTCTAGTCACAGGAACCAGGAATAAGCTCCATAGTGTGCCTCATGTCCGCCAAGGATGATCTAACAACACTTTTTACTTCCCCATCCCCTTTCTCACTACAGGAGACCAAAAAGGAATGTTCCCTACAGGAGGGTGGGTGGAGAGGAGAAATGAATGGGGGTTTGCCACTTCCTGGGGCTTCTTCTCAAAAATGGGAGAAATGTCTCTGAAAGGGCAAGGAAAAGGTGGGCTAATACGAAGTTTGAGTAAGAACTATGAGGTGTACTTTTCGGTTTTGCACGTGAACAAGTCTCCCCAAATACCCCGTCACGAGAGCGCTTCCTTCTATACCCATAGGAATCGACAGAAAACTTCCTCCGGTGCTGGTAGAGCGAACACTAAACTTGCCATCTATCAAAGCACCGCACTACCAAATCTCCCAAAACACTGATTTGGCTCCCTAGAAACCTCTCCCCAAATTTCTGCCGACTAATACTGCAAAACAAGAAGAGAGACAAAAATAAAACAGAATCAAAACGCTGTCCATTTTTTGTCTCTTCCTCAGATCGACTATTCACAAGTGCACACACCCTGATTTAAACAGTGACCGTAGTATTAAAAGGAAAAAGACATTTCAACTCACCACTTCTTTGGAGAGATACAAAAGTGAAAGAAAATTCTTACGAAGGAAAATAAGCTCACAAAATGGCGTTTTTTTAATGTTCAACTGAATGTTTCACATGTTTCCTATCCCTCCTCAACAAGCAAAAATAAAAGATTGCAATATTCCTCTCTTGCAATCCCACGGTTGCGCCTGCACCTTTAAGAAAGAGACAGCGAATCTCTTTGCAAATGCAAACTGCCGTTCTCAATTGCTCAGCCTCGTCGCACACAGCAGTAGCTTCAGTACATCATTAGGCAAAAAAAAAAAAGGCATAGACAACAGCAAATAAACTCCACCCCTTAGGAAGCAATGGTTGTTGGGATTTGTAGTCATAAAATATTTCGCCGTACTCCTCTTGTGAACGCTGCAACTTTATTGGACTACGTGTTCCAGAGATGGTAGGGTAAATTATGCCCCGCCTTTCTCCGCCCACCTTCCAGTAGGACTGGGCGGAATCGACTGGAATGTAGGTATAACAGAGATGTGTGATTTTTAAAATAGAGTGGAAGATGTATGCGCTATTTCAGAATATTGCAAACGATGGGGAAGGGATTTTTTTAAATTTATACATTAAGAATCTAGAGGTAAAACTGACAATTTCAGTTATGGTTTTACCAAAACTTTTTTTAATAATTGGAACCAAGAAATTTCTTTTTCAATTATACAAATTTATTCTTCGCTATTTTTAAGGACAAGAAGCATAGCACTGAAAAGTGTGTCCCCCTACTGGCGCCTAATGAGAACTATTAGAGAGTGAAGATGGACTGGTGTAATCGTATTTATTCAGAAGTCTTAACATCTTGGCTTCCATAAGATTGCTCTCGACCTATCATTTTGGACATTAAACGCATCTGATTATTTTTAAATCCTAAACAAACTTCATAGTTTTGCAATGGATAGCAAGGGGGACCATGCACATAAGGAAAATGATGGAATTTTAAAGGAGCAGGTGCTGAGTTGAAGGTGGATCTCTAGAAATTACCCGAAAATATGCTGTGTCTCAGCAATACTTAGGCAGAAAGTATTTTATGTAAATGAACAGAAATTGCATTTTACTGTAGCTACATTTTTCCTTACCACTACTGCTTATTTAATATATAATTTCAAAGTTTCTGATAAATTGCAACCTTCTGAGAACAAGCACAGGTTGTACTTTCCTGCTAATGTTCACCACTCAACCATAACTGATTCCTGCTTGTAGTTCTACCTGCCCAATATGCTAGTTAGCTCCATAGGCTGAACTAGATATGAAGCTACCAACTTGGGCAAGCATTCTGTCATCCTGAGATGTGCTTTTGTGGGAAGCTCCTCACCTCTTAACTTAGCCAGTGAATGCATTCCACTTCTACCCATGCAGACACACCACTGCGGAGTGAGATCACATCAACACAGCCCTCCTTAGGCCTCTCTCTCTCTCTCTCTCTCTCTCTATATATATATATATATATGAACAGACAGATGTAGCAGGCACACAGTTATGGACAAGTCCCAGCAAATGTTTCAACCCATTTCAGTCATGATGCCAAGAGAACAATGAAAGGGAACGAGGAAACAGTTTTTCCTTAGCAAGCACAAACATCTACAAAGAAATTCTGTATTCAGTATCACTTGTCTGTCTTCAGTTAAGAATGGAATCCTCTTTGTGTTTAGATGGGAAAAAAGTTCTCAACTCACAAAAGACCCTAGCTAGGACTGCTGGGAACTGTTGGGAAAATTTGGATAAATCCTGTCTGAAAAGCATTACTTCTGTGTGCTTTTGCATTGTGGGATCAAATCCTGTACTGCCTTCTCAAACCAAGCTACCGTATTTTTCGCTCTATAAGACGCACTTTTTTACCCCCCCAAAAGTAAGGGGAAATGTCTGTGCGTCTTATAGAGCGAATGTGTGTGTGCTCAACATCCGGGAGGCTGCCGGCCGGCTGCACCACGTGGCACCACCAGGCCGGCATGTGCTTGGCGTGCCCTGCTCCGCCCCCTACTCCGGGAACGGCCCACCCGCACTGGGAAGACCTGCCGCGCTGCAGTCTCTGCGCCGCCACTGCCGCCATGCTCCCCCCGCCCCGTGCCGCTGGCTGGTGCGCCCCCCCCGCACAGCACCCACTGCCGCCGCCTCCAGGCCGCCACGCCCCCCCATGCCGCTGGCGCAGCTGCGTGGCGCTGTGCCCCCCCCGCTGCATGCATCGCTGCTGCGCCCGCACATCCGCCTCCGCACCACTGCTGCCGCGTCCACCCCCCTTCCGCGCCGCTGCCGCCTCCACACGCACTCGGCCGGCACGCACCTGGCCGGCACGCACTCAGTGCGCCCTGCTCTGCCCCCCTCCTCCAGCGCAGGTGAGAGCTGTGCCGCGCATGGAGAGACGGAGAGCTCTCCCCCACCCGCTGGGGAACTGACTTTGTCTCTCCGTGCAACTGAAGGGTTAAAAGCAGTTCCCGAGCGGGGTGCGGGTGAGCACTCTGTCTGTCCGTGCAACTGAAGGGTTAGAGTGCTCACCCCACCAGCTGGGGAACTGACTTTGTCTCTCCGTGCAACTGAAGGGTTAAAAGCAGTTCCCTTCAGTTGCACAGCGTGCTCATCCCCACCCGCTCGGGAACTGCTTTTAACCCTTCAGTTGCACGGAGAGACAGCATGCTCATCCCCACAATCAAATAGACATTGTTTTCTTTTAAAAGCCTTTTGATAAAATCCATCAACAGACTCTTGAGAAAACCTGGCAGTGATGGAATAAGGGCTGTGTGCGCACACACATGTCCTATGGATCAGTAACTGATTAAAGAATTGAAAGCCAACATTGAGAATGCATGGTAATTTCTCCCAGTGCAGGAGTGTAAGCACAAGATTCTCACAAGATTCTGCATAAGGATCAGTGCTTTTCAACCTGTTCATAAATGTTCTGGAATTAGAAGTGAGCAATAAAGTAGCCAAGTTTGCTGATGATACTAAACTATTTAAAGCATTTAAAAGGGATTGTGAGGAATTCCAGTGGGATCTCTCAGAGCTGGGAAAAAGGGCATCAGAACGGCAAATGCTGTTCCGTGTAAGCAAGTGTAAAGTTAGCATGCTGGGGGAAAAGAATCTCATCTTCAAGTATAAGCTGATGGAATCTGAACTAGTGCTGACAGACCAAGAAAGGGTCTTGAGAATGTGGGGGACAGCTTGATGAAAATGTCAAATGTTAGGAGGGAATGCCATAATATGCACATAAAAAGTGCAAAGAAGGGCAACTAAAACAATCAAGGGATTGGAGCAGCTCCCCTATCAGACTTTGTTACAACAACCAGGATTGCTTCTCTTAGGAAAATGATGAGTAATGGGAAGCATGGCAAAAATGTTCAAAATTATGCATGGTGTGAAAAAGTGGAAAGTGGGACATTTTCCTCCTCTCTGAAAAAAAAAATGGGTTAATCCCCATGAAAACACCCATCACTCCTTTGTTCTGAAAAAAAAAAAAAAAAGATTCAACAGCAGAAGTGTAGTGAGCTTGAAATACCTTTTGGGGATGGAAGGAAAGTTCCCCACAATTTAGCTTTTTCTTTCAAGGGTTGGACCTTTTAATGCCTCATGGATAATTAACTGGGACTTCTAAATGCTCAACAAAAACAATGTGGATATAAAGTTTCATTGCCTGAAGACCTGCCCAACTGAGGATACAAGAAACACAATTATTATAGTGATCTCTGCAACTGTGCAAATGTTAGATTTTCATGCCCTTGGCCCAGAGGAAGAAATGACACACAAGAGACCACTGAGTGAGCATTCCTCTCTACTCAAAAGGATGTGTAGATGCAGCCCAAGTTTCTTAAGCATCACTTTTAAATATGAAAAAAAAAGAGAGAAAAGTTGGAGGATTGAATTTAGGTCTCTCCTCATTGCTCACCTTCTCTGTCTAAGATTGAGGCAAGAAAAACCAGAGAGAGCAGGTATGCTGGGGGTGTGCAATCAAAAGAATATTTACAGTTTATTCAGACCTACAGGAAATACATGTGGCATTGAAGGGACTGCAGAGATGGACTCTATACAAGATGTTTTCATGCCCTAACAGTTACATGCACAGTCTGCGGGGGATGGGGGGGTCATGCGCACAGTATGCTAGAGGCACATGAGAGTAAAGCAACTGGGATTAAGACATCCCAACACATCCCATTCTGTTATAGTTTATTAAATAGTTTAGTAAACCATTTGATTCAGAATATTTTTTTTCTTGTTTTCCTCCTCTAAAAACTAGGTGCGTCTTATGGTCAGGTGCGTCTTATAGAGCGAAAAGGTAAGTCACTGTTTAAAATGGCATTCATCCCCCGCTCCTTTCTCTCACCTTTAGCTGTAACCTACAATAGACAGGCCATTTAGTCCAAATATACATTGTAAATAATCATTGTTGGAATTCACAGTTTACAAGGAAGTATCTTCCTAGCCCAGAGGGCTTCATGTGTCCCGATCATTCAGAATGTCTAGAGTCTAGATAAGGTTATGAGTTCATGAATAGTTTCTCAGTAGCTTGAATTTACATGTCTAAGCAGACCTGGAGATGGGTTCAAGTTACTCAACTAAAGTGTCAATACACTGCAATTAGAAATATTGTAATCTCATTGTCTCTGTATGATTGACTGACATTCCTTTATCTGTTCTGTATGTGATGACCTCAGAAACTTATTGCAATGTCTGCATTCTGTCATCAATTGCCCTGTACCTGTGTACCTATAAATGCTCTGTAATGGTATTGAAGCTTTGCAGCAGAGTTTACTTCTGCCTGCCCGGTAATGCATTATCATGAGTGTACCGCAGGAACCTGCGTAATGCAATAAAGCCAAGATGGTCTGGACGCTTGATCTTTCCCACGAACTCGAGTTTTATTTCCTCTTCTCAAATTGAGATTCCAGGATTCTGACAGAACTGCAGGACTTTTTTCCCTAAACAGACATAGGATTGGGCTTTAAAACTAATTAAGAAAGAAAGCTCCGAGTTCCATTTTATAATCTTTTTGGAATGAGCTACCTTGTGCCCTTCAGGGGTTTTAAACTACAACTCCCATCATTCCTCATTGGTGCAACATCATTCCTTTAGATGCAACAATTCTAGATATCAAATGCAAGTGGATAAACCTCTGGATGAATAGTATCTTTTTTAAAAATAGCCCTCTGAATTAGTGAAAATTCTAAGAGTTTGTTTTGTACAAATCAGCTATCATATGTTTATTATATTGAGCCTTTGCTCCTTGCTGTAGCTTGAGCCAGGTTGTTATCTGCTAATGCAAGACAACAATTCAAGAGTCAACAGCTGCACTCAGTTCAATAGAACTTACCCTCAAGGAAGTATGCATAGCTTTACATCCTAAACTTTTTGCCCCAAGCTACCCAGACAGAATTTGGTATCCAAATATGTTAACTAATTCTCATTTGGCCTCTGTAGCTGTGCTTTTGGACTGCAACAACTAGCAGTTTGCCTCTCTAGTAAAGCTTCATTTGTTAAACTCTGCAGATAAAGAATCAGGTACAGAAGCTGTCTGAAAATGGCAATAATACTCTGGAAATAACTACAGAGATTACAGCTGAACATTGACAATGGCCTATATTAAGAAATGCTAATAGAACTCTTTAATTGTTTAACTGAAATAATTTAATTGAAGAATCATTTAATTATTTAGTAGACTTATATTCTGCACTACGTTGGATAAAATATGAGTAGCACAAAAAAAAAAGGCAAGAAAAATAGTGATCAAAAGACACAATTTGAACCTTTAAGATTGGGTTGTGCTAATAGAGCTATGCCTGGTTACTCAGAAAAGGTTTGTTTAATTAAAAATGGCTTCAGCAAGTGCTGAAAATAAAAGTGTTGGTACCTATTTGATGTTAACAGGCTAGGACAGGGGTCCTAAAACTTTTTGAATAGGGGCCAGTTGAAAGGCTGCGGTTACCGGTGCCTGGGGGAGTGGGCAGTGAGGTGCTGTTGGGGTTGCTAGCTCAGAGATCTCCCAGCGAGTCCAAAACCATCTCCGAGCAAGCAAGCCACACCTCTCCACCCACACTGCAAGGCAGCAGCGAGCGCGCACATATGGGAGGCAGGTGGCGGCAGCTCACTCACTTGGAGACCATCTCCGAGCGCGTGCACGGGAGGCAGGCGGTGGTGGCAAGGCAGCGGCCTGCTCGAGCAGAGACCATCTCCAAGTGAGCAAGCCAGCACCTCCCTGCGCGCGTGGTGAATGATGGTGTGGGCTGGATGGCAGGCCGGATCCATCCCACAGTCCAGCCATAGTTTGAGGACCCATGGGCTAGGAGTTCCACAGATGGGGAAACAAAACATTAAGTGTCTATTCTGAGTTGATTCCAAACAGATTGTAAATCCATATGAAACAATCAGGAGTGACTCCATATGACTGATTCAATTTGGAGAAAGCTTATGCCACCATGATACTGCATTGCATAAACCGATAATATATACTTGGCAGACACTGCATAAATAATACAATTGCATAAATAACAATTATTACAAGGAAATCATTTAACTTCCAAAAGGTGATTCCTCCATATTTATATTACATATTATTTGCTTTGCTTTTTGGTTAGGGGAAAATTGTGAGAGGGAATGTGGTTTGTTTGTTTGTCTGTTTGGTCGCAAAGTCATGCCCGACCCATCATGACCCCGTGCACAGCAGTCCTGCAGGCTCTCCTGTCCTCCACCATCCCCCGGAGTCCACGCAAGCTGACACCCACTGCCCCAGTGACTCCATCTAGCCACCTCATCCTCTGCTGTCCCCTTTTCCTTTTGTCTTCAATGTTCCCAGCATTGGGGTCTTTTCCAGTGAGTCCTTCCTTCTCATTAGGTGGCCAAAGTATTTGAGTTTCATCTTCAGTATTTGGCCTTCTAAACAGCAGTCAGGGTTGATCTCCTCTAAGACTGACTGGTTTGATCTCCTTGCAGTCCAGGGGGACTCACAGGAGTCTCCTCCAGCACCACAAATCAAAGGCCTCAATTTTTGGTGCTCAGCCTTCCTTATGATCCAACTTTCACAGCCATACACTGCAACTGGGAAAACCATAGACATGACTATTTGAACTTTTGTCGGCAGGGTGATGTCTCTGCTTTTTAGTATGCTATCTAGATTTGCCATAGCTTTCCTCCCAAGGAGCAAGTGTCTTTGATTTTCTTGGCTACAGCCCCTGTCTGCTGTGATCTTGAAGCCCAGGAAAATCTGTCACTACCTCCATTTCTTCCCCATCTATTTGCCAGGAAGTGATAGGACCACATGCCATGATCTTAGTTTTCTTAATGTTGAGTTTCAAGCCAACTTTTGCACTCTCTTCTTTCACCCGCATCAAGAGGCTCTTTAGTTCCTCTTCACTTTCTGCCATTAGAGTGGTATCATCTGTATATCTGAGGTTGTTGATATTTCTCCTGGCAATCTTAATTCTGACTTGTGATTCATCTAGCCTGGTCTTTTGCATGATTTGCTCTGCATATAGGTTAAATAGGCAGGGTGACAATATATAGCCTTGCCGTACTCCTCTCCCAGTATTGAACCAATCAGTAGTTCCATGTCCAGTTCTCACTGTTGCTTCTTGACCCACATGCAGGTTTCTCAAGCAACAAATAGGATGGTCTGGTACTCCAAGCTCTTTAAGAACCTGCCACAATTTGTTGTGATCCACAACATCAAAGGCTTTAGCATAGTCAATGAAACAGAAGTAGATGTTTCTCTGGAACTCCCTAGTTTTCTCCATGATCCAACGTATGTAGGCGATTTAATCTCTAGTTCCTCTGCCTCTTAGAAACCCTGGCTGTACTTCTGGTAGTTCTCAGTCCACATACTGCTGGAGCCTAGCTTGTAGGATTTTGAGCATAACAATCCTGTGGCCAATGTTGAGTTTTCCAAATTCGCTGGCATATTCAGTGTAGCACTTTAACAGCATTGTCTTTTAGGATTTTGAATAGCTCAGCTGGAATTCTGTATCCTCCACTAGTGTTGTTGTTGCTAAGGCTTCCTAAGGCCCATTTGACTTCACATTCCAGGATGTCTGTCTCTAGGTCAGTGACCACCTCATCATGGTTATCAGGGACATTAAGTTCTTTCTTGTATAGTTCTTCTGTGTAATCTTGCCACCTCTACTTAATCTCTTCTGCCTCTGTTAGGTCTCTGCTATTTTTGTCCTATATCATGCCCATCTTTGCATGAAATGTTCCCTAGAGATCTCTAGTCTTTCCCATTCTATTGTTGTCCTCTATTTCGTTGCACTGTTCATTTAAGAAGGCCTTATCTCTTCTAGCTATTCTCTGGAATTCTGCATTCAATTGGGTGTATCTTTCCCTTTCTCCCTTGCCTTTCGCTTCCCTTCTTTCCTCAGCTATTTGGTAAAGCTTCCTCAGAATACCATTATGCTTTCTTGCCTTTCTTTTTCTTTGGGATGGTTTTAGTTGCCACCTCCTGTACAATGTTGTAAACCTGCATCCATAGTTCTTCAGGCACTCTGTCTAGCAGATCTAATTCCTTAAATCTATTTGTCACCTTCACTGTATATTCATAAGGAATATGGTTTAGGTCATACCTCAACATTGCAACAGCAGCTCATGATCTGAGCCACAGTCAGCTCCAGGTCTTGTTTTTATTGACTAGATAGAGTTTCTCCCTCTTTGACTGCAGGGCACATAATCAATCTGATTTTTGTCTTGACCATCTGGTGATGTCCATTTGTAGAGTTGTCTCTTGGGTTGTTGGAAAAGAGTGTTTGCTATGACCATCGTATTCTCTTGACAAAATTCTACCAGCCTGTGCCCTGCTTCATTTTGTACTCCAAGGCCAAACATGCCTATTATTCCGATTATCTTTTAGCTTCCTGCTTTAGCATTCCAATCCCCCATGATGATAAGGACATCATTTTTGGATGTTCATTCTACAAGGTGTTGTAGGCCTTCATAGAACCAGTCTCTTCAGCATCAGCGGTTGGGGCATAGACTTGTACTACTGTGATGTTGAATGGTATGCCTTGGATTTGAACTAAGATCATTCTGTCATTTTGGAGATTGTATCCCAGTACTGCTTTTCCTACTCTTTTATTGATTATGAGGCCTACTCCATTTCTTATGAGGGATTCTTGCCCACAGTAGTATACCTGATGGTCATCCAATTTAAATTCATCCATTCCTGTCCATTTTAGTTTGCTGATTCCCAAGATGTCGATGTTCAGTCTTGTCATCTCATGTTTGACCACATCCAGCTTACCTTGATTCATAGATCTTACATTCCAGGTTCCTATGCAGGATCAGACTTTCCTTTTACCACCAGATACATCCACAACTGAGTGTCCTTTTGGCTTTGACCCAGTTGCTTAATTCTTTCTGGCGCTACTAGTACTAGCCCTCTGCTCTTCCCCAGGAGCACATTGGACACCTTCCAACTTGAGGGGCTCATCTTCTGCCATCATAGCTCTTTGCCTTTTGCCATGGACAGTAGTTCATGGGGTTTTCATGGCAAGGATATTGGAGTGGGTTGCCATTTCCTTCTCCAGTGGATCACCTTTTTTCAGAACTCTCTGCTATGACCTGTCTGTCTTGGGTGCCCCAGCATAGCTCATACCTTCATTGTGCAACACCAGCCCCTTTGCTACAGCAATTCACTGATTGATGAAGGGGAGGGATATGATACACATTTGCAAACAGACTCCAGCACACTCCCATATGACAGAATCCCGGAATCTCAATTTGAGAAGAGGAAATAAAACTTGGGTTTGTGGGAAAGATCAAGCATCCAGCCCATCTTGGCTTTACTACATTACCCAGGTTCCCCGCGGGTCCGTACTCATGATAATGCATTACCGGGCAGGCAGAGGTAAACTCTGCTGCAAAGCTTCAACACAACTACAGAGTTTTTATACACTCTCAGTCACATCACAGGTACAGGGCAATTGATGACAACCACTACCCCGAGGTCCCTTTCACAAGTGCTGCTCTCCAGCCACTTGTCACCTAATCTGTACTTATGACAGCTATTCCTATGCCCCAAGTGCAAGACCTTGCACTTATCCACATTGAACGCCATCATGTTGTCTCCTGCCCACTTTCATAGTCTGTCCAGATCCTTTTGGATCTGGCGTACCTGCTCCTCAGTTGTGGCCACTGCTCCAGTTTTAGTGTCGTCTGCTAATTTGATCAGCAGACTGTTCACCCCTTCTTCCATGTCGTTAATGAAAAGATTAAACAGGATCGGCCACAGGACAGAGCCCTGGGGGACCCCACTTGTCACTGGCCGCCATCCCGATGATTCCCCGCTAATGATTACCTTCTGCTTTCGGTCAGTCAACCATGCCCTAATCCACCAGACAGTGCTTTGGTGTATCCCAAAACTCCTCAGTTTCTCCACCAGGATATCATGGGGCACTTTGTCAAAGGCCTTGCTCCAGGTATACCACATCCACTGCATCCCCTCCATCTAGCCATCTCGAAACCTTGTCATAGAATTCCACAAGGTTTGTCTGGCAGGACCTGTTTTTGCGGAAGTTGTGTTGTGTGGCTGTCAGCCTCCCTTCCCTATCTAGCATCACTAGATCTCTCTCTGTTATGAGCCTTTCCATTGTTTTTCCTACAATGGACGTAAGGCTAACTGGTCTATAATTTCTCATGTCCTTTCTGCTACCCTTTTTGAAAATTGGGACCACTGATGCCACCCTCCAGTCCTCTGGAATTTCACCTGTGCTCCACGAGGTCTCAAAAATGGAGGCCAGCAAAGCACAGCACAGCACAGCACAGCACAAACAAAACAAACCTCTGTGTCTCAGGGAAGGGAGTCTCTGGACAGCCCGGGATGCAGTTAAGGGACGCAGACAAGGGACGACACCAACGGCTGAGCGCGGCCTTATCAGTCCCTCAGGCTGGTGGCCCCGCCTGTCTGCTTCCTCCTGGCTGCTCTAGCCTCACTGGCCCCACCCCCTTCCTCTCTGCTGCTCCTGGCCCTCTGCTCCCCTGCCCAGCTCCTACCTTGCCTTCGCCAGTTCCCTGGCCACTCAGCACTCTCTCCCAGCCTGTGCCTCTGCTGCTCTGCCAAGAGGCCAGAGCCAATAAGATTCTGAGGTCATCACATTCAGAACAGATAAAGGAATGTCAATCAATCATACAGTGACAATAAGATTACAATAGTTCTAATTGCCGTGTATTGACCCTTTAGTTCAGTAACTTGAACCCATCTCCAGGTCTGCTTAGACATGTAAATTCAAGCTACTGAGAAACTATGCATGAACTCATAAGCTTATCTAGACTCTAGACATTCTGAATGACCAGGGCACATGAAGCCCTCTGGGCTAGGAAGATACTTCCTGGTAAACTGAATTCCAATGCCATTTTAAACAGTAATTTAGCTTGGTTTTGAGAAGGAGTACAGGATTTGATCCCTTATGCAAAAGCACACAGAAGTAATGCTTTTCAGACAGGATTTATCCAAATTTTCCCAACACATACAAAGGAAGCTTCATGAGAAGGAAACAGTGAAAGTAGTTTTGCTCTTCCCACTACATAGAGAACAAGGAAAACAAACAGAAAAATTATGCAGCTCAGTGTGTATCTCTCTTAAGCATAGCCTCACCTGTCCTCTTACCAATAAACCTAGCATAAACTGTTCAAGGTAGTAAGAGAATGGAGTGAGAGGTTAGTGTGGTGTGCTGGTAGAGTTCTGTCATTGGAGGGACTGAGAAAAGGTCAGTCCAGCAGGAGCTGGACCAGTTTCCAAAACAGTTTGGTGGAGGGGTTCAGTTTTATCACTGAAGTTGGTACTGCTGTTGTATTGCATTAGAGGGGGAGGGAAGCAAGATTAGTGTTTTTGTTATTACTGTTGAACATCTGTGTTGACTGTGTACATGGCCCAGAAAAAACTATTTTTGGGGTGTCTTAAAAGTACAGCAAATAAATCATGGGGCCACATTTCTCATTTTGTTCTATCTTACCACTGTGGTAGAATTTAATATTATTTTATGTGCCCTTTTATTTAAAAATCAATACAGCTGTTTAGCAGATGGATTGCTAATATTGAAAAATTTGCTATCTCTGTGATAACTTAAAAAGCAAGACATAGTTGTTCTTGATTAATGATACAGCCATATCAGTGTTCATGGCAGTTTACAGCATATGCAAGGAGTGGTCCCTGTTAAGAGGGACTTACAATCATTTTGTTGTATTTGAATTTTGAAATATAAAGAAGAGTATGTTCTTTAGAATGAGTGCTGGAGAGGCTTTTGCTTAGGGGGTTCCTGCCATGTTAAGTAAGTTTGTGATGATTTCACATGGGTCTGTCAACTAATTGATGACTACAGCCTCAGTTGGTGATTTGCTCAATTGTGAGCCATCAAAACCCCACACATACAGTAAAACAACTCATTCTGTGGAATCATCTCACATGTAGGTTTCTGAGCATGAAAGGGGGATGAGTAAAAACATGTTGAGAAGTCTATGTGAACTTGTCTTTTATCTTGAAAATGATTTATTTATGCTGTTGAAATAAATATTGTGCACCAATATGCAGATGGCACTCAGCTCTGCCTCTTTTTCTCATCAAATCCAAGTGAAGCAGTGATGGTTCTGAACCAATGCTGGGCTTGGTAATAGACTAGATGAGGACCAATAAACTGAGACTCAATCCAGACAAGATGGAGGTACTGTTGGTTGGCGGTTCATCTGTACAGATGGGAAATATGCAACCTGTCCTGGATGGCATTATCCCCCTAAAGGATATGGTTTCTAGTTTGGGGTGCTCCTAGATTCTGAATTTTCATAGGGCTCACCTGCAGCCTTGGTGACTAAGAGCACCTTTTATCAGTTCAGGCTGATTACAGCCCTATCTCGACAGGCAGAGCCTAGCAACAGTGATTCATGCTCTGGTAACCTCTCTTGTAACTGCTTTTGAAAATGGTCCAGAGATTTCAATTGGTGTAAAATGGAGCGGCCAAACCATTAATGGGGACTGGCTGACATGAACGTATCACACCAGTCCTCTATCAATTACATTGGTTACTGTTTGAAGTCCAGGTCTTATTCAAAGTGCTAACATTTAAAGCTCTAAACAGTTTGGGCCAGGTCAGGACTTTTTTTGTCATAGAACGCACTGGCACCTTTTTTTCAATGGATTTTACGAAGTGATTTTGAACTTTGAACGAGTAACAGATCAGCAGCAAACATCATTAACATAGTGCCTGCAGGCTATTGTGTCTGCTATCTGATAGTGAGAAAAAGCACTGGGCCCGGTTATCTGAAGGAATGCCTACCTGAACCCTGAAATTATCAGTGGAGGTCCTTCTTAGAGAGCCTTCTCCAAAGGAAGCAAGAAGGGTGACTACCAGGGGAAGGGCCCTTTCACTTCCAACACCCCATCCGTGGAATCAGGTCCTCAAAGCTGTACCTGGTGCCCACTCTTTGCCAAGTGAAAACCTTTTTTTATGGTACACCTGAGATTGTTTTAGCTGTGGAGTATTGTATTAATTGTATTGTGATTTTATCATGTGTTTTATATTAATTATTGTAATTTTGATTTGTAAACCACCCAGGGAGGCTTTGGACTGATGGGTAGGATAAAAGATAAGTAATCATATTTATATGCTGATAAATATTTTTAAAATCCCTAATTTTGAATCAATTCTTTTATCACCTGTTAACCTAGGTATTTGGGAGAAGGAATCATTTAAGAAGAAGTCTCCTTTTAGCATTGTACTTCCAACATCAGTAATTGCTCCAGTTAAAACACACAAAATGAGGAAACTCCTTAATACTTTTTGAGGGAGTGGTAAAATGTTTGATCTCCTGTGACGTCGAGTGGCAGAAAACCTTTTCAGGGAAAACTACAGGCACTTAACTGGCACTGCTAAGTGAGGAATGCCTGCGTCGGATAGCAGTGGAATAGTTTCGCCAGCAGCTGATGATAACTTGTGCAGGGTAGGAACGATCTTCTGTATTCACCCGCCATCTGTCAGCTGAAAGGCTTTCGCCTGGAGAAAAAGATCAAAGACAGATTCAATACTCTTCTCTGAAGTTGTCTCCTTTTTGTGTGTTTGCGCCTTGCTCGTTTCTGATCATGAGACCCGGAAGTTTGTGTATGTGTGTTTCTCTCTGTATCGCTGGTAATTGGTGTGAGTGTATGGGGGTTTTTTTTATTTCTATCACATGGCAGTATGTGAGAGATATAATAAAAACAGAAAAATGGCGACAGTCACGTTGTGGCGAGTCTATGCTGCGTCATAAGATAATCTTCATGCAAAGATCGCTAAGAACAAAGAAAAAAAAGGGAAAGGGGGTAGGAAACGCGGCTCGAAAGGTGGGTGGGCAGAAGGCAGTGGCTTGAGGGGAGGGGATGAGCGGTTGTATGTTTATTGCAGGGCATTGCGATCTGGCATCCCAACTCCCGAGCCGTCGGCTACCGATTCACCTTTAGACAGTCCTGGAAAGCCCAGCTAGAGGTTGGTGAATTTTTACGCGGCGGGGAATTGTTTTTCCAGTGTGAGATGACTCAGGGAGGGGCGGCGGAAGGCGCTTGAGGGGATTTTGATTCCTTCCCTCATACTCTCCCTCCTCCCCCCGTTTATTTTTCTTTAGTCAACGCGATCACCCGTGGTGGTGGCTGCGCGCAGCTGGACAGGGTGCGTTTTGTTTACACGCGTCCTCCCTAACAGCTGGCGATTCCGCTCTAACCATCACGCGCTCCTACAGCAGGCGCACTTTCGGGACGGGAGCTCGCGTTGTGTTTTGTTTCTTTTCTCACATTGGGGCTGGAAAGACTAGTTGAGATCCGGGGAAGGGACGGTTTAGAAGAGCAGGGTCCTGTCCCGTCGTTGCCCGATTCCTTTTGCCGAATGGATTGTTTATAACGGGAGGGAGATTTTCCTCGAGGAGGGAAATCTGCTTCTGCTTAGTGACTGGGAGCGGGGCGTAGGGAAGGGGGTGTCCAGGCGGGGGTGAGGGAGAAGAGAGGCTTCTGCTCCGGAGGGCGTGTGCGCCTGTATGGCTTTTAAAATGTTGCGCACTATTATTTTCCTTAAGAATCTTGGCGCTGCTCCCTTCCAGGCAAGCGATTGTAAATATAGCCTGGATGTTGTTTACATGAAACATCCAGAGGGAGGAGCGTAGGAAGGAGGAGGAAGAGGAAGAGCAAGGAGCCTCCGAGGCTGGCTGGGGTGAGTATCCGAAAAGCAAGAGCTAGAGCTGGGGTTGGAGGCTCGGACAAGCCGTGACTCGGGGTGTGTGGTTGTCAGCGGGAGGATTGCTCCCGAAAGAGTGCCTGCCCGGCCGTTGCCTGGCAGATATTCCCACCCAGGGCTTCCTGCTGCTGGGACTTGCCTGGCATGCCTACCTCGCTAGCCAGAGGCGGGACGATAGACAGACAGACGAGCTGGTTTCTTTGGCTTGTTACTTGTACTACAAACGGATCTTGCCGTCTTTCATTTTAGCAGCCCGCCAGAGTTATTGTTTTCTATTTGGTAGGGTAGGGATGGTCTCCAGAACCATCATCCAGCCATAATATAGCCACACCAAGCAGAAGATACTGTTGTAGGGAAGGAAACTGGCAGTTATTCAATGTACTGTGTGTGTTTTGCTGCATCTAGCACATATTTTCGCTTTTGACACCAAAGAAACTTTGAACCCTTAGGATGGGCCATCTTTCTAATAATGGGGAGGGATGCCAGCTGTCAGCCCAGAGAGCATGCCTGCCCCTTCAAAAGTGAGAGAAGGTGCCACTTTGAACCTCCTGCTCCTGCATTAACCCCTTCGCTCACATTTCTCACCCAACGAGCACAGGGTATAAAGGTCCCCTTGTTAAACCAGTCAGATCAGGATTTTTTAAAAAATACGTTTATGCCCCATCTCATTTCCCCTTACAGGGAACCCAAGGTGGTTTACATAATCTTTCTATTCTTTTCAATTTTATCCTGAAACAAACCCATGAGACAAGACTGACCCGAAGTCATCCAGTGAGCTTCATAGCCACACAGATTTCCTAAGCTGCCATCCAACACTAATCACTAGACCACATTGGCTCTTCAGATGTATGCCAAAACAGTAGAAGGGACAGCTCATTTGATCCCTAACTGTAACCTATGCTAGCTAGTCCTGATAGGAACTTTAAGCCATTTGGAGGGGCACAGGGTGCCCACTCCTGGCGTAATCAAAGGGATTTGGAAAGATGGTGTTTAGTGCATCAGTAGTGGAGCAGTGTGATGGAAGTGTGTTAAAACTTCCATCAACCCAAATTTTCTAATCTACGTGACTATTGAAGGATAAAGTTAAATGGGTTTGTGGTTGTTGATGTAAGCTGCTTTAGCATTTTTACAACATTTATTCTCATAACAACTCTTTGAGGTAGATCAGACTGAGAATGTTTCTTGCCCAAGGATATCCAGTAGGTTCATGGTTGAGCAAAAATCAGGACTGTCCATAAATGAATACTGTTTACTGTGCTGGCCCTGTTTTATTACACTGGCCCTTTGAGAGTTGCTTACCATTTTTCAGACCGATCCTAGGCATGTTAAGTCACACTGAATTAATTGGGCTTACCTTTGATTAAACATGTAGAATTGCAGCCTTAACCCCAGACTTGTTTTCAAGTCTTGCTTAAGTTTGCTCTAAGACAATACTGCCTTTGAGCATGGACAGAGTGGACTGAATGGCTATCATCAGCTCCCACATGGAAGCCCTATTTCTAGACCAAAGTCCATGGCACCACCTATTCTAGAAATAAAATACTGAGGCAGATCAGGCCTGGGACATTCTGAAAGTGGGGTTCCAGGGATAAGAATTTATGCAAAGTTTTGTTAATTTGTTTATTTTTAAAGATGCCAGTTATTATAAATGAACAAAGGCTATTTGGTAGCTCCAAAGATAGCTGAAGACTAGGCAGTCATTCCTACATGATCCAGTGGTCCTTTCCCTTCTCCCCTGTTTCTCTGATGCAATCTATTGCTGAGCAGTCATGTGTTAACTGGCTGCTGACCAGCACCACTTCAAGGTCTTCCTCATCTGTACTACCCATTCTATGTGATTTTTAGCTACACGTGTAGTTGATTCCTAGTTCTTTGCTTTGTAGGGAGAACAGGATCCTTTACATCTGTCTAGCAAGCTGAAAGTTTGCCTAGGCCATGGTGATATGGCCTCAGCTTGGATGGTCACCTACTAGGTTATAATTTAACAAAATATAAGGGTGTTTGCTTCCTCTGGCCAATAAGTGACAAAGGTCTAGGTATGTGGCCTTGATTCCATCATTGCAGCATCTGTGAACCTAACAGATCTTTTCCATAAGAACAGTCAGTTTGTTTTCCTCCTTTATTTTTCAGCACTGGGGTTTAGAAGAGAATTAATGTTATACTTATTTGTGTTAAGATGTGCCCCTCCTCCATGTATTACCTTTGGGTTTGTTCCCCCTGCCTTTTACTTCTGTCTATAGGGGACCAACATAGCTATGGTGTACTAGTAATACTTGGGAGATTTGTCTATTGAATTGTTCATTTGTTTGGTTTTCGACAAAATAAGTTAATATTTCAGGTGAATAAGGATCTTCTTTTCATACATGGAGTTCTTTAGACAATATATATCTAAAGAAAGGTGTGGCTGAAGGCTAAAAAAGAAAAGCATTTTTAACAATCTGCCAGCTACAAAGAACATAGAAAGCCTTTTCCAGATTGATAGCATAACTGAATTGCTCTCAGTAACGTCTGTGTGATTTGGTGTAATATCAATGTTTTATATGTTGATGCTGCCTTATTTCTGAGTAAACATGCATATGTTTGGACTATGTGATATTGTATAAACATGTACAACTTGGTTGCATTTTTCAGCAGTATTACAACCATCATCTGGAGAGAGAGAGAAAGCAAGAGAGAAAGCCAGCCAGCCAGCCAGAAAGGTAGATCTAGAAAAATAGAGCTACACAGACATAAAAAGGAATTTGGGGCCACTGTTAATTTTTAATTTAACTTACAATGTTGAATGTTGGCATTAAAGATAGATCCTGGGTTCAAACAAATTGAAGGCCTGGGCTTTAAAATATTCAAAAGAACTCAGAAAACACAGAGCAGAAGTCTGGCTCTTTAACCTTATGGGGAAAATGTGTTGGGTTTAATGGCACTTAATGAATGTCTGTTCTCTGAACTATGGTGTTGCTGTGATTAAATCTTCATTTTTCTTCTATTAATTTATCAGTTTTGAGGATATAGATTTTTTTTATTTCGTCATACCCGTAGCACTTCGAGTTCTGCATTTATATCACATACTGTGGGAACAGACTACTGGGAATTCTCCTACTCAAACCTCATTGACATGAGCTACTAATTTCAGTTGCACACAAGTTCCTAGTATTTAATACTTTTAAATCAAGATGACAGTTGTTTCTCATCATGTTTGTCATGCACCTCTTTCTTATAAGTGCAACAACTGGTTACTGCAAAGACTGAACAAGGAGACACTGCCATGGTCAAATGTGGATCTACAAACCTGCTGAAAATCAATGCATAAATTTTGTAGCAGCTTAGGAGTGCTCCTTGACCCAGAGCTGTCCCTGAAGACCCAGGCGGTGGCAAGCATCGCCTTCCTCCAGCTTCGGCTGGTCCATCAGCTATATCCTTACCTGGACAAGCACTGCCTAACAACAGCGATACATGCTCTGGTAACTTCCCGGTTGGATTACTGTAACACACTCTATGTGGGGCTGCCTTTGAAAACAGGCCAGATACTTCAATTGGTACAAAATAGAGCTGCCAGGCTGCTGACGGGGGCTGGTCATTATTCTCATACAACGCCGGTCCTCTATCAGCTACACTGGCTCCAATTGAAGTCAGGGCCCAATTCAAGGTGCTGGTATTAACCTATAAAGCCCTAAACGGCTTGGGACCAGGATTCCTGAAGGAACATCTCCTTCCTTATATGCCCTCACGCCCCTTAAAATCTGCAGGAGAGGCCCTGCTCCAAGAACCCTCCCTGAAGGGGTAAAGATGTCTACTTGGAGTAGGGCCTTCTCTGCTGTGACACCCAGACTGTGGAATCCGCTCCCCAGAGAGGTTTATCTGGCACCAAGCCTATATTCTTCTTGGCACCAGGTGAAAACCTTTTTATTTGAATGTTATTTTAAGAATTAGGGATTTTAAAAGTTAACAGTCACTTTTTAAAAATCTTATTTATATTATCTTTCTCTTTGAATGTGTTTTTAACTTTGATTGTATTTTCATTACTATTGCTTGTATTTACTATTATTTTTATTGTCTATTGTATTATTGATTGTTTTTATTATTGTTGTTTTTAAGTTTGTAAGCTGTCCTGAGACACTGCCATGAAGGATGGGATAGAAATGTTTTAAATAAATAGCAAGCTGAGCTTGAAAATGCATGTAGTTTACACAATGAGGAAAATATATACTAGTACATTATGCATCCAAAAGCTATGTGAGGCACCATAGCTCAGGAGTGGATAGAAACCAGATCTCCAGATGTTTTGGAATTCAGCTTCCAGCATTCCTGACCATTGACCAACCTGACAGTAGCTTCTGAACGTTGAAGTCCAAAATATCTGGAGATCTACATTCTGCCTATCTATTCCATAGTTCATTGGAGCAACAAATGCTTTACATACACGTGTTTTGCTAAAAGGGCTTTATAAAATTTCATTCAGAAGGGACAAATATTTGGTTAAAAACTGGAAAGTTTTTCATCAACTTTTAAAATGTGCCAAACAATTCAGAACAAATCAAACAATTCACATTTGTCACAAATTAAGTCACTGGCATATATACCTTCTGCATTCACCCATTTATTTGTTCATAGTAATGATGTAGAACCAATCATTCAAGAGAAGGTATTTCTAACAATAAATCACATGTGGTCCATAGCCTGAAAGGGATGGAGGAAGGGCCCTTCTATAGGACACAGGGCTGGGAAAGACTTCTGCTTGAAATGTGAGAGTTAGTCAGAGAAGGAAGCACTCAGTTAAATGGGCTAAAAGTGTGACTAGGTATGGGAGTTCCTTGTGTTTTATATTGTTTAAGCTTCAGAAATAGTAGAAATGTGGAAAATAGAAATGCATAATGCTTCGTTGAGATATAACACTAAGCTATGGAAGAACCACAAACTCTTGAGCTCCCCACATATGTTCTCTCCTCTTCTAGTACAGCTGCAAGACAATCCAAATCATTCACCTCGGTTTTTAACCAACTGCTTAATGTTCAACATGATGTTAAGCTGTGGTTAACTGAAAATGGAAGTGAAAGCTACTGATGTCCTTGTGCCCACTCTGGAGGAGGAGAGGAGAGGACAGCATGAGCCTGAGGATCTTTGATGCCATGCTAAGCTGTAGTCTAGCACAGAGCTTTGCAATGTAAGGCATATACATAGCATGTGCCCCCTGCCACCCTCTGGTATGTCCCCCTAGTGTGCCCCCTCTACAGGTACCCAAAAATAAAAATGACTCCAAAATTGCCACTTTTTCACTACACAAACTGCTAAATGGGCTAACTTTGACCTTTAGACCACTCCTTAGCCACTACAGAGCACTATATGAAATAAATTTAGTGTAAATATGACCTAGTTAGCACTGTAGTACCAAGCAGCCATTTTTTGAAAAAACATTTGGGGGTTGCCTTATGGCACTCTACAGAAAGCAGCCCATTTGGGAAGGGTCCTGTGGCATAAAAAGGGCTCCTGAGCCCACTGAGGTTGCCTACCCTAGCCTAGCATTACTGAAGTTGAAAAATAAAAAACATTTATCACTTTTTATCACATTTGTAAGAATGCATCCTGCTCTTATACCATTGGTTCATCTGAGTAGCATCTGATTGGCAGCGGCTTTCTGGAATTTTGGGCAATTTCCATGAGATAGGGCCTGAAGCCTTGTGCCTGTAGAACTGGTGCTCTAGTACTGAATTATGGCCCAGAACTACAATACTTCCTGCAGAGAGCCTTTCCCTTTTCCTGTAGTGAGCCTTCCCTTTTCGTGAAAGGTATTGGAGCAAGTGGTGGCCAGACAGCTCCAGGCACTCTTGGAGGAAACAGATTATCTGGATCCATTTCAAGCAGGTTTCAGCCCAGGGTTTGGGATGAAGACTGCCTTGGTTGCTCTATATGATGACCTGTGTTAGGGGAGGGATGAAGGGGGGCAACCCTGTTGATACTTCTAGACTTCTCAGTGGCTTTTGGCACCATTGATCATGCTGTCCTTCTGGCTGAGTAAGGAGTTAGAGGCACTTCCTTGCATTGGGTCTGATCCTTCCTGTCTGAGCATGTTCAGGAGGTGGTGCTGAGAGAGTTGCTCTACCCAATGACATTTACACTATGGAGTTCTGCCGGGCTCTATACTATCTCCCATGCTTTTCAACATCTGCATGAAACCACTGGGAGAGGTCATCTGAAGGTTTGGGCTGAGATGTGAGTAATATGCTGACAATACTCAGGTATACCTCTCACATTGAATCCAGATGAGGCAATCTCCATGCTGTACTGTTGTCTGAGTTCAGTAATAGACTGGATGAGGATCAATAAACTGAAACTCAGTCCAGGCAAGACAGAAGTGCTGTCAGTTGATGATCTGTCCTATGGATTAGATGATCATTGTCCTGTCTTTGATGGGCTCGCACTTCCCCTAAAGGAAAAGATCTACAGCTTGGGAGTGCTCCTGGACCCAAAACTTTCATTGGAGTCTCAGGTGGTGGCCAGGAGTACATTTCTCAGTTGCAACAAATATGACAACTACGGCCGTATGTGTATAGAGAGAGCCTGACCACAGTTACTTGTGCATTGGTAACATCCTGACTAGTTTACTGTAATGCCTTCTATGTAGGACTGCCTTTGAAGGCGGTCTGGAGACTTCAACTGGTCCAAAATAGGGCTGCACATCTGGTGACAGTTATCAGTTTG
Source organism: Varanus salvator macromaculatus (assembly GCA_023646645.1). Classification (NCBI taxonomy): domain Eukaryota; kingdom Metazoa; phylum Chordata; class Lepidosauria; order Squamata; family Varanidae; genus Varanus; species Varanus salvator. Next base: position 30,270,348 of record JAIXND010000784.1, on the reverse strand, counting down.
CATGCCCATATAGCACCTATTCTGTAGGTCCAATTTAAAGTGCTTGTTTTAGCATATAAAGCCCTAAATGGCTTGGGACCTAGTTATTTGAAGGACTGCCTTTTCCCATATAATCCCACTGCCCATTAAGATCTGGAAATGAAGTCCTTCTGAAAGAGCCATCTCTAAAAGAAGTAAAAGGGATGACAATTAGAAGAAGGACCTTTTTGGTGTCTGCCCCTCACCTTTGGAATGGGCTTCCTAGAGAGGGCTGCCTGGCACCATTAGTACTTTCTTTTTGGCACCAGACAAAAAGCTACCCTCTTTCACAGGCATTTCACCAATTGATTGTAAGAGCTCACTCTACTGCCTGCAGTTTTTCCCTCCTCTCCCCCCACCCCACCTCCATACTTGGAATTGTAATGTTAGCCTGAATTGTATTGTGTTCGCCACTTAGAGAGCCCTGTTGGGCTATTCAGCAACCTATAAATTCATTTATTATAAAGTAAACATAATTTATTATGTTTTAATTGGTTTTTAATGTGTTTTACTGTCAGTATGCTTTACATTGTAAGCTGCCTAGGAAGGCCTCAGCAATTAAAGATGGCCTATAAATATATGTAAATACATAAATAAAATTGAAAATAAATAATAAATAAATAAATGGACACACAAACCATGATGCTGTGAGTTAGCAGCACTGAAAGTTGGTAACTGGCTGAGCAAATTTTGCACCACAGTCTACCCAGAAAAAGTGTTACCACCTAATGGAGATTTTTGCCATTTTTGAACTAAAACTACATAACAAGACTAGTAACAAACAATTATATAATGATTTTCATTGGTAAGTTCACAACCTGGTTCAGGTATCCTGACAGCCTGCTGTGGGTTGCTTAATCGTCAGGGCAGTGCAGTGCATGTCAGCTGCTGTTATGAGTATACAAGGTTCAAGCAGGGATTATCATGACTTTTGGCAGGATTTTTTTTGGGGGGGGGGGTCAAACTAGCCTCGTCACCCACAGTGAGGGCTGCGTCATGAGAACTGACCCACTCTCTTTTAAAGTATTTTCAGCAATTGTAGATCAGCATTCATAAACTTTATCTGTTTTTCACTTCCAATAGAGATTTTTTATGAATATTAATATACCTTAAAAGAATCCATTCCTTTATGAAATATGGTCTAGCTGTCTTCTATAACATAGCCCAGCTATGTCCTCACAACTCTAGTATTGCTTTGTCTTAAGTCCTCAGTGTTCATAAACCTCTGAACATGGAGACTTACAAATATGCACTGTAGAGTGGGAGGAACAACAGAGGCACTTTCCACCTCTCCTCCCTGTGCCTATTGCTCTGCCTTTCTTCTGAACTGCTGTTTTTGGATGTTTTATTGCAGCACTACAGAGGGAAACCAGTGTATATCATTTTCATTCATTCATTCATTCATTCATTCATTCATTTATATCCTGCCTTTTTCCTCAAAGGGCTCAAGGCAGCTTACATCATTCTCCTCCTCCATCTTATCCCCACAACAACAACCTTGTGAGGTAGGTTGGGCTGAGAGTCTGTGACTGACCCAAAGTCACCCAGTCGGCTTCATGGCTGAGGGGACTCAAACCCAGATCCTCTGAGTCCCAGTCCCATGCTCTTAACCACTACACCACACTGGCTCCCATCTGGCACACATCTTCTGGGGGGGGGGGGCAGCCTTCACCCCTCCTTGTGCCTTTCACCCCTTCTACAAGGGTGGTGCTTTTCTGACCTTGATGAGGCAGCCAGCCATTTATTCCATACCAACTGCAAGGTGCTGAGGATGGGTTGCAACGTAGTTCCCAAATGCTGAGGTTAGAGCTCTTTCTCCAGCCTTACATATGGGAATTCAAATTATCCTGTTTGTCTAGAACCTGCCTAGGGGGCATAGGTTTGATCTCCCTGCCTCTTTACAGCAAGTAGTTAATATTTTTGCATTGTTTTATAGAGTAAGGTGCAATCTGATTTTTGTTTTAAAAGAAAAACAAGACGGACAATAATGTTTTAATTCCCCAGCTAAAAGGTATTAAGAGGCAACTTCTACGTAAGACAATCTTAGCTTCTCTGTAGCTGAACTGTTATATTCCAGAATATGGAATTTACCAGTAAAGTGTCTTTATAATTTAGACACTTTACATAGGTTATGCACATACTAGTTGCTGCAAAGATGAAGCAGGGTGGGGAGGAAGGGCAAGCTCAATTTGAAATCAATGGGCAAGCTCAATTTGATTTCAGGAAGAATCAGTATTTCTTCCATTGCAGAACTTGATTTGCAGAGTACTGTGTTGTGATTAATACCTTTCAGTGGACCCATTCAAAATGGTCTCTCTTTATTTTTAATGGCTGTATTTTCCTTTTCCCTCACTTTAGGTCTCATGTAAGAATGCCTCTTCTTTCCCACACAACAGGTTAAATGCTTCCATCTTCTGATATAATCCTAACCAGCTGGGAGAAAGGATACATAGATAACAACCGCAGCATGATTGAGGAGGTACCCCGCAGAGTGTGAACATAAATTCCATTGCTGACAAAAAAAGTGTTACAAAAGTAAAGGGTAAGTGAAGGCTTAAGGAGTCAGTGAGACCTTACCACTACCAGCTTTTTGCCAAGGAATGGAAGAAAAACCTTTCTTCTGCCCCTCACCTGCTTCTTGCTTTACTGTTCATCGTACACTGTAGCGATAACATAAAATGATTTCCTATTTTTGTCCATAGATACATCCTAGACTCTCTAGTGACAAATCTTGCAAATGATTTTTTTCTCCATTTTTTCATGTTAAGGCTTCAGATCAGAACCTGCTGATATTCAGTGCATGTCTAAGCTTGTGCATGCAATTCGTGTACTAGGGCCTATTGGACATGTGCTTGTTGCACACTCTGCAGTTGATCAGTATAAGGATTAAAAATGCATATACTTTGCAATCTCAAAGACAAATGCTATGGCAATGAAACAAACAGTGATGGTATTACCTGATGGAACTGGCGATAAGCGTTATAATTTATTTATTTATTTATTTATTTAAATATTTATATGCCGCCCCTTGCGACAGCCTCGCAACATAGCTCACACTTTCAGGTGTTCAATGCAGAGGTATCTCTCTTGTAGTCTTGTTGATGCTGGTCAGCATACAGAGGAGTGATTCACACATGTAAGACTGTTTCCATGCACAGATTGTCCTCAATGAATCAGTGCTTTTATAAATACTAGTATGGCTATCACTCCCATATGTGTAAAAATCCCTTAAAGCAGATACCTGAATTTCAGATAACTGGAATGATTGTGCAAATATATGACACTGCATGGTTTGTTTCAAATTTAGCTAATTATTTACCATCAATGCCTCCTCCCAACAGGTAATTATTTTCTGAACTGAATGCAGCACCCATCTATTCCTTGGTAAGGAGGAGTGAGGGGAACAGCTGTTTATATAGGAGGAGTCTCTAACTGGGAGTTACAATATTACATGACTATCTCCACTTATATTAACATTTGGGGAGGTCATCAGAAAAATTGGGTACATAGGGTTTGTCAAACCAGGTCCCAAGACTCAATAATTGAATGCGTGGAGCTGCGGATTCTGCTATGTAAATGATTCTCGCTTCTTATGTAACATTTGTTTGTGGCTTGTTTTTAAAATGTTAAAAGTATTTTTCCAAGAAGTTTTTGTCTCATTATTGCCCATGTGCATGTGTGTTTTTAAAAAAGCAAGCTCGGTGTATGCAAAAACACAGTAGAGGATTTCCTGTGTACTACTTAATAACTTCTGTGATTTCAGTATCAAATGTACAAAATTCACTGCTTTTTACAGAATTAATTTTCAACTGAGATACAGTTTTTATTTATATATGTATTTATTTATTTGCAGCACAGTCCATTCACTTTCTAGAGGTACTAATTTAGCATTTTATATTCTGGATCTAAATGTCAAAGAACATTGTAGCCTGAGGGTACAATCTGCATCTTACTTGAAGTTACTGGCTAAGCAGCCATTGATTTGAGTGGTTGGGTTGCATCATAAATCACTTATATAAGCAGCCTTATTATGTAATTCTTCTTTAGGTTTTGCCTTAATCTCAAAAATGTCATCATTTATCTGCAGGTTGCCTTTCTAGTTCTGCTTGTGTTTCACTAATTATTAAATTGCTTTCTTCAGTGGAGACAGGACTACGTCTGATTCCTACGTATTTGATCATGGTTCTACTCCAGCCCAGAAGAGGACTATTTAGCCCCTAGGCCTGATGGTTTGCACTCTGGGCTAGATGTTATGCACTGCACCTCCTGAGATGACCAGAGGACTGGGACACACTTTTGATTTGCAAGTGGAGCAAGCTAGAGTAGAAAGTATTTAAAAATCCAAACTAGTGCACTGTATCTAGTTTGCAGGTGCCAAGTAAATTTTTCTGCTCCAGGTGACTGGAAGAACTGGCTTAAAATAAACTGATACCTGAGGCAGAGAATCCAGTCAGAATGCCTCTTCATAAGAAGAACTTATTGCTTACTTATTTGTTTTATACAGAGCTATAACTATACACACTGCTTTACTAAGAAATATAAGTAAAGTCCCTGCCCCAGCAAGTATACAACCTAAATTTAGAAAAATGAATAGAGACCCCATAGATGGAAGGAGGGAAGTGATGACAGAGATGGGCAGCATGGAGTAAACATAAACAAATGTAAATTATGTATATATATTTGTGTGTATAAGGATATAATGATATTGACAATTTGGTGCCCAAAATATATCTTGCTGTGCTTAATTGGGTCTGAACTGCCTTTATCATTGTTTTGGTCCCAAATGAGAATTATCAAAGTTATAAGGGTCAGTTGAGCTAAATGTTCATCTGACCATAAGAACATTCTGAAATATTTGTGATCTTAGAAAAATCTTACACCTCACCTGTGTCATCATGGTAACAATGGGAAAACATCAGTAGCGTTTTCTTTTTAATGATACATAAGCATTCAAAGCATAGTTATTTGTTGTGTCCTCCAGTTGAAATGAGCACAATAGCCTAACTGGGGGTGGCCAATCCTTCAACATAACAGGTCATGTATTTTTATTTACATGAGAAGATTGCAATAATACTCTAGAGGATTGCAATAATACTCTTATACTCACACCAGCTGTTAATTTCTGGACCAGTGATTGAAACGAAAGTGTCCTTTCATGTATTTCTGCACTCTGAAGCAACTTGTAATTGGAGCAGAGTGTAAGTTGCCTGCTGCTGTCCCTTCTCTGGCCAATATATGGGACTAGACTGGTCTTTTCCCTTGATGTTTTGTGCGACTAGCTTCCAGTAGCCCTTGGTGCTAATGATGGAAGACAGCATGTATTTTCTTTTGTTTTGCAGTTTCAGGGCTATGCATCTTTTTCATATGGGAATTTCAGCAGGGGCATTTTATCAGGATGTTTTAGGGCAGGAATTGGCAACTTGTGGTCCTCCAGATCTTTTGGCCTAAAAAAGATACCTAGTGTGATACCTAGTTACCTAGTGCTGATTGGAGTTGTATACCAAAACTTTTGGTGGATCATGAGTTGCATACCCTGGATTGGAATAAAATGCAGATGCCCAATCTTGACAGCTTTACAGAAGTAAATGATATAATGGTGAAAATACAATAATGTCTGCTTTACACTTTTACAATAGAAAGCACACCTCTCACACTATTTTCTGTTTTATCAATTAAAGATTTGGGTTTGTGAGATGGGATGAATCCAAAGACTTCTTAGTATTTAACATCTCTGTAGCACCTTTTGAATGTTCAAAGCACACTACATACTTAGGTCCATGGCAAGAATGACTGAGCTATCATGTAGATCAGTATTCTCACATCTGTGACATAAGAGTAATAAAAAGGGAGGAAGCTGAGAGACAACAGTTTTCCTAAGGCCACCTATTGAATTAAAGGGCCCTAAGGAGCACAGTCCTTGGCATGTTGAAACAAAAAGAGGTCATACAACTCCAAGGATTTCCCAACCAGCATTGCTGGCTAGCTGGGAATTCCAGGAGTGGTAGGACCCATTCTCCCCTATCTATATATGCATAGATGCTACGCTGGAGTAGTGACTATCTGATCTTTCATCTGAGATTTCAGTTGACACTTCTCCTATCAAGTACACTATGATTGCTGGACAACACTGAGTTTGGATGGGAGTAGTCTTGCAAATTACTTTTTGCACCAGGTAAAATAGCAAAAGTATTGAAAATATAATTTGAAAGTACAGTACATTTTATCTTATTGTATTTTTTGTGAGCTTCTTCACTAATGTTTTATTATTGGATGTCTCATAAATAGTGCAAACAAATAAATTGGTATCAAATGTTAGGGTTAGGAACTTGCTGAAATGCATTCTCCTACAGAGGCTAGCCAGAAGACTCCTGAATTATGCTGCTTATTTATTCCTTCCCTTTGACTCCAAAGGGCAAGTAAGCAAATGGAGGAGAAGAAAGAAAGAGCAGCATCAGTTGGCTGTATTCTCAGCAAGAAAGCAAGCAATGGTGGTAAAGAGCAACAGCACTGAGGAAGGGAGAGAACCACTGAGAGTCTTCCAAAATTGGTACTCCTTACCCTTAGATCAGCATTACCAGCCAGCATTACCCCAACACAGGCATCTCCTCTAAGGGTGATAGTGAAAGGGTTCCCAAGCTGACAACACCACCTCCCCAGTTTTTAAAATGTATACATGGATTTGTATACATGCATAGCAATGACTACATATGAAATACATATGACTTTCTAGCAATTATACATATATTTTAGCAAAGTCAGATCAGATTTCCAAATAAGTATCCATTTAAAAGTGACATCCATGCAGCATACCTTCAAATATTGAAAACATTGTAAGGTTCTTTATTCATTGCTTGTGAGTGTTTATCCTTCCAGCTTGTGATGCTGGTCTTTTAGCTATTCCAAGGGCATGGAGAATGTATTTATGTGGACCATTTATTAGTTTTAATGAAGTACATAAATTTTAAAAAGTGAATGTTGAAGACTATTCAGAATAAAATTCTGTGTAAAAGTCTCCTCCCCTACAAAAGCAACTATTGGACTTTTCTAAAACAGGGGTTTAAAAGAAGTTTTAGCAGCATCCCAGTGTCAGCAATTTGCTAAATTAGACAATCCCTTTCTAAAGAGATGGTGCAGTGTCCAATGACAAAACAAGTTTCTGCTGAATAAGACACAGCCTAAGTTTCACAGATGCGACAGGGACACACCAAAGTGATGATCTACTGACTGGGCATTCTGTGGTGGTGCCCACAACAGTTTCTCAAATTCCCAATTGTGCCCATGGATTCAAAAATCCTGGAAATCCCTATCTTAAACTACTATGGTCAAGCGCTTGTAACCCTGCACTTTTCCTTCCCTATATAGTGCCTGGAATTTTAAATGTATTGTTAACAATAATATGCTACTAAACCTATATGCTCTAATCCTAGTAAGGTGAGCAAACAAACTGCTATTCATTGGATTGCATTTCTCCTTTCAAGATGTCTCTATTCTGAACCACTGATGCTGCTTTTTAAAATGTTTGTTTTGTAAAACATGGTGAAACAGCTATGTGAAGCTGTTTGCAAAGGGGGGGGGGGGGGAAGGCATCATAAATCCCAGTAGAAATGCTGAGTGAACATCACATCTTAGGCCATTTCATCCGAGTTGTGAATGCATATCCACATTATATTGTCTCTGTGTGAATAGCTCTGGTTGCAGCATTGACTGCTCTTGTACTCTTTCAAATGATTTAGCTATCAGTTTTTCAATAAACAATATCTATTGACTGATTCTTAAATAATTCATATTGAGTCATACAATATACAACCTCAGTGTGATTGATGATTAGCTAAACTTCCAGGAAGTATTTATTTTTGTATAAAATTTATTGTGTGTACAGCAGATTCAGTAGCGTCAACCCAGCAATAGCATTCAAGAGTCAAACATCAAACACTGTGATCATCATCTCTTTGGAGCAACAGCCATGGAGTGGTAAAGCCTTTGATTCTTAGGAAAATCTGCATCCAGTAAATGGAAATTCAGTTATCCCAAGCATAGGGGTAGGCAATGACTGACAGGCTGCCCTGGCTCAGTTATCACTGTGCTGATGCTGTCTATACAAAAGGTACAGTACTGTGATAACTGAAGGATGGCAGCCATCTTAGCTTCACAGGAATTTGACAAATGGAGATAAAAGACTGTTCTGAAAGCTGGTTATACTCTATTGATGAAAGCAAGGCAAACACTATGAAAGTTGGAAAACTTAACTTTGTAGCTTAATTGTTTGGGAAAGATACTGATCACTAGTTAGGCGTATAATAAAATTTTGAAAGAAGAAAAGATGCTCAACTGTTGTAACTTGTTTTTGCTATTTGGGTTTTTTGCCAGTAATATAGACTAAGCAGTGGAAGTTGATAAATGTGATATTTGTATGGGAAAACTTCCCTTCCAGAAGATGAAAATCATACACCCTGAACTACTAGTAGTCAATTTTTCAACAATAGAACACATCATTGCCACAATTGGAAAAGCAAAATCTGCCAAAATGTCTTAATTTTGACAACATTCAGAGGAGGGCAACAAAGATGATCAGGGGAGTGGAAACAAAACCCTGAGAAGAGAGATTGAAAGAACTGGGCATGTTTAGCCTTGACAAGAGAAGAGTTGGAGTCATGATATTACTCTAGAAGTACTTGAAAGGCTGTCACAAATAGGAAGGACAGGATCTCTTCTTGATCATCCCAGGGTGCAGGACACAGAATAATGGGGTCAAGTTATGGGAAGCTAGATTCTGGCAAGATATCAGGAAAAGCTTCCTGACGGTAGGAGCAGTATGACAATGGAACCAATGACCTAGGGAGCCTGTAGACTCTCCTACATTGGAGAGATTCAAGATGCAACTGGAGAGCCATGAGAGGATGGTTTCAGTTGGAGTCCTCACTGAGCAGGGGGTTGGACCTGATGGCCCTTTGGCCTCTTCCACTCTATTTATGATTATTTATTGTTAAATGGATAAAGACCCTGGTGTTGAAAGGAGGTAATTCCTTTCTAAGTCTCTGCTTCTGTGGTGGCTCTTTTACACATTTGAAGTTCAGTCATTTAAAATTAATGTGTCCTTTATTTAAGGTGGAAACAAAATGGTGTGATTCCTGCAGACATTTTGGTAAGTGTCATATCAACTTCATGCTGCCTATTGTTTAACCACAATTAGTACCAGTGCAGGTTTTTCCTTGTTAACTCTAGTATGAGATGGGAAATTTAGCAGAAGGCTGGGAAGTGATTGCATAGGAAGATTTAATACCTCGGGCACATAGGTGCACTGGTCCCAAGCTGGACTGGGGCCCTGTGTGCTTATACTAAAGTTTTAAAAAGGTTCAGCTCTAGCTGCACATTTAATGTAGCATGTAGTTCAGCCCTCTGGCACAAGTTCTTGCAATTATTAGCTTGAATGGAATCCATTCTGAGGGCGAGAATCCTAATAAACTGAAGCTCAATCCTGACAAGACGGAGGTCCTGTTGGTGAGTCGTTCGGGCTTCGGAGTGGGGGACCTGACCCTTGTCTTAAATGGGGTTGCACTCCCTCTGAAAGACAGGGGCTGCAGCCTGGGAGTGCTCCTCGATCCGGAGCTGATCTTGGTAGCTCAAGTGTTAGCGATGGCGAGGAGCGCTTTCCATCACCTTCGGCTGATCCATCAGCTGCGTCCCTTTCTGGAGTTCGACTGCCAGGCGACAGTGACACACGCGTTGGTAACTTCCCGACTAGACTTCTGTAACGCGCTCTACGTGGGGCTACCCTTGAAGACGGTCCGGATACTTCAATTGGTACAAAATAGAGCTGCCAGGTTGCTGACGGGGACTGGGTGTGGTTCTCATATCACCCCAGTTCTCCGTCAGCTTCACTGGCTCCCTATTGAAGTCTGGGCCCAATTCAAGGTATTGGTTCTTACCTATAAAGCCCTTAACGGCTTAGGTCCTAGCTACCTAAAGGAGCACCTGCAACCATATATGCCCTCCCGCCCCCTACGATCTGCAGCTGATGCCCTCCTCTGCGAACCCTCTGTGAGGGAAATAAGGAGGGCGAGTACCCAGAGGAGGGCTTTCTCTGTGGTGGTGCCCCACTTATGGAATGCGCTCCCCAGAGAGGCTTGCCTGGCGCCGTCATTATTTGTTTTTCGGCACCAGGCGAAGACCTTTTTATTTAAGAGATATTTTAATTGTTAATTTGTTAATTTATTTTTGTATATTTATTGTATTTATTGTATTTTTAATATTTGATCTTGAGATGGGCCAGTTTTTAAGTAGTGTGATTGTTTTTTAATGTATGTATTTATTGTTGTTAGCTGCCCCGAGGCTTCTTTACAGTGGTACTTCGGCTCATGAATGCTTGCGTTCACGACCAAATCGGATCGCGGATAGAAATTTTGGAAAAATTTGGCCCCAGTTCATGAACTCCACATTGGGTGATGACCACGATCATGGCCATGTTCCTGCACAAACACGATCACGATTGTGGCCATCTACCCCGCATGAGCACAATTGTGATCACGGCCTTCTTCCCTGCTTGCAGTCGCAGACAGACCTGTGGTCACTTGCTGTGAAGCTTATTGAATAATGGCTCCAAAGAAAGTGCAGAGCAAGCATGGTGGTAAAAAGAACACGCAGAGCGGTAATGAAGGTGACCAGAATGTGCAGAGCAAGAATGGTAAGAAGAAGGTTTTGGAGAAAATAACCATTGAATTGAAAAAAGAAATTCATGGCATTCGTGTGACTGATCTGGCCTCTGAGTACAAGATGGCAAAGTTGACAATCTTGACTATTTTGAAGAGTAAAAATGCCATCAAAGGAGCTGATGTGGCAAAAGGAATAATGCTGTTTAGCATGCAGAGGACTCAAGTGCTGGAAGAGGTGGAAAAAAGCTGGCAGGTGATAGCGTTAGTGAAGCTATGATCTGTGGAAAAGCCAGGAAATTGGACAGTGATTTACTGCAAAAAAAACCCCAACAACTCCTCTACAAGTGCAGCAAGTGTTGAATTTAAAGCCAGTAGAGGGTGGTTTGCTAATTTCTGCAAGAGAAGTGGCATCCACAGTGTGATAAGACATGGTGAGGCTTCCAGTTCTGACAAGGCTGCTGAAGAAGCCTTCAGGAAAAAATTCACAGAATTCATGAAGGCAGAAGGATACATCGCTCAACAAGTGTTCAACTGCGATGAAACAGGGCTCTTCTAGAAGAAGATGCCAAACAGAACCTACATCACACAGGAGGAAAAGACACTGCCAGGGCACAAGCCCATGAAGGACAGATTGACTCTTTTGCTGTGTGCGAACGCAAACACCGATCTGAAGATTAAGCCACTACTGGTGTACCATTCCCAGACCCCTTGTGCATTCAAGGCACAGAATGTGAACAAGGCCAGACTGCCTGTCATAATGGAGGGCCAATGCGAAAGCTTGGGTCACAAGGCAATTGTTCATGGAATGACTGCATGAGGTGTTCGCACCCACCATTAAGAAATATCTTTCTGACAACCAACCAGCCACTAACAGTACCTCAATCTTGTCTGAATTGAGCTTTGGTTTGTTGGCCCTCATCCAGTCCACTGTCCTAGCCAGGCACCAGTTGAGCACATCCACAGCTTCACCTACTGAAGATGAAAGGGAAATAAAAAGGAGTTTTGTGTCATTGGCAACACACTCCAAAGCTCTGGATGACCTCACTCAGTGGGGTCTCTCAGGGTTTGTCTTGTCACTCATTCTATGTAGAAACAGAATGAGTGACAAGACAGACCCTGAGAGACCCCATACTGGCGAATCCAAGGGGCTGAGCAATATCCCCCAAGCACCACCTTCTGGGCTCTACATTACACAAAGGATATAACCAGGATGCAATCAGTGCAGCATAGGGCCACAAGGATGGTGGCCGGATTGCAGGGGAAGTCGTATGAGGTGAGACTGAGGGAACTGAGCCTGGAGAAGAGGAGACTCTGAGGGAATCTGTTGGTGACATATGGGTACACGAGGGGCTGTCACACAGAGATGGGTAAAGACTTGTTTTCCCCTGCAGAGGAGGGCAGGGCACGTTCCAGTGGAGCAAAGCTCAGGGAACCAAGGTTCAGTTTGGATGCCAGAAATATTTCCAGACAATTAGGAGCCCTAGGGTATGGAATGGGCTTCCACGGGAGGTGGTTGAAGCCTCATCAGTGAGGGTGGTCAGTGATAGGCTGGACATGCACATGGTAGGCATGTCATGAGCAGAGCTGACTGGAGCTGGGGGTCAGACTAGATGACCTGGGAGACCCCTTCTGACTCGTTCTGTTTCTATGTTCTATGTTTTTAAGACCAGGAGCCAATTGTGGGAGTGAGCAACAGACTATTAGAATTTTTTAAAAAGCAGAGTAAATTTGAAAAGAGAAGAACATTGATGCATTCAAACATGGTGCTGGAGGAATGCTTGTGAATACCCTGGACCAACACAAAGACAAACAAGTAGGTCCTAGAGGCTGGAGCCAGGGGTCAGACTAGAAGGCCCAGGAGGCCTTCTGACTCACTCTGTTTCTATGTTTCTGGAGCCAGATGTCCAAGTAAGAGCAGAACCAGTGCAATGTGGTACCTCCTACTTCCTATTCAGCCAGCTGTCCCAGTAAAATACCTTGATTGATGGTTGTTTTACCAGAGGCAAGAGGTCCTTTCTTGGGATTCAACAGCCATAGGCACATTGGTGGGCTATGAATGATGGTGTTAACTGTATTAAAGAATACAGTTAACACTTTATATCACAACAGATGTTGGCAAACAATTAGAAGAAATACAAGCTAACCTACAGATTTGAGTGAAACAACACTTCTCCCTTCTGTCTCTAGGAAGCTCAGCCTCAAGTGATAGACTCCAAGCAGTTGGCCAGCATGCAGCACTTCCACACAGTCTTCAGTCTACATTCATGATTACCATCTGTTCCAGTCTTGGGACGTATATATATTTTATCTCTCATAATTTGCATGTGGTTTCAGAGGGTCTTCTAATTTATCAGTTGCGTTATGATAGATAGGCTGGCTTTGAAATGGCTGGCATAAATGGACAGCAGCTAATTTTTTGTACCCAGCTTCTCCTGCTCTCAGATATTCCAAGGGGGTACCTCCTAACTTCATACTATTTTTTGATAACCTAGTACATTTGGAGAAGAGTACCTGCATTTAACCAAGGCTCAAGTAACTAATGTTCAAAAAATGCAACATGGTCAGAACAGGCCATGTTATGTCACCTGTTTCCTCCAGGTACCATGTCTTCCATGTTTTAGGGCCCCTACAATAGTATCTAAAGACACTGAGATATCTAGAAGTACCAACAGGTCCACACTCTTCCTGGCTCTGTCCCAACAGAGGTCACCATACCAGATGACCAAAGGTATCAAAATACAGACTGAATCTTTACTGAAATTAGTCTAATCCAAAAGTGCCTGGGGATTGTTGACAGCCACCCACTCAAGAACCTTGCCCAAGAAGGGAATATTTCCCACTGGCCTAAAATTATTCAGAACTCCTGGGCCCAATAAGGTTTCTTTAGGAGTGGCCTTGCCACCATCTGTTTCAGATGCCATGGGACCATTCCCTACTGTAAAGAGGCATTAATCACTTCCCTGGCCTAGCCAGCTATTCCCTCCTTCCTTGCTTTTATAGGCCAAGAGGATCCAGCACAGATGGGTTTAACAAGAACTTCTCCAAGAACTTGAGGATTGCCAACATCCTCAAGATGTACTAACTGAAACTCATCCAAGAGAATTTGACCAGGCTGTGCTTTGTATATCTCCGTACCTTGTACCTTGTGTGCAGCAATCAGCAATTCCGTTCCAAGTAGTTTCTTGTTTGAATTTTGCTAGCTGCATTGCTGTTAAAGAGGAAAAGTAACACAGGCAATTTCCCATACTAGTCAATTGGCAAACCAGTCCACAATGTGGTCTGTAACTCATGCTTCCTTTGTACGGAACTTGGTGTCTTCAGTTGTTACCTTTTATCTCAGAACTAGTGTTGAACCAGCAGTTTAAATGGACTGGAGAGCATGCTTTCTGACCCCCTTGACTGGTGTGGTTTGGTTTGGGCTCATATGTGCTTCACCTGCTGCTGCCCCACTAGAATCTTTTTGTCTGAGGTTTTGTTTTGTTCTGAAACTGAATGCCTCCTGCTCCCCTGTCCATGCATCCCTGTTTACAAATAGTGGTGTCCATAGGAGACAGGGCCCTTTCAACACATATACAAGTACAGAAAGGAAGAGACACTTTAGACACTTCTCTTTCTAAATGAAGCTTGTGCATCTGTGTCTGGACTTCTATGCATTCAGTTGCTGTGTCCAGGGAGAAAAGAATTAAGAAGAAGTATAAAGAATAAAGAAGGGGGAATAAAGAAGAAGCATAGAAACAGGATGTACTGCTCCTCACATAGCTCGTTTCAATGGTTCCTAGAACATCCAAAAGTGCCGTAAAATTGATATAAACTTTCTAAAATATAATTGATAATGGTAAGCACAAAGTACCTTCTGTTGCTAGTACAAGCTGCAGTGTTGAAAACCTCACACTAGAGGGGACCATAGGTGGTAGTTTTGCTGTTGCTGTATGAATCTGATGAAATTCTGACAAAGGAATTCTCTTTTACATGGCTTCATTGCTTCAAGAATGCCTCGCAGCTTCACATGGTCTCCATTGCTGTTTAGGTAAATGCTACAGTCTTTGTTACATTAAAAACAGGTATCACCATTTCAGTTTTTACAGTCTTCACTACCCCAAGCAAAACAATTTTTGGCTCATCATCATCCTAAACTTGCCTAAATCAAGAGATACATGATTAAATCAGCCATGACCATCATTCCATAAGGGATATATACATTTCAACTCCAATTTAAATCAATACTTTAAAATGCAATGAATTGTCTATAGTAGTACCTAATTCCTAACTTTTTAGAATATGTCTAGAGCTCTAAAACCTAATTTTGGTTTTCGAAAGGGTATCAATTTATTTTGGAGCTATATTACAAAGAGGATTATCCTAGGTACACCTTTTCATCACAGAGTTACAGTCACAAGAAAAAAAAGACAAATGAAAGAGAGGGAGTTCAACAATTTAACACGGAGTGCAGAAAGCTAGCCGGTGGCAAGGAAAAGGCAGAGCTGCTTAACTCCAACTTTTGCTCAGTCTTTTCCCACAAGAGAAAATATGACCTACCTATCGAAGAGGAAGTACAAGATGAAAGGGCAGGATGGCAGCCTAAGATCAAAAGACGAATGGTCAAGGAGCACCTTAATGAACTTAATGCTTTCAGTTCTCCAGGACCTGATGAGCTCCATTCTCAAGTCATGAAGCAGCTGGTGGAAGAACTCTTTGAACCACTATCTATAATCTTCAAGAAATCTTGGAAAACAGAGGAAGTGCTGGATGACTAGAGAACAGCTGATGTTGTCCCCATCTACAAGACAAGGAAAAAAGACAAACCAGGGAACTATAGACCAGTCAGTCTAACATCAATCCCTGGGAAAATACTGGAACAATTTATTTTTTAAAAAAACCAGTCTGTATGTATCTTGAAGAAATGCACTGATGAACAGAAGCCAACACAAATTTCTTAAGAATAAGTCATCCCAAACTAACTTAATCTCATTTTTTGACTGGGTAACCTCCCAAATGGACAGAAGAAATGCCATGGATATAATTTACCTAGACTTTAGCAAAGCATTGACAAAGCACCTCATGACATCCTGATAAACTAGCAAAAATTGGACTTGACAGAACTACTATTAGGTGGATCCACAACTGGCTACAAAACTGGTCACAGGGAGTGCTTATCAATGGCACCTTCTCAAGCTAGAGACTGGTAATGGGTGGAGTTTACAGGGCTCAGTCCTGGGAGCAGTGCTCTTCAACATCTTTATTAATGATCTAAATGAGGAAGTCCAGGGAACAATAATTAAATTTGCAAATGACACAAAACAGGACTGAATAGCTAACACCCTGGGAGACAAAAAGATCATCCAGGGTGACCTTGATAAACTAGAACACTGGACAGAAAGCAACAGAACAAAATTTAACAGGGACAAATGCCATGTTGTCCACCTTTGTGCGGGGTTAAAAATGCAGTGATACAAGAAGGGAAATACTTGGCTCAACAGCACTGAAAAAGAAAGTAGACAACAAGCTAAATATGAGCCAGCAATGTGATGCAGCCACAAAAAGGGCAAATGTTATTTTGAGATATGTAAGTAGAAGCATAATTTCTACTATACTAGTTCCCCTTTACTCTGCCCTAGTTAGACCTCACCTGGAATACTGTGTTCATTTCTGGGAATACAGGTTTTTAAAAGATGCATAATATCTAGAAAGGGTTCAAAGGAGGGCAACAGAGATGATCCAGGCTCTGGAAACTAAGCCCTACGATGAGAGACTGAGAGAGCTGAGCATGTTTAACTTCAAGAAGAGAAGGCTAGGAGGGGATATGATAGCACTCTACAAATACCTCAAAAGCTGTCAGAGAGAAAGGAAAAAGACCTCACTCATCCTTGAGTATAGGACACAGAACAACAAACTTAAAGTGCAGCACATCAAATTCAGGCTAGATGTCAGGAAAAACTTACTGTCAGAGCAATGGGACAGTGGAACCAGCTAAAAGAGGTCATGGGCTCTTCAACACTCAGGACATTCAAGGCAAAACAGGACAGTCATCCGAGTGGGATACGAGAGAGAGAGAGTTTTACCAATCAGAATGAGTGGTTCCACCCATCATGAAGTCAGAGAACATCAAGGTTGTCTAACATAGACTTTGTTGATTTTTGTTTACTGTGGTTTATCATTTATGCATTCAGAATTTGTCACTGACACACAAATAAGATACATCTGATCTGATGTTCAGTTCTCTTTCACTGGAAGATATGTATGTCATTGAAGCGGTATCTCTAGAAAGGTGATGCAAACTGATGCTTGGCTTTAGTCCTCAGACTGAGATAGCTAGATTGTTTTCACAGAGTGATTACAGTTATTTAAATTATATTTAAATAACTGGAATCACTGGCTTTCTCTGGACTGGTGCCTGGCCAGTGTCAGCTACATTTCAAGGATGCACACAGGCTGGTTTCTAGAAAAGAGGGTTTTTCTTGCCTGGTTATATGTCA
Source organism: Varanus salvator macromaculatus (assembly GCA_023646645.1). Lineage (NCBI taxonomy): Eukaryota > Metazoa > Chordata > Lepidosauria > Squamata > Varanidae > Varanus > Varanus salvator. The sequence continues at coordinate 30,253,208 of JAIXND010000784.1, read as the reverse complement.
ATGATTGCATGATTATACCTGTGTACCTTATACCTATTGATTGGTGCATCAGTTTCCCCCCTCCCCCTTTGGAGCTAAGCATGCCAGGGAGAGGTTGGCAGCACATCACCCTGCCTCCTGCCCCTATTTTTCACAGGTTCAGAGGTTCCGTACACTGTAACTCAGCTTCTTTTGGAATTTTCACTTGACACAGCTTTCAAAAAACAAAATAAAACCAAGTCACTCAATTTAAGTCTTCGGTGCAGCACATTTCTGTGAATGAAAAGGCTTCCACACATTTCATTAATGCTTTGCATTAGTTTTTCGAGGCCTTTCTTTTTGACTTTATACATTTGTCTATATTCCAGACCTCATTAATTGGGCAGATACAACAAAAGTGTTAAGTTATTGATGAGAAGCTTTACTGACACCAAATTTTCTTTCATCTCCTAACTTTCAAAAAGCCAGTTTGAAGCTCATTGAGGAAAAAACAAGATAGAAAGGAGAAAGATTTGAAGTAAAGGGGGTAAATAATAGAAGGGGGTTTCTTTGAGGTAGTTTTGGGAGGGGAACAACTGTACGGTAACTTCATTTAAGAAGTGAGAAACAGAATGAGTTTGGGTAGGAAAGAACCATGAATAAAGTGAGTAATGTTGTGAGGTACAGTTTTGGAAAAACGCTAGGAATCCTGAGGCACTGCAATTAGCAGTCAAAAGCAAACAGAAAATGGTATGAGCCCTGCCTATGTTTCAAATGCACCCGTTTTTCTTCCTGAGGCTTTTTTCACTGTCCAGCTTTCACATTGTGATTGGGAATACAATGGGTTGGATGATCTTGACCTTGGTCTCTAATGAAACATAGTTATACTTGATGATCATTCCTTGTTTGTTCATTGCCACCTTTCCAAGTCTTAGTCCTCTTTGAATTTTTTTGCTGCACTCTCCCTTTGAATTCATGAATGAGCTGAGGTATGTGAAATCTTTCACAATTCTGATTTCTTCATCATGGACAGTAAAGTCCTGCAATTCTTCTCCCTAGCATGATTGTCTTGTCTTGTCTCAGTTTTGTCATGTTTGCATCTAAGGAAAGGTCTGGCTTTATTTGATTTAGGACCCAATATAAATGTGTAAACGTACAGTATAAAGCAAAATAAAACCTAACAGCAGTGCTATAACAGAGTGATGACCTGTAGACAGTGCTCTGACCTCAGAGTTGAGGATCCATGCTCAGATCTCCACCCCATCCCCTTCTCACAGCCAGTGTAGAAAGAACCACACTGGCTGCTTCTCTGAGCTCAGCAAAGTGATCTCAGAAAGTGGAAAGAGAGTAGCAAGGGGAAGTGGGCAGAGGAGGCCAGAGCTGCCAGGATATGACGCATCCTCCCTTCCCATCCAAATACCCACAACTAGACAGCCAAGATTAGCTTCCTAATTCACTTGCCAAGCAGGAGAAGCAAGGAGGTAGAGATTGCTTCCACCACCTCCCTTGTTCTGCCTAGCATGCTTGTGAGCAACCAAGTTCAAATGCTTATGAGTATTGAGGGCACAATCTATTGGACCTCACCCTAACATATATGTAACAGAAACTGAAAAATTAAAATGCCTGGAAAATGAAGGTCTTTGCTAGGTGCCAAAAAGAGTATAATGCAGGTGCCAAAAGAGCCTTCCGCAGTACCACAACATAAAATACCCTCTTCTTGGTAGCAACTTGACTCGCTTCCTTTGGTGGGGACTCTTAGAAGAGAATGCTGCAGATTGTTTTAGGATCCAGGAAGATATATATACAGGAGGAGGCAGTCCTTCAGGGAAACTGACTAAGCCATTTAGGGCTTAGAACAGTAATGCTTTGAATCAAGCTTGAAAATGGACCAACAGACAATGCAAACTGAAAAGTATTGCAATAATATGATCACATTGGCCATTCCCTATGTGATATAATCAATGGTAACTAAAGGTGTGGGGGACAGCTTTAGACTGCAATCCTTAGGAAGAAAGCCCATTGAACATAATGAGATTTAAGTCTAAATAGACAGGCAGAAGATCACACCATTTATATACATTTTAACCAGATCAGGTGCTGACTTTCTCATAGGAAGTGTTTCTTCATAAGTGCCTTCTCCCACCCCACTTAAGGATTTCCCATACAAATGCAATGTACCTGTTACTGGAAGAAGGCAAGGAAACAAGCTGCAGAACTCATCATTTTGTTCAAAATGTACTTTATGGTAATAAAATGCATGTAATACTTTATTCCTTGAGGAATATGAAGCTTTTAAGAGAACTGACTAAAATGGAAAGTTCTTCTCTACTCTAGGAAAGGAAGTTGCTTGTAATTTCTATGCCCCCCAGAGATGATGTCTCACCAAGAGAAAGCAACATTGGAGTTATTTGTTCCAGGAAATCGAAGACTGACAGTGGCCATTTCTGAGGAGGATGCTGTTGTTTACTTTATTTCCATTCTGTTGAAAGATGTAATTCCATTATTATTTTCCTGTCATGCTTTTGGGGTAGAATAAAAGTGAAGTGGAAGGTATTCAAGAGAACATCTAATGCTCTTGGCACTATCATTATCTCACCCTAGCAACAAGAGTACCAGGGCTTTAGGAGAAGAAAGCTACATCTGAACTAGGGCAATTTTACGGGACAAAAGTGCTTGTATGGACTTTGATTATTTTTTTAAATGAAGTGTGAACCAGAAAACGTTTATACTATCTTCCTTTAAATGGTAGAAAACCAATGGAATAATTTGCAGTTGCTCATTATGACAAAATTTGTCAAAGGATATGAACATTCATAGATACCATTTCTACTTCTTTAACAAAAAGAAAAGCAAAATAACAGGGCAAATGTGGAATAAATCTGACTTACATAAGCATGAAAATCTTCTACAAGGAATCTCTGCTCTCTCTCAGCTATGGACGTGAGACCAGGAGAATAAAGAACAGCATACGGGCTAGAAGCACTTGAGATATAAGGAGCTGCCATTATAAGAGGTTTTGCTTTATTCAGAAGTTTTGAGAGGCAGGGTTCTTCAGACTGTACCACTACAAAATGCAGCTCAGGAACTGCTTTGTTTCCCGCTTCCAACTATCAAAATCTTACTGCCTATGGCCAACTTAGTTTGCCAGGAAATCAATTTCCTTCTACTCTTAACTTTGATGTGCTGGGTTTCTATGTGCAGAATGTTTTGCTTGGGAGAACAAGGGATCGTATGTGAATTCTGACATAGTACACTCTCAAGACCATAATATGCACTTTTCCTTGAATGTGTAGATCTGTTCTAAGTCAAACTACACCAATGTTTAGCCTCGCTAGCAGAGATGCTGTCAGATAATTTCTATCCTTTCTGCTTTGGATCCTTCTGATATTATTTCCCTCACTTTTAATAAACTGGATGATTTATGTCCCCAGTTTAGGTAATGCCATTGATCTATGTGTGCCTTAACCTTTTTATGTCTTTACATTTCAGTAATGGAAATTCTCAAGAGGGTGAACATATGCCATGACCTTTCTACCCAGAAAAACTGTTGAGTAGCCAGAGGAGCAATTCTGCATGTCTGAAACACTGGTGAATGCTTACAATTGTTTCATGGCATCAATGAAATGAGGTGATGCTAATTAATCCAGTTTTTATTGGCTATTACTTGCTGGTGTAAAGGCACAAAGTTCTGGAATGCTACATTCTTCAAACTCCTGATAACATTTATTGTTGCTGACAAAACATTTTAAATGATCATAGAAACACATTTTTTTTTTTAAAGGAAGGGTACTAAAATGACTATGAAATGAAACATGCTATAAAAATTATATGCCCTCCCGCCCCTTACAATCAGATGCCCTTCTCTGGGAACCCTCCATGAGGGAAATAAGGAGGGTAAGTACCCGGAGGAGGGCTTTCTCTGCGGTGGCACCCCACTTATGGAACACGCTCTCCAGAGAGGTTCGCCTGGCACTGTCATTATTTGTTTTTGAGCGCCAGGCAAAGACCCTTTTATTTAAAAGTTATTTTAATTGTTAAATTCTATTGTTTATGATATTTATTGTATTTTAATCTTGTCCTCGAAATGGGCCAGTTTTTAATGTAAGTTTTAAATGATTTACTATTTCACTTGGTTTCTTTTTTATTGTTGTGAGCCGCCCCGAGGCTTGGGTACAAGGGGGCAGCATACAAATATGTAAATAAATAAATAAATAAATAAATATTGTCATCATACACTAAGTTCAGGGAGAGCACTATCTCAGTATAAAAAGGGATGATATGAATGCTGATAAAGAGAGACCATCATGCACTGTCCATCTTCTGGTTTCTTATATTAGAGACTATGTGGAAGCAGTTGAAAATGTTCCTTTATAGCCTCTGCACAGATTTGCAGCTGTGAGAACCACTTGCCAAGTGGAATGCCCCTGCCAATAGTCATGTAGGAGGACTTCCTGTGCCACTCATTTTAGTGACTGTAATGTCATAACTGAATCAAATTCAGAGCATGCCATGACTTTTCTGAAGTACTGTGATGTCATGGGGATGTTCTGCTAAATAGCTGAAAAACTTATAACTTTTCAGGAAAAGTTATGATAAACTCATGGTTGTTTGAACTCCTGCTCTTTCTAATAAATGGACTACTATAGTTTGAAGTATTGTGTCGTTATTAAATTCATGCATTTCTGTACTGGCTAGCTTTCAGTCCTGCCTGCTCTATTCTTTAAACAGAAAAGACTTAATGAAGACCAACTGGTTAATTTGATTGTATATGTAGCAGAACGTCACCTAGAATTCTGCATTCACATGGCCAACTGGGCTAAAAATCATGCCCAGGAACTTCCTGATCCCTGAGCCCCAAACCAGACACTGGATTCAGCACATGACAACCCAAGCGTTGGGGAAAAATATGGCTTTATTAAAAGGACAAAAGATAGGGGTGGAGGGTACTAAAACAGCTAAAACAGAGAGAGAGAAGGAATAAAAGGGGAGGTGAGGGAAAGGGAAAGGGGAGAGAGCAGCAACAGTACAAGTTACATAAATTATTATTTATTTTTAATTTCTGTTTCAAACCTTTCCACATGAGGTAAAGCATGATATTTAACAATAAAATCATGTTAGACAACACTAAAATGTAAAAACTGGTCATTAAATATAAGCCCCCCTTCTGGTTTACTAAATAGCAAGTATCAGGGTTTTCCAACAACCCAAGAGACGATTCTACACATGGACACCACCAGACAATTCTATGTATACAGTTGTAATGCAAACACTATGGGAGGCATCCAAGTTAGAATGAATGTTAATGTAAGGTATGAGAGCAATACCAACAGCATTAACTGGAGAAATGCATTTTCCTAGGAATCTCCTTATGCCAGCTAATGCTGATGGTGTTGCAGTGGAGGTTCCTCAGGTTATCACAATGTAATTTACATTGTCACTCTTGTTGACTTGGGTAACTGACACAGCTCCCCAGACGCTAGTCATTGCAAGTCCCATGGGTTGCAAATCAGCAGTGGCCTCTTGTAAAAATGAAATTATGTGCAGGTCAATGGAGTTAGCAAAGTTCCTAAAGTGTTATATTCACATCTTTCACTGGCTCATTCAAAGTCTGAAGGATGAAAATAATACCCTTTTAAGCCTGCGGTATGTAAAAGGCAGATAGTTCTATATATTGATTCTGTGGGCTTTGATTTTTAAGCTAAAAGTACATGGTCCTTGTATAAAAGTTTTAGTGCCTTCATTCCTTCTGCCCATCTTGAATTATTTAGTTTCTCTTGTCTTCTCTAGTTCTACTCATACAGTTACTTGAGGAGGAAAGCAATCAGCACTGAGCTTTTCAACGTAAGAAAGTCACTGGAAAGAAGACAATTGAATTGCTGCCCCCAGTCTTTTTTTGTCCTAGAGGTGCTCTGAGTGGGATATGTTGTAATTGACAGGCTCCCTTAGTGGTACTGACAAGCATCTACTAAATAAGGGGGTCACAGCAACTGTGCCTTCATGCAAAGTGACATGTGATGCCAGCCACATTTATCACACTCAAGTGGTAACAAGAGTCTCCTCAGGAAATATTTCTCTACTAAGTAGGTAACAATATTGGCAAGGCTTAGAAACCCAGAACACTGACCCCATTACAGAACTTTTTTAAAGACCTCAGTTACCCTTTACCTTTAACAGTGGTTTGATCTACAGAAATCAGTGGATGAACCCTCCTGCAGCATGGAGATGAGCATGAACATTTGCTACTGGAAATTTGCCACTGATAATTTGCTACTGCAAGAGGTAATTTTTGGACGGATGGACAGATGGACACACACACATGAGCAATCATCCCATGCCCACAAATTAGACAAATGTGATTGACTGATTTAATACATTGGCATCTTGCCCATGGATTATTAGAGGGTTGTTTAACCCTCCAACAAACCATGCTGTCCATGCTTGACAAACTGCATGTGAGTGGCAAGTATTCAGACGGCATCTGGCACCCAATGCAGCTTTAAACAAACTACTGTAGCTTAAGCTATGATGATAGTGCAAACCAGATCCTGAGTTCACACAACACACTAAGCCGTGATGACAATGAACTACTGTGGCTTAGTGTACTGTTTGAACCTAGTGTGCTTCCCACAGGTGCTTTATTGTAGCTATGGAGCCCTAACAAGCCATTGCTTGTTGTAAGGTTTGCTTATCCTTCTGCAGCTTAGTGTGCCATCCAAACTCAGATGCTATTCTCCTTGTGCTTCAAGATTAAGCAACTGGCAAATCATGAAGCAAAAGTGGTAAAAAACTGTCGAGTACTAGAAGCGGCAGGTTGAGTACTAGAAGCTGGGACTTCCCTAGGGCCAACTTTGGTCAACTGAAGGCCAGTCTAGGGAAAGTCTCCTGGGAGAGGGTTCTAGAAGGCAAGACAGTTCAGGAAGGTGGATGGCACTCAAAAGGGAGATCTTGAAGGTGCAAGCTAGTAAGCAAGGCGGAGAGGTGAAGGAGAGTGTCGCTGTGAATGTGAAAAGAGGTGGTAAGAGGGATTAGGCATAAGAGGAACCTCTGTAGGGAATGTAAACTATAATCTGTTAGATGTTCTCACAAAGAAACTGCAAAGAAACCATATTGCATATCTTAATAAACTTGCAGGCTTGTTGTGTCATGAGAGTGTGCCCACTGACTGTGCTTGCACAAGGTCACACACCATGTCTTGTGAACCTGGTGTGCTTTCTGTACAGTGGCTCCCTATTGCCTTTTTCTTAGCATATGTAGGCATAAACACATATGATCCTGTGGAGAAAAAAAATCACTTTTTCAAAAGAAAAAAATATTGAAAGGAACTGGAGCTTTTACACAGTCAAGACTCTACATTTTTTCCCATCCCTGCACCTCCAGAAGTGTTTGAGTACAACTCCCATCATCTCTAGACAGGATGACTACTGGCTATGCTGGCTGGGATGATGGGGATAGTAGTCCCATTTAGAGAGTACTGGGTTGGGAAAGGCTGCTTTAGGGTTTAGTCCTGGGAAGTCCATGTGCAAATGAAACTCTGTTGCTGGGCTTAAGCATACAACCATTTGGCTCCAGATAAAAGTTCTAATGGTTTTTTCCATCTTTCATGAAAGGAAAACCTTCACCCAATTATGATCACAATGGAATGATGATAAAGAAAGCTAGTATCATATGAACTTATGTATTCCAAAATTTATATATCATCTTTTTATAATAAACACATTATCTTGAATAAAAATTAAAACAATACATAAATAAATTAAAATTCAGGCCTAGAGTAGTACTCAACAAACAGCAGCAATACAACTAGATTTTAAGGTTCTAGTTAAAGCATGCCCTCTGAGTAAGATTGTTGTTTAAAAGCAACTAGTAGAGCAGCCTTATTGCCCCTAGAAGTGTTTAGAGGCCCAGAGGAATTTTTGGACTCCCAGCTCTTTACATTCTGAGTACCTCTCTTGTCTCACAGCCAGCACAGAATAGAACTGCACTGGTAGCTTCTGGCAGGTCACCAAAGCATCATCAGAGAAGTGGCTGGGTGTTCTGGGGGGCAAGGAGAAAGAGGTAACACCAGGATATTAGGTGTTCAGGTGGTGCCTCAGCTTCCCTTCCAAAGTTTTGCAGTTCTGTGGCCAAAACCAGCCTCCTGCTCTGCACAAGATGTCTATAAACTTCCAGGTTCTGAAGGTTATGGGCAGCCTCACTGAAGTGAACCTTTGAGAAAGGAAACATTACTGCCTGTTATGAAGCTCTGAGACAGCTTGCTAGCCCAACCAGCAAGAACCCCCCCCCCCCACAATCTAGCTCCAACTACATTGTGGCAGGGTCATGGGGATAAATAGCTCATTTTATGATACATAGAAATCTTAAATTTGTCAGAGAAATTAACTCTCAGTGGATTATTTGCCTTACAGGATATGTAGCAGGAAGGAAGTGCTCAGTTGCAAAAGGAAAGGAAAGGAAGATAGGAAACATGCAATTGTACCTATGTGTACAAATATAAAAATATATTTTTATATTGCATAAATAGTTATGTTTAACTGATTCTAGTTTTGTTGTATTATTGTTTATATTACAGTGCTTGGAAGGAGTGTTCTAGATTTTGGACATGGTTTGTTTTCTATTCATAAGTTCTTCATGTTCAGTCTTTTGGGATCAGGAATATCAGGTATTCCTCTTTGATTTATTCCTACATGGAACAGGAGCCAGCAGAAGCCACACTTATAAAGATCATTTGCCTGGGTCACTCAAGTGTGTGATATGTATGTTACCAAAGCAATTAACAGCTAACTCAGCATGTAGCAGGATATATCTACAGTATGGATCAAAGGCTAGATATACATTTATTTATTTAAAGCATTTCTATACTCTTTGATTAGCACAGTGCTCTCAGAACACTATGTAATGTGTTGTTTTTGCATTGAAAACCTATCTCAAATGGATCACAATTTCAGTTACTGAGGGTTCTTGCACTCATACAACAGAAAACAGCATGGACAGGGTAAGTAGCCAAATATTCTTTAAAATATGTAGATCAGCACAGAAGTCTAAATGAAGGTGCACAGTAGCCTGTGGGAAGCATAAGAGGACAAATAAATAAAATCAAAATTGCAATCACTGTCCTACAGACCACCATGCCAAGAAATTGTGGATGATGAAACAAATTACCAGTTTTTCAGAGAGGCAAGAATTAGAACTATTGGGAAACGTCAACTACTTTTATATCTGCAGGGAGATAAACACTGCTAATCATGGAATCTTCATGACAGCTAGGGATGTTGGAAGTTGTAGTCCAACACATTTGGAGAGGAACAAGTCGGAGGAAGATTATATAGTGCAGGTTTAAAAAACAGTCTTCTGTGGTGCACACCTCTGTTATTTCTATAACTGTAGATCCCATTAGAAGAGACCTGGCTCTTCGCTATAAGAGGATTCCTTCACATTGGAAATAAACATATAAAAAGGCATAACTTTTTAAGGGTTACTTAATTTCTATTAAAAGCTTACTAAAAAGACTTGACACCACATTTGTCTCCCTATAGAGGGTGCCACAGGGTGAATCAGGATTTACTATGTGACTTATGTAAGTTAATAGGAGATGCATACAAGAACCTCTGACAAAGATCTTAACAACTGGGTAAATTAATGCTTTTGTGATTCTACTGATGAGAAACAGAAATGCATTTCCTCTGTCATCATTTGTTTACTGGATATGATGCAGCACATCCTTGTTTGTATCCAGTTACCATTTGCATTACAAAAAGTGAAAGTTGGTTGACAAGACTCTGCTGCCCATCTCCAGATGTTGTTACAACAGGTATCTCTTGTGCAAGAATATATACAGATTTTCTCTAATTGAAGCTATAGCTGCTATAGACTAGATCTTGAATGGCAACTAATGAAGTCCACTGTTATTTGCAGGGAGAAATCTTCAGGTTATGGGGTGGCATAGAAATGGAAATAATAAATAGATAAAAGTGACAGTATGTCTAGAATGAAGGACAAACATTTCCAACAAATTCCACTATGACTCCAGAAGGTGTTCTACTATAATTACAGGTAAAGACAATTGGATATTTCCAAATTCTAATCCTCACAGAATCTTTGTATTCTGCCACAGTCCTCACCGCATTCTGTACAGTAGGAACTATGGCTCTCACTTAGAAGGAGCAAAAAGGATTAGTATTCTGCTGTTGAATTTTCCTACTTTCCTACCATAATGTAAACAGTGAGGCCATGGTCTGGAATATGTGGAACTCATTAGTGGTGCTGTATTTAATCTGTGGCATGTATGCTATCTTGGATTCTATTAGAAAAACAAATGGAATAAAAATTAATGAACAACAAACGAATATCCAAATATAAGGACCAAACATCCTAGAAATATTAATTGCCATGGACTGCCGTCCCATGCATTTTTACTCAAAGTTTAATGTGGTGTTTATTCCCAGTTGGTATATGCGTCTGTAAACTGCAGTTTCCTTTAAGACTAATCATAAGGTAAAAATAGAAAGAGAGGCTTTCTTTATGAGCAAGGAAAAAATACTTCCACCCACCTCATACCGCTCAGGCCTGAGAGCCTGTGTGTTTTAGGGATTAGAGTGCTGGGCTGGAGTTTGGGAGATCAGGGTTCTCAGCCATGAAGTTCATTGGGTGATTTTGGGTCAGTCACTGACTCTCAGCCTAACCTACTCCACAGGACTGTCATGAGGAAAAACTGAAGGAGCCGAAGGATCATTTAGTTGCCTTTGTTTCCTTGGAGGAAAAGCAGTGGGATATAAATGCAATATTGAGTAAAATATCTAAAGCTTTCTTCAGCAGGGCAGTTAGGTTAGATTGTTAGATTCGCAACTTAAAGAGTTCTGGACTTCTGAAGGAGAAGCGTCTTTAGATTGATGGTTTCCTTTCAGACACCCCTCATCTACTTATTCAGCTAAGTGGGTCCCTAGGTTTATCCTCTGAGGCCTGCTTTGACTGCCTGATCTTTAAGGCCGGTTTTGCCAACTGTAATCTTGAGACGAAAATGTTGTTGCAGTTCCCTTTTCGGTTTCTGCTTGAGGGTACTGCAAGAGAAAGAGGACAATTGTGGGATTTATCGTACAGTCTTTCGCCAGCTAAGTTTTCTGTCTCATTATTCCTATAACCTTTGCTTTCCCGGAAAAGCTATGAGTAATTTTCTTCTTACTCCCCCCGCTCCCCAACTACAGTAGCGAGAACACTGCCGTCTCAGATCTTAGGAGAAAGGTTAGCAGCACAGGATTGATCTTTTCTTACCCGCCTGGAAACGAGCAAAAGGGTCCGAAGGGGAAGGGGAAGCAAAATTAACGGCAAGCATGAAACCTGATCTATTTATCTCAAAACCAAATCGATACTTGATGAGAATTCCAGGATATTAAATCTGTACACGGCCAACTAGCTTTCATTTTCGGTAAAATCAACTCTCCCCCGGCACCCACCCCAGGGCACTGCTCCCGCCCACCACCTATTTTCTGGTAGTGACGTCACTCGCATGTAGTCCCCACCCTTTCCTCTTTGGGTTACTGCAGCTGCTGGGTCCTAGTGTCCACTTTCTTAGAGCGTATTTTGCTCCACAGCATTGTATCGTGTTTAAGCTGTGCAGCCACGCTACATCACTGGCAAAGCTCCATTGCTGACACCGAAAATATTATTTATTTAAAAAGCACATTCATCTCTCCTTAAGTTTCGAAACTTAGGAAAGAGGCTAGCAGCAGAGTGTGTGACTGAAGCTTCTTGAACGGCGAATATTACAGACTTGGAAGGTCTAGAGATGGATGGTCCAGCAGGGAATTTCACAGGGAGAGTAGTACAGTCCACCAGGTCACTTTACGTTTGCTTTTCTGGCCTTGAAGTTGTCCTTGAAAAGGTGGTGAGACGATCACTCGGGTACATTAAAACCATCTATATGGATGACCAGGGTTGGTTTGCCTACCTCAGTGACCTGAGAAGAGTTTAGGTCGGACTTCCCCTGGTGCCTGGTGCCCTCCAGATGCAAAATACTTTATCTAAAGCTGGCTGGAGGAATGCTAGGAATTCTAGTCCAAAACAGCTGGGGAACAAGGAAGGCTGATTTAGGAATTCAGACAATGGATAAAGTTCCTAAAACTATGGACCTACATTTGCACACCTTGCACCACCAGGAGGATTGCTGCCTTTCTGAATGCAACATTTTAGTTCTTTGACTGGTATATTTGGCCTCATCTTTGCCTCTTTTATCCCTTCTCTCTACTCTCTACCTTAGTCCATTATCCCCTGGAACTCATTATCAGGCAGAAAAACAAAAGTAATATTAATTTATAGATATATACAAACAAGGTCATGCAATCTGCACACCACTTACATATTCTCTCTTAGCAAGCCAATATGTAATGCTTACATATTCTCTCTTAGTAAGCCAACTAAACTGGATTCATTTTAGGGCATCTTGTATAAGATACATATTTCTCAAAGCATTCAGTTGTTCGTATCTGGAAATATTAAGCTGCTCTCTTTTTCATGCTTCTTTTAGTGTCCCTTCTTCAGACAATGATGGATGCATGTTTTAGGAATTCAGGGATGGCACATTTTTAAAGAAAATTGTTTGAATCCTTTTTTCATTTAATATTTTCTCATCACAGCTGTGCATACCTTTCTTTCTTCACTAATTAATGAAGTCAATTAGTTTGATAATGTTGAAAGTGGTTACTAGATTCCAGTTCTATGTTGTACTGGCTATATGGTAGTAGAAACCTTATTTGAGGGCAGAGGAGCAAACAAAATTTAATTCCTTATTAAATTTATTTATGATATCACTAACTAGTATTTTGAGTCAGTTAACCTCCAGGCTTGCTCCACTACTTCTGCTTTATGGTTTTTGCTACCAGTATGATTTTGTATTATTTTCTGTCAAGAATAATTAATTGTTTGGCCTACAGTTGGTCTAGCATCATTAGGCAATTCCTTACAACATTCAAAGGACATATCTTTAAACCACACTTAATAAAGTGTAGATATATGATACAAAAAATGGAGTAACTATTTAAATGTACATGCTATTAGCATTAGGTTTTGATAATGTTCACTCTATGCACAGTGACTGCTAACATAATAACATTGCTTAACAGTGCTTTGTAGCTTTGCCCACTAAGTTTGGTGGGAATGGCTTCCAGGTATGTAGATATAAGCTAGCCGCCTAAACCCAGTGGAAACTAATGGGTTTTAAACAGCATGCATGTAATATTGAGGCTAATGGTTATGGGGGGCTAAGCAAGAAAGCTTAAATGGGTAATCCAAACCATGTTTAGCCAGGAAAAAGAGCAGGGCTGGCTGTGGCATGCTGGCAGCTGTCTCCCCCCCCCCCCCAACATGCATAGTATTGTTCCTTAATGCATCTGATAGAGTGGACAACATCCACAAAATCTTTTGCTAAAATAAATTTGCTAGTCTTTTAAGGATAAAATCCTATGCATGCTTGGCAGAAAAAAGTCTTCTAACTCCCACTACATCCAGCCAACATGTCTGGCTGAAGTATACAATATTTTTTCTGTCCAAGCATGCTTACTATTGTGCCTGAGGGTGCCACAAGACTCCTTGTTTTGGCTGCAACAGACTAACACCCATGTCCAGACCACCCATTTCCTGATAAAGAGATAGAAATAAATAAAATAATACTAATAATACTACTAATAAAATACTACTAATAAAATAATAATAATAATAATAATAATAGAAATAATAAATTAGATTTTTTCAGTTGCTCCAGTACCTAATATGTGCATACTTGGGCATGTCACATGCATACAAATAATTATTCCCTACCATCTCCTGCTCTATACGTACAGCATACAGGATTTTGCAAAAGGAAAACCATGCACATTTAATTGCTAGTAATTAATACATAAACTATTAGATGAATGTGTCTATATTATACCCATTCTTGTGCAGTTTCATTAAAAGAAGCAGTGATCCTTCAATAAGATTTGTGTGTTCTGCTTTCTGTTATTTGTGAATTATTTGTTAATTGTGAATTATTTGTGAATTGGCATTTGCCCAGGTTTTGCAGATCCTGTCTCTTAGGGAGTTTGCCCCATTTCAAAGCAACTATGCCTCAGCTATACATACAATTGTATAGCTCACATTGGTTCCTTGAAAGTCTGGCTTGGATCAGACTGTGGCTGACAAATTGTAGAGGTTTTTTAGGTGAGTTACTAATTATCTTGACTCATTTCAGTCTGGGTGAGCAGGTGATTCCAGGTACTGCACTCTATCAGAAAGAGTGTATCTGGATTAATATAAATGGAAACAGTAATAAAAGGAGCATAACAGCTGGAGTATATTATTGTCCACCCAACCAAAGTGAGGATAAAGATGAAACTTTCGAAAAATAAATTGCCACTATTTCACAAAGGCATGATGTTGTCATTATGGGGGACTTCAATTTCCCTGATACCTGTTGGGAGTCAAACTTTGCCAACCAGTCCCCTCTAAAATATTCTTAACATGTGTTGCTGATAATTTCCTCCGGCAGAAAGTAGGAGGAGTAGAAGGAGAATGAGAAGTATGGCTTTATTGATCCATCCGCTGCATCGTTACCTGGATGAGCACTCCCTAGCAACAGTGATACATGTTCTGGTAACTTCATGGTTGGATTACTGTAACACACTCTATGTGGGGCTGCCCTTGAAAATAGTCCAGATACTGAAACTGGTACAGAAAAGAGCTGCCAGGCTGCTGACAGGGACTGGCCATTACTCTCATATAACCCCGGTCCTCTACCAGCTTCACTGGCTTCCAGTTGAAGTATGGGCCCAATTCAGGGTACTGGTTTTGTCCTATAAAGCCCTAAACGGCTTGGGACCAGGATACCTGAAGAAACGTCTTCTTCCTTACATGCCCTCACGCCCCTTAAGATCTATGGGAGAAGCCCTGCTCCAGGAACTCTCTCTAAGAGAGGTAAAAAGGTCATCAACTTGGAGTAGGACCTTCTCTGCTGTGGCATCCATACTCTGGAATGTACTCCCCAGAGAGGTATGCCTGGCGCCAAGTTTATACTCTTTTCAGTGTCAGGCCAAAACCTTTTTATTTAAACAGTATTTTAAAATTTAATAGCTTTTAAGTTTAGTCTGTTTGTTTTGTGATTTATTGTTTTGTTCTGTTTTATTTATTGAAATGGTTGTTTTAATTGTCTTTTTAAATATTGTAAGCCGTCCTGAGATCTTGTATGATAGGCATACAAAAGATAATAATAATAATAATAATAATAATAATAATAATAGTAACAATAGACCTAATCCTGCCCAACAGGGAAGACATAGCAGATGAAGTAACAGCTACAGGAACCCTGGGGAAAGTGGCCATGTCTTACTTGAATTCTCAATAATAAAGAGAACTACAACTAAATGTAGCCAAACATACATCCTGGATTTCAAGAAAGCCAGCTTTAAGTAATTCAGGGTTATGATAAACCAAGTTGCATGGCAAACCACTCTAGAGGAAAAGAAGCCCAAGACGGGTAGTATATTTCTAAGAAAAGAAATGCTACAAACAATTCCAACTAGGAAAAAGAGTAGTAGACAACAGAGGAAGCCCATGTGGCTTCACAAAAAGCTAAGAGATAATCTGAAAACAAAAAAGGACATGTATAAGAGGTGGGAGCCTACAAAGGAAGAGTGTAAACAAGTAACAAGGCACTGCAGAGATGACATCAGGAAGGCTAAAGCGATGAATGAACTGAGGCTAGTAAGGAGAGCTAAACAAAAATGCCTTCTTCAAATATATCCAAAGACAGACAAAAGAAAAGGGAGTTCAGCTATTTAACATGGACGGAACAATGATAACAGATGACAAAGGGCAGAAGTGTTCAACTCCTACATCAGCTAAGTCTTCTCCCAAAAGAAGAACTACAACTTTCCTGAGGAAGGTGTAGTACAAGCTGAAGGGGCAGGATGACAGCCCAAGATTGATAGACAAATGGTCAAGAATCTTCTAATTGGGCTAAATGAGTTCAAATCTCCAGGCCCTGATGAACTTCATCCCAGCATCATAAAAGAGCTAGTGGGAGAACTTTCAGAACCACTTTGAAAATTCATGGAAGACAGGCGAAGTGCCAGGTGATTGGAGAAAGGCTAAAGTTGTCCCTATCTATAAGAAAGGGAAAAAAGATGAACCTGGGAATTAAAGACCAGTTAGTCTGACACTAATCACTGGAAAAATTCTAGAGCAAATGATAAAGCAAAGAGTCTGTAAACACCTTGAAGAAAATGCAGTAATTACTAGAAGCCAACATAGATTTCTCAAGGACAAATCTTGCCAGACTAATTTAATTTGTTGACTGGGTAAACTCCCAAATGGACTATGGGAATACTGTGAACATAATCTATCCAGACTTTAGCAAAGCCTTTGACAAAGTGCCCGATGATATCCTGATGACCAAACTAGCAAAAAGCAGGCTAGATAGTGCAACCATTTGGTGGATCCAGAATTGGCTACAAAATTGAACTCAAACAGTGCTCATCAATAGCACATTCTCAAGCTGGGGAGATATGAGAAGTGGGGTGCTGCAAGGTATTATATTGTTGGTGTCTCTGTTAGCCAGGTGACTTACAGACCCCTAAACCAAATGCCAATAAGGTTCAGCAAAGTGGAGATTCATTTTAGTTTCCTTTATTCAGTTGAGCAAAGGCACCAGGTGACTGCTCCCACATGCAGGCAGGGAGCAACACACACACACACACAATCCTGCTTTTTTCTCTCTTTTTCACTTAATCTCGCCCCCATTGTTCCCTTATCCAATCCCCTCTCAGGGTCTGCCTGACCCTTTAACCAATCCCCTTGCGGGGCCTGCATGGGGTCTGCATGCCTGGCCTTGTGAAGGCCCCTTATCTGCATCCAGGTGGAGTGTGATCACTGTGTGCCAGTCTTTGTGTGGGGGGGCCTTCTCTCACTCACTGCAGCTTATCAACATTCCTTTGCCTTCTCCCTTTTCCTCTCCAAAGCAAGCAGTTATACAGAAAGCAAATGGCATTGGTTAGGCTAAAAGCAAATAACATTAGTTAAACTAATCAGGCTCCTTCAATATGAGCAGAGCCAGTTGGATCCAGGAGTCAAACCAGATGGCCCAGGAGGCCCCTTCTGATTCACTATGTTTCTATGTACCTATGTCCTGGGACGAGTACTCTTCAACATTTTTATTAATGATTTAGATGATGAAGTACAAGGAGAGAGAATTAAATTTCCAGATAACACAAAGCTGAGTGAAATAGCAAATACCCTGGAAAACAGAGAATAAGATACAGGGTGATCTTGATAGGTTAGAACACTGGGCAGAAAGCAACAGAATGAGATTCCATGGGGACAAATGTCAAGTCCTCCACTTAGGAATAAGAAACCAAATACATTGCTACAAGATAGGGAACACTTGGCTCAACAATATTGCAAATGAGAAGGATCTGGGGGTTATTGTAGATCACATACTAAATATGAGCTAACAATGTGATGCAGCTGCAAAAAGGGTAAATGCTATTTTGGGTTGCATTAACAGAAACATCACCTCCAAAACATGAAATACTAGTTCCACAATATTCAGCACTAGTCAGACCTCACTTGGAGTACTGTGTCCAGTTCTGGGCACCTATGTTTTTAAAAGATGCAGAAAAGCTAGAAAGGGTACAAAGGAGAACAGCAAGAATGATTCAGGGACTGGACACAAAGCCCTGTGAGGAAAGTTGGTAACTGGGCATGCCCAGCTTCAAGAAGAAAAGACTGAGGGGAGATGTGATAGCACTATAGAAGTACTTCAAAGGCTGCCATAAAGAGGAAGGACAAGATCTCTTCTCATTCATTCCAGAGTGCAGGACATAAGTTAAAAGAAACCAGATTTAGACTAGACCCCAAGAAAAATTTCCTCACTGTCGACTGTGAAATCTATTACTTGAGGAAGATGTGGGTTCTCCCTTGCTGAAGACATTCAAAAAGTGTTTGAACAGTCAGATAAATGGGATGCTGTAACTTAGTGTCCTGCAATAGCAGGGGGTTGGACTCAATGGCCTTCATGGCCATTTCCAACTCTACTGTTCCATGATTCCATGATTCTTGAGACTCTTTCACTGACTCCAGAACCCTATCATCTGAAAACAGCCATCACTGGCCTCAGTTGAAGCAGGTCTGGTTTTTGGTCACTACCTTTTATGTGTGAGACTGCCTGGAAGGGTTCTTATACCACCAGAAATTTCAAAAGAAAGTTTACTTGTGAATAAAATGCATACTTTTTCTCACTACTGATATGCTTAGGAATCAGATTAGCCAAAAGTCACACAGCAATTGTGCAATTTGTATAAACGTTTACATTTATATGTTATTAAGCATTATATGTGTAATGCCCCACCAGAACATGATACAAAAAGAAAAAAGACAGTTGACACCATCTTCCCTAGCAGCTTAGCCAGTCGGAAGAGCGTCGCATCACTTTAAGTACTAAGGATGTACGAGAAACCTCAAGTGCTCGAAAGTGTCGTCAAGGCCTAGAAAACTTCACCTTCAGTGCGCCTGTTCCGAGCAATTCTAGGCGCATGCGTACAAGGCTCATGTCGTGGCTTTCTCGTCCAGTCTTCGGCAGGCATAGGCAAGCGAGTGGCTCGGGCGGTGCTCCTGCTTGCGAGGCTGTCCGCGTCCTGCGTGGACGGCGAGAGACGTTTGGGGTTTGAGGCCGGAACTGGGGACTAGAAGAAACGCTCTGTCGCGGCTCTCAACTTTTTCGTCGACTGGAGAGGCGACTATGAGGGAAGGGAGTGAGTGAAAGAGAGCGAGCGAGCCAGCGGGGTAGGCACAACCCGTTCCTCTTTGGAGAAGCGTCCATGGAGGCGGTGAGTGTGGGGGCGTCGACAGCAAAGAAAATAACCTTTTCTCCCTTCCGTGGCGGTTATTTAAAAAGGGGAGAGTAGGAGGGAATGGGAGGGGAGCTAAAGTGAAAGATGGGGTTAGGTTGGATGGGATTTCCCGGGAGCGGGAATCCCTTAGCCCTCCCCTCCTCCTCTGGCAAGGCGGGCGTGCACCCCCCCCCCCAGGAGTCTCTGCGCTGGATTGGGGAAGCGACAGTTCGATGAGGGGAGGGGAGGGGAGGGGAGGGCCAGGCTAGGTCAGGTGACTGGTGGACTCGGGGCAGGGGATGCGCGCGTGAGATGTGAGCCTTCCTGCCCCAACCGGATTAGGGGTTAGCAAAAGAAATAAGAACCCGCTTCCTCCCTTGTTGCCTACACGGTCGGCTCGCGAGTGCAAATTCTCATTGCACTTTGGATATAAACAGCCCGACCATAGCGGGTATGGCTGACATCCTGTTTATAATCGTAACCGGGGCTGCCTGTGTTCTTCAGAGATCTTGGTCTTGCTCTCTGCTCTCTCCCCGCTTCCTTTTTCTTGTCACTTCTGCCTGCCTGACTTTCTTCGTACAATTTTGTTTTTGGTCTCAGTTCGGAGATCACCAAATGGAGTAAATGACCCAACATGAAGATTCAAGTTCCTTGTAGCAGTTGCTAATTCTTATGTTTTTGTTTGTTGTAGCAATCTTCAGGGAAAGGGATCAAGTACAATAGTGATATTGATTATTGACTGAATGGTTCCTGTTAAATATTGTCGCATTAGGAAGTTTCTTGTTCTTTGCAGATGTGTGTGTAGAGCAGGGCAGGGGGAGAAGAGTTGTAATTCTAGGACAAAAATAGGGCTGGTCTTGGAAGAAAGCGGAACTGATATATGCACAATTGGCAGTGTTGCACAAGGGCAGATGATCTCTTTGGTGTTGTAGAAAAGAAACAAGCCATGTAGTACTAAGTAAAATATATGACTTGCTTTTCTGTGCACGTTACCAATTTATTCATAAATTTTGGTTTATAGATTACTTAGGTAGTAATATGGTACAGAACAATCTATTGCAAACATATTACAGTTATGTAAAGTGGATTGCATCAGCCAAAAATAAAATGTTGATATTGGTTAAAATGAAGTAGAATTATATGTGACTAACAAGGTGTTACAATAATGACACAACAGGGTAAATTCTGATCCTATATGACAGTGTAGCCATCTTTATAAAGTTACTATTTAGTGGCATTAGTATAAAGAACAATGTCTGTTGTTGAATTTAACAAAACTGAGCAATACCATTTTGTGCAACTGAAAGATGAATTTGAGTTAATCTGTTCTGGTTGTTCACATTACTCATGGTTTTAGGTTTTTACCTTTTTTGTGGGATGGGTTTTAGGGACCTAAAAGATCCAAATTAAAGTGTCCATGAAGTGTCACTTGGCATTTAAGGTATCTTTGAACTTGCATAGGTAACCTAAACTTGCATAGGTTGTATTGTTCATTCAGTTGCCCAGTTTGCATGACACACAGGTGGTTAATAAGCTGCTAGGGTTTATAAGCTACCTGTATACCACCTGATTTCCCTAATGACCTTTACTTGGTGTGGCTCCTCACCAGCTGAATTGATCAGAAAAAGAGGCAACAACCTGGCTTCTTTCTCCAGCTCTTGTGTGTGTTACATGTGTGCCAGGAAATTTGCCTAAATGTTCTCACAGTGCACAGCTTGCTGTGTCACCTGAAAGCAATAAGTGCACAGTGGGGAACCTTTACTGTGCATGTGTCCATGTTAGGAGAACATACTCTGTACAAGTGTACAGCTAGGTATGTCCAGTATGACTAGGGGTAGGGAAAAGAATCCAGCATGGCTTTTTTTCTAGCTGCTCATATGTACCCAGGCTATTATGTAGAAACCTGATGAGAGAGGGTGGAAGACAAACCACCCCAAACCCATGATTTGTTCTTAACCATCCCAGCTACCCACATTCACCAAGCTTACATGTAACAACAAGCTGCACCCCACAAGGATAATTAGGAAAAATGGGCAATTACCACCTGGCATGTGTAGGGGTGATCATTAAGCCGCTGAGGCTTATCAGCAACCCATATGTGGAACACTGTAGTGAAGAAGACTATGGGTGCATTTGCACATAAAGGTAAACCATGCTGTATGATAGCTGCACAGCTTGGTATCTTACTTTGGGGCCAGGGTTCAGACAGGCACCTGTTTTCCATGGATGAGTGATTTCCACCCTCCCTTATCTTTCCTCCTAATGGTGGTTGGTATATAAGCCCCGTGGCTGAAAATCAACCCCATGGTTTATTGCTATTTCCTGCCTCACTTGCCTCTCCCTTATTGGTCCACATTCTTCCCTGGTGTGGCCCTAGCCATCCTGGCACACAGAGGGCCTCAGGGTGGACACTCATGTCAAGGACTGAGGAGGTGTAACCTACTGGGAAGAGCTTCACACATGAGTTTATGTGGGCATCTGCCTGGGAAAGTTCTTCAGATTGTTGCAAGGAATACGTTTGCCTCACAGCTTTGATGTGATGGTGGGGGACCAGGGATCTTATTGACAGTCCTAAAGAATGTCACAGACAAAATAGAAGCAGGGGAGATGATGGGAGACTGAGCAGGAGACATGAGCTTTTTGGGGTATTTGCCCTGATGGTGATGCTGATGCACAGCCCTTATGAGCCTCATGTATATGGGAGCCTTCACATGAGGAGATTGCTGGCTAACTGAAGAGCACAAACAAGCTGCAATTTCAAAGTGATGCTCCAGTAAAGTGAAGTGACTAGCTCAAAAGTACCAAGCATGGCTGTATCTGTGGCTGCTGCTGCAGGAGGTGGCATGGAATGATGCCCCACTGCCAGTGAGATGCCTAGTCACAGTGATGGAATCTGAAAGCTGCATCCTGACAAGGCAGAAAGACAGCATAGAACAGGCATTCAGAGCACTGCTCCAGTAGCTCAACATTTATTAGGCAGATTTGGTCAGTGACGAATTCAGGCAGGAGCATCCCCTGGTGCTGAAACCACTCCTGCTGCAGAACTCAATGCTAAAGGCTTGGAAACCCCACAGGAAAGCAGGCTAAGGTGAAGCATGGACACCTTACAATAAGCTATTTCTATGGCATGCTACACTTCACCATGGATGCTGGGTTCAGTTGTAATGACAAGCCATGCACCCATAGTTTCCACCACAGCCTGTTATTTACATGTGAACCTGCTGCATATGTAATATCAGTCTGCTAAGCAGAGATCAGGTTCACATGATTTCAGAGGAAGAAATATCCATAGGGTTCCACTGTTCCCCTTTATGTGTCAGTCAGGTGTTGGGAGTATTTGCATAATTATACTCAGCAGCATGGCTATAGGTGTACCCAGGTGGCTTATTGTCATGGGTAACAAACCATCCTCAGCCTATCATAGGCAACATCCCATATGTTTTGAATGGCAACAAGCAGAGGGGACAGGAAATAAAGTGGTTTTTCCGCCCTCTGTGATTGTGTGAACTGGGAGTGTTGGCTGACTGTCAGGGTTTTAAAAAGATTTGTATCTTAAGCTTTTTGCTCACTTTTATTTTATTATTTATGAGATTTAAAATCCTACCTTTTTTTTAAAGAACTCAAATTGGTTTACATCATTCTCTTCTAGCTCTCTTTCTCTCCTCCCCATAACAACCCTATGACATAGGGTGGGCTGAGAGTCTGTGACTGCTCCAAAGTCACCCAGTTGGCTTCATGACTGAGTGGGGCCTAGAACCTAGATCACCTGAGTCCCAGGCCTGAGCTGTTAACCACTACACCACAAATTTAAACATTTCAGAGTGCAATCCTTTGCATGTTTAGACAAAAAAAGTTCTGCAACATCTAGTATCATTCCAAGCAGCCATGCTGACCAGGGCATACTGGAAATCATGGGATTTCTTCTTTCTAAATGCATAGAATTGTTCCCTAAAACATTGATACCTGCCCCTAAGTCTCTGGAGGTGGTGGGTGAATCAAGAATCCAAATAAATGGTGGTTTCCCTAAGCCTCTGTATTTCTAAAGGTAATATGATTCATGGAGGGCAAGAAACTTCTTTTTTAATGTTAAAGCACAAAATATTGGGTGAAGAAAATTATGCAGTAACTATTGGAATTTGATAACTGATAATACGACTGAAAGGAAGTGTAGGGTTCTTCCTAGAAAAATGTGTGTACAATTGTAGCCTATGACTACAGTTTTAATAAGAATGTACAGTAGAACTCTGTGGGTCTTCTTTCCTGTTCATGCTTAGAATTGGCTGTAACAGTATTGTCTCTTAATACTGTAGATGACAGCCATGATGTGAATTTTGTGAGTTGCCTAGCTATGGAAGTGTATGTGTAACTTACATCCAATTGAAAAATGAATACCAATTTAATTGTATATGACTTGCAAACGGAACTTGCAGATACTCATTTTTCTCACATGCATTTTCTTATATTTGAAAAAAACTGGAAATAATGCCAGCAGCTGAGGCTGTTGTTAGTGGCATTATATTGCAGTCTTGTGTATTTAGAAGCAAGCCTCATTGGGTTTAGTGGGTTTACTCTCAGGTAAACTGGCATTGGATTTTTGTTTTGGTAGAGTTTTGTTTTGTTTCTTCTGTTTTTCTTCTACTGGACCTTAGTCTACAATATTTGGATTAGCATGTGAGGTATTTTATGTAATGCCTTCTATGTTAAGGTGAAGGATACTTATTTTATTTCAGATATTTATAACTTGCCTTTCAGAGTGTGCTATCTTCAGCAGACAACATTATAGAATACAAAACAAGTGTAATTTGCAAAATGCAGCCAACAGCAACTAAAAAAATTTAAAATATGAAATGCACACTAAAGTTAATGTGGCTTCATATTTTCTTTATCTCTCTGTGGGGGGGAGTTCCAAAGGAATAAGAAAACTGTATTTTTAATTTCCACCAGACTAATGACTCTTGCTGATGGGCCGGATAGTAGATTTTTTGCAGATTATGAAGCTTTGGGAGGCTCATGCAGATGTAATGGTCCTTCAGATACATGGTGCCAAACTATTTAGGACTTTAAAGATCGAATCCAAAACCTTGAATTGTACCTGGAAACAATTGGAAGCCAAAGCAAATCATGTAATTATTTTGTATCATTTGAGTGTCTTGTTTCCAGAAGTATTCTAGTTGTTGCGTTCTGTACCACTTGCAGCTTCAAAACCAGGTATCATTTTGGACTTTATGGATCAATCGGACATTTTGGAATTTGAGAAGCTGTTCTGGCAGCACTGCAAAATGTCCATTTAAGCGGATTGCCTCTGTGATGTCTACTTTTTTAGATGTTAGACTGCCTTTTATTCAGCAAAAACTTTATATCTGTTGGACAACATAACATCTCTTTCATAAGGGATTGGTTGATTCAGCTAAATGCTGGTAGTGCAATATAGCTAATGCTTGCTTTAAGTAAGTGTTTTGGCAGTGTCCAGTTGTTGCTTCCTTTTTGGAGGAGATTGTTCTATCTCCACTTAAATTGCTTTACAGTAATCAAACAGTAGGCTCTTGATCATTCCAAGGAATTCCATTGGTTGAAATTATATGGATCAGTGGTGTTGTGAGGACAGAAAAATGCACTTGCTTATTACTACAACTATAGAGTACTCAAATGATTTCTAATCTT
The DNA here is from genome assembly GCA_023646645.1 of Varanus salvator macromaculatus. Classification (NCBI taxonomy): domain Eukaryota; kingdom Metazoa; phylum Chordata; class Lepidosauria; order Squamata; family Varanidae; genus Varanus; species Varanus salvator. Next base: position 30,228,738 of record JAIXND010000784.1, on the reverse strand, counting down.
TGTTCAGCTATATATACTTTGAATCTTGGCCATCTAACTGCCGATTTTGCTGTTACAATCACTCTAATATGTTGCAATGAGGATATTGTAAGAAGAGACTTAGTCACTCCTTGATTCCAGGAGTAGACCTAGACCTATTTCAGGAGTAGACCTACCAACCAATTTTGTGGGACCAGTTGTACATTTGGGAATTTGAGAAGCTGATCTTGCAGCACTGCAAAAATAGGCAACAAATGTTTTCTGGGCAGCCATCTGGATCAAGAAACCAAGAGCAGACTGTTCAAGTTGGCACATTGGCTAAGGGTAGAGAACTTACTCAAACCTGACTAGTTAATCTGTTATGACAATGGAGCATCATAGACCTTCCCACCAACAGATCATCCCGCATCCCCATGTAGAAGATTAAATACAATGTGTTGGGTCAGATATAATTTAATATACATCTATTACTATCATGGCAGTCTTGAAGTCAAGAGAACTGCACCAAATAAGACACGTAAGACTTGAAGTTCTCAGCTGAAATTACTTTTGTCAGTTCAGACAGGGAGATAGGTAGTGGGGCAAATGGTACACTGTCCTGCATAAGGTACAGAAAGTCACAACTAGTTGTTTGCTGAATGGGGCATCTGCTTAGGTAGATGATATCTTCATAGACTACAACTACCCCTCTTCCCGTATCTCAAACCATGATTGGTATTGCTCTCCATTCCTTGAAGGACACATTTGAGAGGGTTTTATGCCATCTCCTTTAACTAACCAAGACTTGGTCATGAACATTCATGTCAGCTTTCTCTTCCTTGACCAGATCACAGTTGGTTGCTCTCTTTTCTCCAACTGACCATTTATCATTAGCACTTTAAGATTTGGAAGGACTGCAGAAAGGCTATTGCAATTTATCCTTGCAGGCCAGAAGATGAAATAGTACACAGGTATCAAGATCACCATCTCTGCTCCAATGAACTACTTGTATGGTGGCTCCTACCTCCCCAGCATTCCCCTCAGATACTTCACTTCCCATCAAACTCATGCTGGACTTCAAAGGCACCAAGAGTAAATTAATTAAAGATCCAAGCCAGGATATTCAAACAACTTAAAATCATAGTAGAGTTGGTAGGGTCCATGAATGCTATCAAGTCCAACCCCCTGCTGTTGCAGGACACCAATTTACACCACCCCACTCAGATGGCTGTCCAGGTTCTTTTTGAATGTCTCCAGTGTGGGAGAGCCCACCACCTCTCTAGGCAGCTGGTTCCACTGTTGTATTGGTTTGACATAGAGGAAGCTTTTTCTGATGTCCAGCCTGAATCTGGGTTGTCGCAACTTAAATTGATAATTCCATTTCCTACATTCTGGCATTAGCAAGAAGAGATCTTGACCTTCCTCTTTGTGACACCCTTTGAGGTACTTATAGAGGGATATCATGTCCCCACTCAGTCTTCTCTTCTCAAGGCTGAACATGCTGAACATGCCCAGTTCCCTCAGTCTCTCCTCATAGGGCAGTATTTCTAAACCCTGGATCATTTTTGTCACCCTCCACTGGACCCTTTCTAATTTACCTGCGTTTTTCTTAAATCTTGGTGCCCAGAACTGGACACAGTATTCCAGATGAGGTCTGACTAGTGAGGAGTATAGAGGAACTACTACTACTTGTGATTTGGAAGTAATACTTCTATTAATCCATCCCAAAATAGCATTTGCCCTTTTGGCGGCTGCATCGAATTGTTGGCTCATGCTTAGCCTATTGTCCACACTTATTCCAAGATCTTTTTCATGTTCAGTTCTGTTGAGCCACGTATTCCCCATCTTGTGTTGATGCCTTTAGTTTCTTTTTCCTGGGTGGAGATTCCTACTGAATATCATTCTGTTGCTTTCAGCCCAACGTTCAAGCTTATCAAAGTTGTCCTTGATCTTCATTCTGTTTTCTAGGGTGTTTGCCTTGTATTTCCTCATCAAAATCCGCCCTGAGGCTTTGTTGCGATGGGGCGGCATAAAAATGTTTTAAATAAAATTAAATAAATAAATAAAATCATTAATCAAGGTGTTGAAGAGCACTGGGCCAAGGACTGAACCCAGCAGCACCCACTAATTACCTCCATCCAATCTGAGAAGGTGCCATTGATGAGCACTCTTTGTGTCTGATTTAGCAGTCAATTTTGGATTCACCTAATAGTTTTTCCATCTAGTCCAGTTTTTGCTAATTTTCTTATTTATTTATTTAAAATATTTCTTTGCCGCCCCCATCACAACAAAGCCTCGGGGAGGCTCACAACATTCATAAAAAGATAAAATTAATAATTTAAAAACTGGTACCATCTCGGCTATATATATTAAAATCTATAAATACAATAATAAATTAACAGTTAAAATAACTTTTAAATAAAAAGGTCTTTGCCTGGCGCCGAAAAGCAAATAATGACGGCACCAGGTGGGCCAGGCCAGCCCCTGCTCGGCCCTGAACGGTCCCTAATGGCATCACCGCCCTTAGGCTGTCGCCCTTCGACTGCTGGTGCTTTGAAGGCCGCAGGGCCCCTCCCCCGTACCCCGCCCGTCCCGGCACATCTCCCACTCACACTGAGGGGCGGGGGCGGAGCAGAGTCTCAGCGCTGGTGCAGGGGGCAGCGGCAGGCCTCGCTTTTCTAAAGTCTAGGTAGACTATGTCCACAATGTTCCCTCTGTCTATTTAGTGTTTCCTCACATTTAGTTTCCTGGATTCTTTGGAAACTGATAACCCTGGTTTCCCAGTTTAGATGAAGTGGGAACCAAAAACTTTCTAGTTTGCTCACACTTAAGCTAAGAAATAATCTATACTAGGTTGTTGTCCTAAATGTTGTATAAGGTAAAGGTAAAGGTAAAGGTTTCCCCTTGACGTTATGTCCAGTCATGCCTGACTCTAGGGGGCGGTGCTCATCTCCGTTTCCTAGCCGAGGGAGCCAGCGTTTGTCCACAGACAGTCTCCGTGGTCATGTGGCCGGCATGACTAAACACCGAAGTGCACGGAACGCTGTTACCTGCCCACCGAAGTGGTACCTTTTTATCTACTTGCATTTGCATGCTTTCGAACTGCAAGGTTGGCAGGAGCTGGGACGGCGCACGGGAGCTCACCCCGTGTGCAGATTCGAACCGGCGACCTTTCGATCAACCAGCCCAGCAGCACAGCGGTTTAAACCACTGCGCCACCTGCAGTCCCTAAAATGTTGTATACATCTTCATTATTGTTGAGGCACATGTAAGGCTGACTTTGCAGGTGAATGCTTGAAACAAGAAAACCACCTCAGGGATCACTGAGGCAGAAACAAAAAGCACCACACACATAATACAATATTCTCTATTAGTTTCCAAACACAATACCAAAAAATTAAAATTCTCCAAAACAACCAGAAAAATGTCAAGAAAAGAATAAAATATTGAAATTGGCACAACATGGCTCCCAGCCAGCTCCCACTGAGCCATCTCTCCCTCCCTGGCTGCCCAGCAGCCCTGGTGCACCCCCTGCAAACACCAAATGAGGACAGTTGTGGTGGAGCAGAGCTAGCCTCTGCGCTGATCCACAGTGAGTGGCCCCTCTATGGACCCCAGCAGACTGGCAGTTGAAAACCATTGTGTTTCAGGAATCATATAAGGAATCCAAAACTTCCAAAGCCCTGCTGGCTTGCATTGGCCTGGGTGGATAGCTTTGTTGAGCTTTTCTTTCTCAAATCCAACTTCTGTTGAAAGGTCCCAGCTGGCATAACTGAGGAAATTGATGCAGGTCTCCCTTAGGCAACTGAGGAGCTTTTGATTGTGTTTATCCAAATCCATCCCACCCCAGGAATGCCTGTCTTCAGGTTCTACAGTTTACAGAGCCCTCTGTCAGTAGACTTACACAGATATAAATCACGTGTCAAGGCTGAGGGAGTTAACCTCCTCTCATTTTGACTGCTTCTAGACAGCTATCCAGGAGGTATAAATGGCTTTCTTAGTCCTTATTCTTCTGAACTCAAAAATTTTGTGGGTTTTTCCCTTCCTCTTAACTAGGATTGAATTGGTTCTGGATTGCTTTGAAAAAACATCAGTTCAACTGACTTGGAAGGTCAAACATCCACATAAATGCAGGTATGTTTTTTTCTTCTTCTCGGCATTAAAATTTAGCAAATTAAAACCAAACCATACTTTGGAAAAACTCTCCTCCTCCCTCCCCTCCCCCCACACCCTATCACAAGTTATGCCTCAGATGTAGTCCTTGGTTCATTTCTGTTCTTCATCATGGCCTCTGAGCATCACACATTATGGGTGCTGCGCCTGCGCAGTGCCTGTTGCTGGGAAGATTAAACAGCCTTAATGGTTTTGGCGGGAACTCCGTGCTCTCCCTCCATAGTATAAATGGGCAGAGTGCCTTCCATTTCCCCAGTCTTCTTGTGACTGCCATTCACTATGCTTTGAGTCTTTTATTGTTCTCTTGTAGCTATACCTAAAGTTTTGCCTTCAATCTTTCATTCTTAGCTTCTCTCTTTGCGATATCCTCCTCCAAGTTATAATCTATCTAATCCATTCCAGTTTTTAAAAAGTTTTTCCCCTCCCCCCCCATATAAAATTCCTTCTATTGTTACTCTTGTTGAATCTTTTCTTTCATTCGCTGTATCTCTCTCTTTTTCTTCGATGGCTCAGTGGGGGGCTTTTCATAGGTTTTCCCAGTGCGGGGCTAAAATGTCCCCCACTGATCCGCATGACCTGTGCCTTCAGTGCTTGGGAGAAGGCCACAGGATTGATAAGTGTGGCCATTTCGAGTCTTTTACTAGGCAGGTCCGCAAGAATCAGGAGAACTGCTTGCAGAAAATGCTGTGGGACCAGACTTTGGTTGCTTCCACAAAGGTTCCAGCGGAGGCCACAGTGGCAGGTCCATCTAAGGTTGCTCCTCCTTGTCCATCGACTGACGGTACGATTCCCAAGGAGGCTAAATGCTCCTTGCATTCTCCTCATCACAAACAAAAGGAGAAGAGGAAGCATCTTGGGTCTGATGACTCCTCGGTGCCGAAGATAGCCAAAAAGGATAAGGCCAATAGGTCAGAGTGCAAGCACAGGAAGCTTGCTAAGCTGCCTCGCACAGAGTTGGTATCGACCACACCCTCAGTACCGATTGCCATTTCGATCCCGACACCGACTGGGCCGAACATTCAGTTGGTCATACAGGTGACTCCACCAGGGTCTCCTCTGTGGATTGTAATTTCGGTGCCATCCACTCCTGACTGTTCTGATGCTGTGGTGAGAGGCTCCATGTCTGATGGTGAGATCCGGGACTCACCGCCGCAATCTCAGACTGAACTGCTGTTGGCACGTTCCCCAACACCGATGCTGACTTCTCCAGAGGCATCTCTGAGGGCTCCTCCGCAAACTCATACATAACAACAACAGGCCCCAGTCCCACCTTCCAAGTTCTGGGTGCCTATGCTGTACCGGGACTTCAGCCCATCTCAGTCCTACCTGTAGGATCTTTACCCACCCTACGGCTACTGTCTGAGGCCTTCCATCTGCCCTCATCATTATACTCCGCATCTGATTCCGAGATATGCCCCCTCGACTTCTGCAGCTGCTCTCCCTTGACCTGTTTTCTTCTGCTGGGTCATCATTGAGTCCCCCATATCATTCTGATTCAGATTCTGATGACTCTGAACAAGGTAGACCTCACCAGATATTGTCATCTCCACCCAGGGTCCCGGCTCTCCTAGAGATTCTCATGCCAGCTTTGGACAGCTGTTGGTGAGAATGACTAAGTTGTTGGAGATTGATGTACAACATCGCATTGATCCCAACCAGGACAATATTTATGACATTGTCAGGAAGGAAGAGTTGCCTTGCCGTTTATTATGACTCTTCGGCAAGCTATGACTGATACCTGGCAGCTCCTGAATCAGCCATACCCGACGTCCAGGAGGATCTAATCAATGTATAAGGTTCGGGAACAAGACATCCCATTCCTTTTCAAACATCCCAAGCCCAACTCCATCATTATTGAGTCTTCCCAGGGTTGGGAAAAAAGGAACACTCGACGCCTAGAGATAAAAAGGACAGAAAGATCGACATGATGTCTCTCCATATCTACGCTGCCATGGGACTTAGGGTTTGCATTTTCAATTACAAGGCTACCATGGTGAGATATCAATATTTCATCATGCAAAAGCTCAAGTTCATCACTTCTAGTCTCCCAGAACAGCAGAGGGATCTCGCTCACATATTCACATGAGCAGCTGTCTATCCAACAACTAAATACAGCAAGACATCATGTCGATTGCAACTCCCGGGCTCTCGTTGGTGCCATTGCCCTTCGTCGTGCCTGGTTACACTCAGGTAACCTTCATGATGAAACTAAGACGCATAGAGAATATGTCCTTTGATGGTTTCGAACTCTTCAACGCTAAAACAGACTACAAGTTGGAGCACATACATAAGGCCTGTGTGACAGCCCATAGTATGGAGACATCTTCCCAGAGTCAACGTAAGTGGCGTTGGCTATGCTTTCAATATTGTTATCAACCATATCGTCAGTATGCTGGCCGTCAGCAGTTCAAACCATGCCAGCAAAGGAACTACAGTCAAATCATGCCTTGGTATCAACAGGCCTGTCATCATTCCAAGACTGACAAATATCAGCATTGACGGAACGTGTGAACCTCTTTTTGATCCTCCAACCCACCCTCCCCCTTCCTTTTGGGGATCGGTTACAAAGCCAACTCCCCATCTGGAAGTCCATCACATCTGATAAGTGGGTACTTTCCATTGTGGAGCATGGATATAAAATTGAGTTTGACACCATGCCCCCACACCGGGACCAATCCAGTAAACACCTTCTTTCCTGGTCCTTTAAGACAAAGTTTCCCAGCTACTTTGTAAAGGAGTGATTCGACAACTACACCACTCTGAGGGGCTCCATGGCTTTTACTCAAAATATTTTATGGTCCCTAAGAAGGGCGGTGGTCTACACCTGATATTGGACTTACATGGCGTGTTCACGTAATTAAAAAACTAACAAATTTTGGATGACTACACTCCAAAATATCCTTCCATTGTTCAGAAAAGAGGATTGGTTCGCAACCCTGGATTTAAAGGACACTTATTTCCATATAAGCATCCATCCTGCTCACAGGTGTCTCCTCCGGTTCACTGTCAGTACCGACATCTTTGAATATAATGTTCTTCCTTTTGGCCTCACCACTGCTCCAAGAGTTTTCTCTAAGTGTATGGCTCCCATTTGCGCCCACCTGAGACTTCAAGGCATCCATGTTTACCCTTATCTTGATGACTGGCTTATCGTCTCCTCTTCTAGGGAAGGCTTTCTAGCAGCCATCGATACTACCTGTTCTCTCCTTGACAGACTTGGACCATGTATTAATGTTAAAAAATTCTGCCTTGTTCCTTCTCAGGTCATCAACTTCATCGGAGCTCTCCTCGATTCACTCCGCGTCCAAGCCTTTCTTCCTTGAAAGGACAAGCTTTGTTCCTCCATCCATTGGATCATGACTCAATTGGATCGTTTTGGCACTATCCATACAGAAGCTTCTTGGCCATATGGCTTCCATGGTCTTGGTAGTACCGAACCCCAGATTGCGGACAAGACCATTGCAGCTTTGGTTCAATTGTCTCTTCCACCCACAATGCAACCACCTGCCTCCATTCTTCGGAGCCTGTCATGGTAGACTATAGAGGCCAACCTTTCTATCAGGGTCCCGTTTCGACCACCTCAACCAACCCTAACTCTCTACACTGATGCCTCCCGTTTACAGGTTGGGGAGGCCACTGTTCCAACTTCCACACTCAGAGAACCTGACAGGGACACGAGACCACCAGATACATCAATTATCTGGAACTGCTGGCTGTCTCCAAAGCCCTCCAGTCCTTCAGGAATCTCCTTCAGGACTGGCCTGTTCAGATCTCTTCGGACAATATTGTGACTGTATTTTACATAAACAAACAGGGTGGTACAAAGTCGGCCCCTCTGGCTTACCTTGCTTTTTGTCTATAGGACTGGTGTATTATCCACAGGATCGTTCCTCTAGCTGTTCATCTTGCTGGAACCAACAACAAGGAAGCAGATTCCCTCAGCAGACACATGTCGATGACTCACAAGTGGGAGTTAAATTGCCAAGTCTGCCAACACCTTTTCCAACTTTGAAAACCACTGGGCATAGACTTGTTTGCTACCCACAACTTTGTCTGCATGACATACTGCTCCCGAGTGGGCATCGGCCAGAATTCTGTCAGGGACGCACTGATGATCCCTTGGATCAACAGGTTCTTTTACGCCTTTCCTTCGATACCGCTAATTACAAGAACTCTAGCCAAAATCAATCAGGACAGTGCTCACAGGATTCTCATAACTCCTTGGTGTTATCATCAACACCAACTCATAACTCATCAACTGTGGTTTCCCACCATTCTCTGTCTCTCCAGAAACAACTTTCTTCATCTTCCGCGGATTCCACATTTACTGACTCAACAACATGGCGCCATTCAACATCCAGATCTCCATTCTCTGAACCTCATGGCTTGGCTCATTTGATGACTGACACTGTCTCTTCGGTACCAAAGGATCTGCCGGATCCGACACACTTTACACAATCTCCCGATGAAGCTATACCATCAGTTTCGATATCAGTACCTACATTATCATTGAATTTGAATGCTCTCCATCCTGACATACAATTTATTCTCCAATCTGCGTTAAGACCAGCTATGAGCTGTTCCTATTAATGCTAAATGGAAACGCTTTACTTCTTTCATTTTGGCCATTCAGTTTATCCCCCAATCAGCCTCTATCGAGAACATTTTACAATTCCTTCTTTCTCTCTACCAGAATGAACTTTAAGCCTTCTTCTATTAAAGTGTACATCGTGGCCATTTCACATCATAGTGGCTCTGTCTCTGGCTCTTTGGTATTCTCACATTTCCTCGTTCGTCGGTTCTGGAGAGGATTACAGAATCTCCAACCACTGATCCGTTCAGTGGTACCGATGTGGAGCCTCTCTGTTGTTCTCCAGGCTCTTACTAAGCCTCCGTTTGAACCATTAGCCACGATGGACTTACATCTTCTATCCTGGAAAACTGCTTTCCTTATAGCTATTACTTCAGCCAGGAGGGCTGGTGAACTCTGTGCCCTGCGGGTTGATCCTCCTTGTCTCAACTTTCACAAAGAGAAAGTCATTCTCCATACAGACCCGGCCTTTCTTCCTAAGATTGCTTTGCAATCAGGATATTATCTTGCTGGCCTTCTTTCCTATGCCTTCAACACTGATAGAATGTTCCTTACATACACTGGACGTCCGACGATGCTTAGCTTTCTATCAATCCCAGACAGAGTCCTTTAGGAAAACTATAAGCGCCTTTTTGTCAAATACTCGGAACATGACAAAGGCTCCCCTATTACTTCCCAGAGACTTTCCAAGTGGATTGTTCAAACTATTTAACTGTCCTGCTGTCTATCCAAGTTGGACTTACCTGTGATGCCTAAAGGGCTCTCCACAAGGGCTGTTACAGCCTCTTCTGCTTTTTCTGCTGGCATTCCCATGCACAACATCCGCAAGGCAGCTACCTGGTCTATCCCTTGCACTTTCATGGGACACTATCGCCTAAATCTTAGAGCCAGACAAGATTTTTCCTTTGGCCATGCAGTCCTCTCTTCAGTTCTTCAGTGGCAACACCATCCTGTGTCCAGGTGTGGTAAGCTTACTAGGCACCCATAATGTGGGATGCACAGAGGCCATGATGAAGAAAGTCAGGTTGCTTATCTGTAACTGTTGTTCTTTGAGTGGCCATCTGTGCATTTACACAACCCGCCCACTCTGTATCAGTGACTGGGTTGACAATACTTACCTGTGTGTTCTTTCTGCACAGATATATCCTCTCTCCTCTGTGTGTGTGTGTGTGTGTGTGTGTGTGTGTGTGTAGATGTATATGTATGCCTGCTCTCTTGAGCATTTCTTTCCTATTGTTCTTGACAGTTGGTTTTACTTGTCATTTACTGTCAATTCAATTCATCAAATCCACCTGAGAGCGAACGGACAGTCTACAGTAGACTGGGGAAATAGTGGGCACTCCACTCATTTATACTATGGCGGGGAGGGTGCAGAGTTCCTGCCAAAACCATTAAAGCTGTTTAATCTTCCCGGCAACAGGCACTGCACAGGTGCAGCACCCATCATGTGTGAATGCACTGATGGCCACTTGAAGAACAACAGTTACAGGTAAGTAACCTGCCTTTAGCAGTATGTAGCATCATGAGACATTAAAGCAGGTGTGAGCAATGTGATCCCTCCTCTTGCCCCCCCCCTTTCGCAAACTCCATTGCTGAATTTGCTTTTGCAGTGGCAGCAGCAAAAAAGTAATAATCTTATTTGAAAATAAGGTGTACAAACATTATGCACTTTTTATTCACACTAAACAATTGTTACACCACCTAATTTCAGTGTGGGATGTGCCCCTGTAGTTCTTGGGGCAATATGCCTTCCCCAAAACACCAGAAGTTTCCTATCCCCGTCTTAGAGAAATAACGTATTTTATTATGGCATAATATTTTGTGGTCCAAAGCCCGCTTTTTCAGTAGCAAGTGGTGGCATCTATGTGGATAAGTTTGTACATCCTGAGTGCTCAAAGAAGGGGTTTTTATTTTTACAAAGTCAGGTCAGAAGAGCATATAAGAGAGAATAGTATCTATCATTGCGCTGTGCCAAGCATTAATGAATTCACAATCCAGTCAAACAAATGCAATAGCATGCTGGGACAACCACCTTTACAGATGGAGCACAAACATTTACTTTCTGTAGCAACTTAGACATTCGCAGAATTTGTTGTGAACAAATTCAACAGTATAAAACCTTGTGTTATGTGCTCCAATTATTTGTAATATTAATTGATAATATTTATCATTTATTATTATTGATTAGTTACTTTGGCAGGAAAGTGTTATAGTACCATATGTGGCTATTATAAAGAATTGAGGTGGATGGTACAACAAACATAGATTAGAACTGTGGAGCAGCAGAGCAGAATATAAGCTAGCACTACAACATGCTTATTAGCAAAATGCTGAAATACTTCTCTACTCCTTTAAGCAAGGTACATAAATCAGTTATAGATCAAGCAATATCTTCAGCTGCCTTGTAGCCCTCAGCCCCTACACCACGTCCTGAAACTGCTTTGGCAGAAATATCTGATGCTGAATGATAGCACTTACTGATTTTGCTAAAATACTTTTCAAGTAAATGAATAACACCTACTCATAGGGACCAATCTGTGATCTTTTGCGTTGTAATAAAAACATTAAGTCATCTACTTCACCAAATTTATGATTTAAAGAAAGCAAAACATAGAATAGTAGAATTGGAAGGGATCATGAAGGCCATCGAGTCCAATCCCCTGCTGTTGCAGGTCACCAAGTTATAGCAGTTCTCCAAATGCTGAACCTGAAGTTGTTACAGAGATTATACAAATATTTAAACATCTTGTTTTGTTATGACAGTGACCAAACCAACAGCTGGTGTTTGTTGGTATCAAAATAAAGAACTTAATCATTCTTATATGTTACAGATGAAAACTGACGACTGAAAGTTATTTGCAAATATTGCATTTCAGCTTGGAATTCTGGATCCCTAAGCCTATCAGTTTTTCTTACTAGAGCCCTGCCTTTTAGCAGTATTTTGTTGACGTTTTCTAGTATTTCTAGTTTTCTGTATTTCCTGTTTTCTATTATTTTCCATTGACATTAACTAGAATACTAGTTCAGGTGCAAGACAGGGAACAAAGCCAGAATAAAATATTTTAACTGTTTTGTATTTTTGTGTCATTCTTTCCTTTCTTGTATATAGTATTTAAGTGTAAAAGAAGACTGCAAAGCTATGGCTTTCTGTGCAAAAATGAGAAGCTCCAAGAAGAATGAAGTGAACACAGAAGCTCAAGAGCAGGGCTTGGAAGTAGCATTCTATTTACAAGAGAAGCCTTCTCTTTGGTATAGGTGTGGCAAGTATACAGCAGAAGACCTTTGCATTGAAGCTGCTCGGAAGTGTTGTGAGTTTCACTAATCTTCTATCTTAATAATCCAAAAAAGGGGGCTGCTGACGGATCCAGGAAATTACAAGCCAATTAGTTCAACATTTGCTCCTGGTAAATTGATGGAGATCATTATTAAGGATAAAATTATCAAGTGTATAAACAGACATTTCTAGTTGAAGAAAAATCAGCATGGCTCCTGCAATAGTAGACCCTATCCTGCTAAACAAGGGATGGGGAACTTGTGGCCCTCTTAATGTTTTGATCATCTCTCATCATTTACTATGCTGGCTAGGACTGATGGATTGTCCAACAATATCTGGAAAGCCACATATCACCCAGCCCTGCAATGAACATCATCATCAGCAGCAGCAGCAGCATTATAGTGTGAACACTCTAGATAGGTTTTGCCCTGCATGGAAAAGTCCACATGATGAAGCCAGGGCATCAGTTAAAGTGCCAGTGAAAGGATATGGCCCCGTGCACTGACCCCATGGAGGCCCACCCAACCCTCTTTCCCAAAACATTCATGGCCTAAACTTTCATCATGCAACTCTACTTCTCATTCCCTTCAGCTAGTCTCAGGGAGGTTGTGGAAATCTTGCACAAGAGTCTGCATACAGTTTTGGGATGGATGAGGTAAATAACTGAGGTTTAATTGAAGTAAAATAGAAGTATACCTGCCAACCTGAATAGAGCTGTGAGACTGGTGGTGGATGAGATTGTATTCTCCTCTAGGACACAGCATACTACCATCTTATCTAGAAATTAAGAATCTTATTTGATTTACTACATAATATGTATGTGGCTCCCATGCTTCCTGTGTTTACTTGGCACTAAAGAATCAGATGTTTCAATTTGCTTTTAAATTATCTTAATTTAATCTCTATAAAGGTCAATAACAAAAGCTGTATGGACAGTGCACAACATTTCATAAAAACAGTACAATGATACCATAAAATCTAACCAAAATACAAACATTTTAAAACAAAACAAAAACCAGATAAACATACTATGTAGTCCTGTAGAAACACCTGGGATAGGTAATCTCTTAAAATTCTCTTTAAAGCATATGTTTAAACCCACCTCAGAGGTATATCTTTAAAAGCCTTGGGACTGTTGTAACATGATGCTGAAAAATGACAAGGTTGGCACCACGTAGGCCTCAGTGTAAAGGTCATTTCATGGATGGGGGCCGCCACAGTGCATGAGTTGGAGAGGTGTTTGCACTCATATCCTGTGTGTGAGCTTCTCATAAGCATCTGGCCACTGTGGGTAGAGACTGCTGGATTAAATAATCCTTTGGTTTTATCTAGCCTTGTTGGAAATAGTAAAGTGTGTTGTAGGCTAGTTTTTACAGAAATGTTCCAATACATATAAAGTGTGAAAAAGAAGGTAAAATTCCATTAAGTTTTTGTTTCCTCTTGCACTTCACTTCTTGGATGTTGAAACATCATTACTTTAAAGGTGCTTCCATTACATGTATTTTAATATGTGCTTTTACACCTCATTCTAGGACAGTGAAGATCTCTTGGGTAGACTTGAAGACTATATCCATTAATCTACTTATTCTGGCTGCTGATTAACAACACTGTATTATCAATTGCAATGAATACTTTAAAAGTCCATTTATTACTTATGCTGATTCAGTTTAAAAGCTATTTCTTTGTGTGTATACTGTATAGCACATTTGCAATTAATTCTTCTTTCAGGGCAATCACACATGAATGGTTCATTTTAGATTGTGGAGGGTCCTCCCCCACTTCTTTTCTTTCTCCATAAAGAAAATATTTATATTTAACTTTTTGCTGCTGATGGTAGGGTGCCATTTGGCATAAATTTACTGAATTTGGAAATTCCATCTCAGTTGATTTGGGACTCTAAGAAGTCCCAAATGCATTAAGCCATCATTCATTAATGGAAGGACTCTGACATTGTTATTTCATTGAAAGCAATGGGAAGAGTTGGTATGATCAGGGATATTCATATAAATGAAGCATATACCAATTTGGCATTCTGTTTGTGGCTGAAGGGAGAATTGGAGAGGAATTGCACGAGCTTGCTACAGGGATGTACTGAAAACAAACTTGTCCTTACGCATGACTAGTACTGTATGTTACTGCTTGTTGTTGTTGTTAGTCGCGAAGTCGTGTCCGACCCATCGCGACCCCATGGACAACATTCCTCCAGGCCCTCCTGTCCTCCACCATCCCCCGGAGTCCACTCAAGCTCACACCAACCGCCTCAAGCTCACATCCAACCACCTCATCCTCTGCCGTCCCCTTCTTCTTTTGCCATCTATTGTTCCCAGCATTAGGCTCTTCTCCAGGGAGTCCTTCCTTCTCATTAGGTGGCCAAAGTATTTGAGTTTCATCTTCACTATCTGGCCTTCTAAAGAGCAGTCAGGGTTGATCTCCTCTAGGACTGACCGGTTTGATCGCCTTGCGGTCCAAGGGACTCGCAGGAATCTTCTCCAGCACCACAACTCAGAGGCCTCAATCCTTTTGCGCTCGGCCTTCCTTGTGGTCCAGCTTTCACAGCCATACATTGCAACTGGGAAAACCATAGCCTTGACTATACGCACTTTCGTTGGCAGGGTGATGTCTCTGCTTTTTAGTATGCTGTCTAGATTTGCCATAACTTTCCTCTCCAGGAGCAAGCGTCTTTTAATTTCTTGGCTGCAGTCCCCGTCTGCGCTGATCTTGGAGCCCAGGAAAATAAAATCTGTCACTACCTCCATTTCTTCCCCATCTATTTGCCAGGAAGTGATAGGACCACATGCCATGATCTTAGTTTTCTTAATGTTGAGTTTCAAGCCAAGTTTTGCGCTCTCCTCCTTCACCCGCATCAAGAAGCTCTTTAGTTCCTCTTCACTTTCTGCCATGAGAGTGGTATCATCTGCATATTTGAGGTTGTTGATATTTCTCCCAGCAATCTTGATTCCAACTGGTGATGCATCTAGCCCTGCCTTTCTCATGATGTGCTCTGCATATAAGTTAAATAGGCAGGGTGACAGTATACAGCCTTGCCGAACTCCTTTCTCAATTTTGAACCAATCAGTGGTTCCGTGTCCAGTTCTCACTGTTGCTTCTTGATCCGCATATAGGTTTCTCAAGAGACAAATAAGATGGTCTGGTGCTCCCATCTCTTTAAGAACTTGCCACAGTTTGTTGTGATCCACACAATCAAAGGCTTTAGTGTAGTCAATGAAGCAGAAGTAGATGTTTTTCTGGAACTCCCTAGCTTTCTCCATGATCCAGCATGTGTTGGCAATTTGATCTCTAGTTCCTCTCCCTCTTCGAAATCCTGCCTGTACTTCTGGTAGTTCTTGGTCCACATACTGCTGGAGCCTAGCTTGTAGGATTTTGAGCATCACTTTGCTAGCATGTGAAATGAGTGCAATGGTGCGGTAATTTGAACATTCTTTGGGATTGCCCTTCTTGGGGATCGGAATGTAAACTGACCTTTTCCAATCCTGTGGCCACTGTTGAGTTTTCCAAATTTGCTGGCATATTGAGTGTAGCACTTTAACTGCATTGTCTTTCAGGATTTTGAATAGCTCAGCTGGAATACTGTCACCTCCACTAACTTTGTTGTTGCTCAGACTTCCTAAGGCCCATTTCACTTCACATTCCAGGATGTCTGGCTCGAGGTCAGTGACCACCCCATCGTGGTTATCAGGGATGTTAAGCTCTTTCTTGTATAGTTCTTCTGTGTAATCTTGCCACCTCTTCTTAATCTCTTCTGCCTCTGTTAGGTCCCTGCCATTTTGGTCCTTTATCATGCCCATCTTTGCATGAAATGTTCCCTTCATATCTCTAATTTTCTTGAAGAGATCTCTGGTCCTCCCTATTCTATTGTTTTCTTCTATTTCTTTGCACTGTTCATTTAGGAAGGCATTCTTATCTCTTCTAGCTGTTCTCTGGAATTCAGCATTCAATTGTTTGTATCTTTCTCTTTCTCCCTTGCCTTTCGCTTCCTTTCTTTCCTCAGCTATTTGTAAAGCTTCCTCAAACAGCCATTTGGCTTTCTTGCATTTTTTTTTCTCTGGGATGGTTTTAGTTGCTGCCTCTTGTACAGTGTTGCGAACCTCCGTCCATAGTTCTTCAGGCACTCTGTCTATCAGATCTAATTCCTTAAATCTATTTGTCCCCTCTACTGTATATTCATCCGGGATATGATTTATGTCATACCTGAGTGGCCTAGTGCTTTTCCCTACTTTCTTCAACTTAAGCCTAAATTTTGCCACCAGAAGCTCATGATATGAGCCACAGTCAGCTCCTGGTCTAGTTTTTACTGACTGTATAGAACTTCTCCATCTTTGGCTGCAGAGCACATAGTCAATCTGATTTCTGTGTTGACCGTCTGGTGATGTCCATGTGTAGAGTCGTCTCTTGGGTTGTTGGAAAAGAGTGTTTGCTATGACCATTGTATTCTCTTGACAAAATTCCACCAGCTTGTGCCCTGCTTCATTTTGTACTCCAAGGCCAAACTTGCCTGTTATTCCAGTTATCTTTTGGCTTCCTACATTAGCATTCCAATCCCCTATGATGATAAGGACATCATTTTTTGGAGTTACTTCTAGAAGGTGTTGTAGGCCTTCACAGAACTGGTCAACTTCAGACTCTTCAGCACCAGTGGTTGGGGCATAGACTTGGACTATTGTGATGTTGAATGGTTTGCCTTGGATTCGAACTGAGATCATTCTGTCATTTTGGAGATTGTATCCTAGTACTGCTTTTCCTACTCTTTTATTGACTATGAAGGCTACTCCATTTCTTCTGAGGGTTTCTTGCCCGCAGTAGTATACCTGATGGTCATCTGAACTAAATTCACCCATTCCTGTCCATTTTAGTTCACTGATTCCTAAGATGTTGATGTTCAGTCTTGTCCTCTCTTGTTTGACCACATCCAGCTTGCCTTGATTCATGGATCTGACATTCCAGGTTCCTATGGAGTACAGATCTTTGCAGCATCGGACTTTCCTTTCACCTCCAGATACATCGGCAACTGAGTGTCCTTTCGGCTTTGACCCAGTCGCTTCATTCTTTCTGGCGCTACTAGTACTAGCCCTCTGCTCTTCCCCAGTAGCATATTGGACACCTTCCGACCTGAGGGGCTCATCTTCTGGTGTCATATCATTTTGCCTTTTGGTACTGCCCATGGGGTTTTCATGGCAAAGATACTGGAGTGGGTTGCCATTTCCTTCTCCAGTGGATCACGTTTTGTCAGAGCTCTCTGCTATGACCTGTCCGTCTTGGGTGGCCCTGCACGGCATAGCTCATAGCTTCATTGAGCTACGCAAGCCCCTTTGCCACGACAAGGCAGTGATCCATGAAGGAGATGTTACTGCTAGATTGACATAAATCTTGGCCGTTATTTACTTACAAAATGTTTTTATGATTAGTCATCTCAGAATGCAAATCCCTTGAACCTTTCCTGTCTTCTGTCAACAACCTATGAGTAAAACAGAGAAAGGATAATCCATTGTGGTTGTTCATAACCCTCCAAACTCTTTAGACCTTAGAGCCACAGCTGCCACAGTTCATTCCACACCAGGTGTGAGGTGGAGGAAGGGTACTCTGAGGTCAGAGTTCCACCTCTGTTCCCAGAGTGTTTCCTATTTTGCTACTGGGACTCTGATCAATCTTACAACCATCTAGATTCTGTCAAGTGGCCATAGGATTGTGACCTTAACAGGTTAGATCCAGTGGTCTAATACCGTCAGCAGAACTGGGAGGGATATGAGTTCTTCCTGGCACACTCTCAAAATCTGCTCCTGTGGGTTTGACAACCTCCTGGAGGTGACTTAACAGGCAGCATGCAGGAAGGAGAGGGGGAAATCGCATCCCTCTTATATGCACTAACTTCCACTAGTATGCCATTGGATTTAATTCAATACCTGCGATCAAAAGAAGCTATAATACAGTGGTACCTCAGTTCACGAACTTAATTCATTCCACGATTCTGGTCACGAACCGAATTGGTCGCAGACCGAGTTAAAGTTCCCCATAAGGTTCAATGAAAATAAGGTTACTCCGTTCTGAACCATATGTAATTTTTTTTTTTTAACCACAAAAATATTAAAGTACAGAATGAAGAGAGAGAACACTATCCTTGCTTGAGGCAACTTCTGCTGTGGAGGACAGGTGGGTGGGTGAGGAGGAGTTTATTGTTTGGAGGGAGAGTCTTCAACCGTGGTCTCGACTAGAGGAAGCCATAACCACGTGTCAGAGCGGGGAAGATGGCTGTGTTAGTGTTTGTGCGAACATGATTGTGGCCATCTTCCCCGCACGAACACAATTGTGGCCATCTTTCCTGCATAAACACGATTGTGGCCATCTTTCCTGCACCATGACCATGTGTCAGAGTGTTTCAGCAGGGAGGATGGCCGTGTTTGTGTTCGTGTGAACACAATCATGGCCATCTTCCCCACATGAACACAATTGCGATCATCTTCCTCACACGGCGACCATGTGTCAGGGCATGTTCTAGCGAGGAAGATGGCCGTGACCGTGTTTGTCACCTGATGTGGAGTTTGCGAATGGAAGCAAAATTTTGCTGAACTTTCTGTTCATGAACCGAATTGTTTGTTGACAGAAGCATTCGTGAACCACAGTATTACTGTAGTACTTTTATATTTTTATTATTAAATATAGCTGCTTCTTACTAGTAAACAATTTCTATTGTGTAAAGGTGCATTTTTCAAGGTACCTACAGTGACTGAGTTCATTATTTTCTGTCATTTTATTTTGAAACAGCTATATCACCATTGTGTCACAATCTATTTGCACTGTATGATGAAAGCAGAAACTTGTGGTATGCACCAAATCATGTCTTCCAGATAGATGACAAAACTGCACTCCAGATTCATTATCGCATGAGGTATGTATGACATTATGTAGTAAGGTGTTATGTTGTCAAGGAAATGTGTCCTTCTGTTAGATATTATATTCAGTTTCCTGTTCTTAAAATACAACCAGTTGTCAGTTTTTGTCCCTTATAACACATGAGTGTTGTTGTGGTATATGCTATCAAGTTGTCTCCAACTTATGGTGACCCTATGAAAGCTCTCCAAAATGTTCTGTCCATGGAAAAAACCAGATGTTTTAAGTGTTTTTGCTTTATGTGGTACAAGAAATTTAAAATACATGACTATTTTCAAAACCATTATATTAGGAACTCATTGACGTTGGTTTGGGAAAAATTAAAGATAAAACTTTATACTAAGATACTGAGATGGCTTTCTCCTATGGAAGCCCTTGTATATCCAAATGCTTTGAACTTCAATAAGATTGTGAGGTACAATGACATTCTTGATAATGATGGAAAATTGAAATCAAATCAAGAATTACAGGAACAGGGTATTGATCTATCTTGGTGGCATCAAATGCAAATACAATTGAAGCATGTCAAAGATTATAAAATGTATGGTTTTTATAAGGAATAAACAATGTTTGATCAAATAATTTTAAAATCAGATAAAAATGATTAAAAGATTGTATAACTTTCTCTTAGATATGAAAATGGAAGATGAACAAGTTAAGGAAACTGATATGGGCACAAAATTTTGGATATAATATTGAACTACAGAAATGGCAAAAATTGTGGGAAAGAAACATTAAGATAACTTTAGCAACTTCATATAAAGAAAATATTTATAAAATGTTTTATAGATGGTATTTGTCGCCAAATAGTTAACAAAAATGTTCTTAAATATGTCAAAGAGATGTTGGAAATGTAAACAAAAACCTGGTACTTTTTATCATATGTGGTGGACCAGTGACAACGCAAAAAATACTGGGTTAAAATACACAGATGGCTTGGGGAAATGTTGCAAAGACCTCTAATATTTAAACCCGAAGTATTTTTATTAGACATTCTTCCTGATGACTTTGATAAGCAAAGCACATATTTGATTTTACATGTAATCACAGTGGCAAGGATTGTATTTGCACAATATTGGAGGAATGAAGAATTACTGACTGAGGAATTGATTTTAAAGAAGATACTAGACTGTGCGGAAATGGACAGACTGACTTTGTCTCTTAAGGAGAAAGAAGATACATACTACTATCAAACTTGGGATTTTTTTCTATCATTGGTTAAATGGAACTATACATAGGACTGAAATATAAATTAATTGTAAAAAGAATAAGATAATAACCCAGTATGTCTGATGTCTTTGGAATAATTGTTGTTGTTTGAATTGGTAAAAAATAACAGCAACTTAAAAATGGAAGAACTATGGACGGAGGTTTGCAACATTTTACAAGAGGTAGCAACTAAAACCATTCCAAAGAAAAAGAAATGCAAGAAAGCAAAATGGCTGTCTAAGGAAGCTTTACAAATAGCTGAGGAAAGAAGGGAAGCGAAAGGCAAGGGAGAAAGAGAAAGATACAAACAATTGAATGCAGAATTCCAGAGAACAGCTAGAAGAGATAATGCCTTCCTAAATGAACAGTGCAAAGAAATAGAAGAAAACAATAGAAAAGGGAAGACTAGCGATCTCTTCAAGAAAATTGGAGATATGAAGGAAACATTTCATGCAAAGATGGGCATGATAAAGAACCAAAATGGCAGGGATCTAACAGAGGCAGAAGAGATTAAGAAGAGGTGGCAAGATTACACAGAAGAACTATACAAGAAAGATTTTAACATCTCTGATAACCACGATGGGTGGATCACAGCAAATTGTGGCAAGTTCTTGAAGAGATGAGAAACCTGTATGTAGGTCAAGAAGCAACAGTGAGAACTGGACACAGAACCACTGATAGGTTCAAAACTGAGAAAGAGTTCAGCAAGGCTGTATACTGTTGCCGTGCATATTTAACTTACATGCAAAGCACATCATGGGAAAGCCCAGGGTAGATGAATCACAAGTTGGAATTAAGATTGCCAGGAGAAATATCAACAACCTCATATATGCAGATGATACCACTCTAATGGCAGAAAGTGAAGGGGAACTAAAGATCCTCTTGATGCGGATGAAAGGGGAGAGCACAAAAGTTGGCTTGAAACTCAACATTAAGAAAACTAAGATCATAGTATCCAGTCCTTATAACCTCCTGGCAAATAGATGGGGAAGAAACGGAGGTAGTGACAGATTTTATTTTCCTGGGCTCCAAGATCACTGCAGACGGTGACTGCAGCCAAGAAATACAAAGACGTTTGCTCCTTGGGAGAAAAGCTATGGCAAATCTGGACAGCATGCTGAAAAGCAGAGACATCACCCTGCCAACAAAAGTGCACATAGTCAAGGCTATGGTTTTCCCAGTTGCAATGTATGGCTGTGAAAGCTGGACCATAAGGAAGGCCGAGCGCAAAAGGATTGAGGCCTTTGAGTTGTGGTGCTGGATAAGACTGCTGCGAGATCCCTTGGACTGCAAAGAGATCAAACCAGTCAGTCTTAGAGGAGATCAACCCTGACTGCTGTTTAGAAGGCCAGATAGTGAAGATGAAACTCAGATACTTTGACAACCTAATGAGAAGGAAGGACTCACTGGAGAAGACCCTAATGCTGGGAAGAATTGACAGCAAAGGAAGAAGGGGACAGCAGAGGATGAGGTGGTTGGATGGAGTCACTGAGGTGGTTGGTGTGAGCTTGAGTGGACTCCGGGGGATGGTGAAGGACAGGAAGTCCTGGAGGAATGTTGTCCATGGGGTTGTGATGGGTTGGACATGACTTCGCAACTAGGAAAAAACAGGCGGTACCTGAGACCAAAAGAACCTCTGGAAGTTCCTGGTTCTGACTTGATTTAAAACAAATTTATGCACATTGGTGGAGATTAGGGTGCAGTACATATTCCTTAGAAAATAATCACTATGGGTATGATTTTTTTTTCTTGCAGGTAACTGGACCGTCATCTATTAACTGCCTCCCAGCTCTCTTTTCTACTTGCTATGTTTTTCAGAGTTGGCAGTTTCATGGGACAATGTCTAGTACAAGGCAGAGCTAAATAGTGTGAGATGGGGCACAGTCCAGAAAAAACTTGGATATTTTCCTATCCCTTTGGCATTGCATGAGAAAAAGTTAAGCACATACTGAACTTTTCCATTGAAATAAATGGGAAAGTGGTGCTTGCTTTGGCAGGATACTGCCCATTGTGCCTTGAGCATGAAACAATTTACATCTCTTTGCTATTAATAGGTGATGTGCATGGGCATTCAACAGTTTGTTTACATATTAATACCAGCTATAGAATTTGTCCTTTTCACAGAGTATATAAATGTTGAGCACACCCAACCTCTGAAAATTGTGCTAGGAGAGCAGTTTATCAATGCTGCCCTTGCATTTTACAGGAGCTTCTACAAGAGTTGTGCAATGTGTGACTTTGCATTGTGCTGGAATGCTGCCATGGCAACATGGTGCTACCATGGACTCCCAGCAGAAAATAGAGTTACCTAGACAAGCTCATGTGTGCTCATTATTCAAAGCTGATACAGGGATGCCTTAGGGAAGCACTTAATAGAAAGAAGGCATGTCAAGGGGAAATCCCATGTTAGGAAAATTGTAAATCCATTACTGGACTCTACTAGGTAGTTGAGATTGTGGGGCCTCGGAGGAAGCAGTAATGAGCTGGGTTGGTTGGGGGTATATGGGTTTGTTAATCTTGTATTAGCAGTCATAATTGAGCAATCTTGAGACAATCAGCATTTCTTTAAGTTGATTTTTTTTTTTTTTTACCAAGATGCATTTTGGTATTTGCAGGTTCCAGATGTCATATGTTAAAAGCATTGAATTATGCATATAGCAGCAAATGTCTTGAAGTTCTTATTATTTTCTCAAGGTTTTACTTTACCAACTGGCATGGGGCAAATGAAAGTGAACCATCTGTCTTGAGACATTCTCCAAAGAAACCAAAGAATTCTTATGAAAAGAAGCAAGTGCAGGAAGGAACACCCCTACTTGATGCAAATTCACTAGAATATCTCTTTGCACAGGCAAGTGATTTATAAGGAAGATTCTAAGTCATGTTTGTATTATGATAGAACTACTTGCTTTTTTAGAATTCTTATGAGGTACTTTTGTTTTTCCTAAGAAGGGAGATTCTAATGGTTATGTTTGTTTAATCTTTTTATTTCATAATTGGTATAAACTCTGAATTAAGTTCTAGTTCTTTGACGTGGTCCCTGTGTGTCACACATATGAGTACTGTGCCCTTGCAGTGCCCTGTTTGGGAAGATTTCTCTAGCTTAGTGTGGTGTAGTGGTTAAGAGCATGGGACTGGGACTCAGACGATCTGGGTTCTAGTCCCCGCTCAGCCATGGAGCCAACTGAGTGACTTTGGGCCAGTCACAGACTCTCAGCCCAGCCTACCTTACAGGGTTGCTGTTGTGGGGATAAGAGGGAGAATGATGTGAGCTGCCTTGAGCCCTTTGAGGAAAAAGGCAGGATATAAATTGAAAAATAAATAAATAAATAAATAGCTTAGCCTAGAACTTTCAATGGGAGCCTGCCCCCTGTCCTCTATATAAAAGGTGGGTTCCTGGCATCTTGCCAGTTTGCTTTCAACCACTGTTTGCCAGTGCATTGGGATCTCTAATGTTTGTTGCCTTCTCTCTTTACACCTCAGTCATATTTTTCTGAACTTTTCCTAAACGTTTCTATTCAATTCCTACTTCTAATAACCTTTAAAACCCCCAGTTGCCACCTGATCCTCTATTCTCTTGATAATCCCTTTCTTACCCATTCACTCTCCTCCCAACCATTAAACCGTATCACTCCCAATTAAAAAACCAAAAACTTATCAATGTATTTCTTCTCTCTATCCACTCTTACTCTTTTTTCTACCCTGCTGTCGCTCAGCAAACTGGCCTTTAGAAAGTGTGCTGGCTGTGGAGTCAAAATGCCCTCTTCTGATGGACACTCTCTGCCTGTTTTGCCTCGGCGAGCGACATCAGATGGAGGTGTGGGAGTGGACTTTGGGCACTATGTGAGGTGTCGCTGAGCATGGAAGTCAGTCCACTCTGACCTCCAAAGACGCCTCAAAGAAATATCCTCCCACCAACACCTCAGCTAAAACTAAGCCTTCTACTGAGCATGGGGAGTTGGAGGAACCAAGGAAAAAGAAGGAGAAGTGTAAGTATCTCTAACTCAAGGTGTCGGAATGGAAGAAAATGGCCATCTGAGCACAGTCTGCAAATGGAAAGACCACCTCCGGCATCATTCTCAGATGGCAACGTCAGAGAATCTTTGGTTCTTTCTCAGTCAAGATCTTTGCCATACTGAAAGGACCTGATAGATACCACCCCTTTGATTCTGCTCTTCTCATATGGTCCACTTTCATGCAGCTATTGTTGATGTCTTCTTCATCAATCAGTTTCAGCTATGGATCTACTCCAACACGCATACCGTGGATAACCCTACTGGTACCCTGCCCCCAGACAATATTATTCTGGTATCCTTGGGACCCAATGGCAGATCCTCATTGGTATGGCTGGCTGGCTTCACCTCCAACTACTCCTCATCGTTGGTCACCATCAAGACTCGTCTGTCAACAAGAACAGGAACCCAGCAGAAATGGCATAAGAGAACTCCTTTTCTGTCTTCTGACATCGACTCTACAGTCATATGAACTATGTGGACTCTGATGCTTCTGACATGGCCAGACTGGTCTCCACATCTCTGGACAATGTGATTTTGGTGCAGGGTCAGGGATCTCCAGGAGAAAGCCTTGGGCACTTCCCGATACAGGTCCTTTGTATGGCAAAGTCTCTCAGAATGCAGGTTCAACAATCCTATCCATTTGGAGGAACTCAACCACCCAAGAGAAGCCTGGAATCATATAGAGACAGCACTGATGGGTGGCACAAACCAGCCCTCTAGAACTGATCACCTACCAATTTGGAGACTGTTTAAACCATCATGCACACACTTGGGAATCTTTCACATATGATCCGTGGGTGCTTTTCATCATAACATATGGGTACAAAATTGAGTTTGAGACCCTACCACCTCTTGGATTGATCCACACAACTCCTCCATCACCTGCTGTATGGAGGAGATCACCTCTTTACTAACAAAAGGGACCATCTGCCCAGTGCACTGATCCAATCTTAAACGTGGGTTCTACTCTCAGTAGTTTGTGGTACTGAAGAAGGATGGTGGTTGGCAGGTGATATTAGATCTAAGAAGAGTAAACTGATACATTGCCTGTAAGAAATTTTGAATGGTTTCAATCCATAATGCCACTGCTAAAACAAGGGTACTGGTTTGCCTCTATTGATTTAAAGGACGCTTACTTTCACATTGCCATGTGCTCTAACTACCTACACTTTCTCCAAGATTGGAATGGAACCTTATGAATTCATGGTTTTGCCATTTGGACTCTCCACAACTGTGAGAGTGTTCACTAAATGTATGGCCCTGGTGTGTGCCTATTTAAGACTCAGAGACATACACATATATCCATACTTAGACAATTGACTGATTGTGACGGATTTCAAAAAATCTCTTAGTCAATAAACAGCACTTGCCTTGGAAAATCTGGGCTTATGTAGAGAAATCTGTTTTCGTACCCACACAGAGCATTCTCTACATTAGAGCAGTGCTGAATTCGCAGTCAGCTTGAGTGTACTTGTCCAAAGACCTCATGGACAAACTAGTGTGCACAGCATCAACAATCAGGTCCAACTGGAGAGTGTTGACATGACAAATCTAACAATTACATTGCCTCTGTTTGGGAAGATTTTCCTAGCTAAGTCTAGAATTTTCAGCGGGAGCCCCACCCTCCTCCACTGTAGCATAAATAGGCGGGGCTCCCACCATTTTCTTAGTTTGCTTTTGACCACCATTTGCACTGCTTTGGGATTCCTCAGCAAGGAACATTGTTTTGACAAGTGCCCCCATTTCCAGGCATTTACAAAGCAAGCCTGAAAAAATAGGGCTGGCAATCTGAGGATGGAAGTGTGGCCAAGGTATCTCATTGCTTTACCAGTGACCCAAAAAGCCACCCTTCTACCTCTCGGGAGGCTTTGAAAAATTGCTCACTTTCCATGGCAGTGCACTTGCTGAATCCGGCTTTTTTGGAGCCCAAACAACCATTCTCCTCTAGTGTTATCAGGAAGCACAAGAAATAAAAATAGAAAATGGTGGGGGAACCCAAAGGGGGAAAACGTTGGATAAACTGAAGCCCACAAAAAACCTTGGCACCATTCACTGGTCACTACTGAGTGTTGCAGTTTGTCTGCCCCACCAGCAGTCCCGGCTACCGCTACAGTGCAAGCCTTGCAATCAATCCATGCCTCCCTGGCTGTGTTGACTCCAGCCACACCAGCCCAACCTGAGCCTGCTGAAGGACCAACTTCCTTCTCAGAAGGAGAAATTCGAGGCTCTCCATTCTGTTCTCCAGTGTCTCAGACCACTTTTCTGATCCAAGTTGTACAAACTCCAAGGTGGGACATAAAGTCATTGGTTGCTCCTCTAATGCCTCTAACAAATTACATCATCAAACCCATCATGAATCTCAGCCCACCATTTGGTGCACTGCTTTGAACCAAACATACCAATGCACCGGAGAGATCCGTATTGGGGACTTCCTACATATGCTGGTCGTTACTTCCCTGGCTCCCCATGGGAACAGGTTCTGGAGCCAAACAATTACCCATGGACACCAACCAGCGCTCATCTTAGGGATCAGTGGACCCTGACGCAATTCAGTCACCATCTGATCCCAGACCCAACCATGTTGGAGCTACAGCACTCATATACCCCTCTAACACAACCAGAGCAAGAACAGAGACCTCCTTCTTCATCTGCCAACTCACCCTCATCTGACATAATGGACCGTGCTTCAGATTCTGACTCATTTCCAGTATTTGAGGAACTGGTTTCCGCGTTGCTGGACAATGTTGTCATCTCCCAAGGCCCGGGATCCTCAAGGGAAGACAGGGTGCTTCTTGAAGCAATTCCTCTGGATGGCAATGTCACTTGGCCTCCAAGCCCAACAAGTCACCAAAACCAGTGGAGGATTCAGTGTGTGACATAATCCAAATGGAGGACACAGTACCAGTAGCAATACCATTCCAACTGACCTAGCTCACTCCATGAAAGACCCTTGGGGAGCTACCAATCCAGTCTCACCAAACCTCACAGGCTGGAAGGCATGTACAGGGTACAGGAGAGTGATACCCTACTTACTCTATCATCTGTGCCCAAACTCCATTATTGTGGAGACAAAACAAGGATGCCCTCAAAGAGAACACTCTGCACCGACTGATGGGGAGGCTTGTCAGTTGGACATGATGGCATGGAGCCTATATTTCACTACGGACCTGGGTCTCTGCATCTCTAATTATGAAGTCACAATGGGGAGGTACCAGGTCTTTCTCTGGCAGAAGATGGCGGTTCTGGCAGCTCTCATACCTTGCCAACAACAGGAGTTTGCCAGGGTCTTCCTATCCAAAGCCATTCAACTCTCAAAACAACAGATCACCACAGCATGCCATAACATCGATTGTAACTTGAGGGCCCTCGTCAGAGCAGTGGCAATACACAGACACTCATAGCTTCTAAACTAGAAGACCACATAAGTGGCCATGGAACTGACGTATATGGTACCAGCCTTATTACACTAGGCCCCCATACTTTTTCTCTGGGTGCCATAAAGAGGCAGCATTGATGGGTAGTGTGGACTAGTCCCTCTCTTTCTCTACCATTTTCTTTTGGTGATCGCCTAAAAGACCATCTTCCTATTTGGGAAACCATCACATGGACCTGTGGGTACTTTCCATAGTATGACAGGGATACAAAATCAAATTTGAGACCTTGCCACCTCTAGGAACGGCTTTCCCAACAGATAAAAGTCAGCACTTTACTAGCAAAAGGGGGCAATCCATCCTGTTGACCTATCTGAAGTTCAGCATAGTTTCAGTTTAAGGTACTTTATTGTCCCAGAGAAAGATGGTAGCCTACGCCCATTATTTAGACCTTCAGGGAGTTAACTACTTCATTCCAAATAAGACATTCTGAATGGTTTCCTTACAAAATAATTTGCAGCTGTTATGACAAGGTTTGCATCAATAGATCTGAAGGATGCATTTTTCCATATAAG
Organism: Varanus salvator macromaculatus; assembly: GCA_023646645.1. Taxonomy (NCBI): domain Eukaryota; kingdom Metazoa; phylum Chordata; class Lepidosauria; order Squamata; family Varanidae; genus Varanus; species Varanus salvator. The sequence continues at coordinate 30,200,671 of JAIXND010000784.1, read as the reverse complement.
CATCCATCTGGACTACTGCCATTTCTCACTGTTCCAAATTGGCCCTGACCCCTACAAGTTCCAGGTTTCATTTGGACTGTCAACAGCACCAAGAGTGCTGTTGTATGGCTGTATGAAATGTATGGCTGTTGTGTGCACCCATCTCAGGCTACAAGATGTACAAATTTACCCTAATCTGAATGACTGGTTACTAGTGGCCATGTTGAAAACCAACCTCTTGCATTCCATTAGGATGATATGCCACCTTCTCCATGATCTTGGACTATGTATTAACATCGAAAAATCCAAGCTTGTTCCCTCACAGTCTATCATGTACATCGGAGCCTGCCTGGATGCTTTGTCAGCCTGAGCTTACCTACCCGTGGAAACTCAGCTCATCGCCTTCACTCCAAACCGAGATCTACCATCCAGAAAGTTTGACAATTGCTGGAACATATGGCCTCTGCTATGGCAGTAGTTCAGTATGCAAGACTGCACATGAGACCATTCCAATTGTGGTTTGCAAGGGCATACCATCGCAACTGTGATTCATCTCAGAAAGTTCTGGTGCTCCCCCATTCCGTGAGGATTAACTTTTATTCTTTGTGATCTCTGTGCATCACACATGTGGGCTATGCATGCATGCAAGGAGCTGTTTCAGGAAGATTCCAAAGCTGATTAATTCTTATTTGACAAGAGGATGGCCCATAGACACACATAGCATGAGGATGGGGCTCCCACCAAGATCTCAGTTCCTTATCCACTTACCTCACAAAACTTGTTTGTCCCCCAACTGCTTTTCAGATTTCTATTTTCTTCAGCTTATCCTTTCACTTTACCTTTTCTTGCTGAAAAAAATCTTGTTATTATCCTTGCCTCCGCCACTGCTTCCTCCTCTTCCTCCTCCTCCTCCTCCTCCTCCTCCACCACCACCACCACCACCACCACAACCTTTTACTTTCCACCTTTGTCAAATAGACAAAATGGTACTGAAAGCCCCATTCTGCAATTCTGTGGCATGTAGCAGTAAACTTCCACCTACGGACGGCTACTCTCTGTGTCTTTTTTGCCTGGGAGAAACTCATGTTGTTGAGCTACCATTGCCAGGTTGTAAACAAACAGACGAGAAAACATTGGACAGACCTCCTAAAAGCTGAACTGTGGAGCTGTGCCCTGCACGTGGATGACACCAAGCCATCCACCTCAGGTGCTCCTATTTCTTCTAATTTGAGTCCTAGATGCATCTCTTACCAGTTGGGACATCCACTGCCGACATTAGTAAATGCAAGGCCTATGGACCAGATTAGACTGGAGAAAACACATCTACCACCTAGAACTCCTTGCTGTCCAAAAGGCATCAATTCCTTTCCGACAAGCTGCCTCAGACAACACAATGGTAGTTTTCTACCACAACAAACAGGGTGGCAGAAGGTCTGCATCCCTAGTGCATTTGACTATCCGCATATGGGACTGGTGCATTAATAGAGACATAACTCTGGTTACCATCCACGTGGCAGGAGTGCAGAATACCATGGCAGATGCCCTCAGCCTAGCACCATTCCGACTACACAAATGGGAACTCAGTGCAGAGATCAGGAACAACATCTTTTCTGTCTGGAGCAAACCATCCACTGACCTTTTTGCAGTGGAAGACAATGCAGCATACAACACCTACTGCTCATGGACTGGGATCAGTTGAAATCCTCTTGGAGATGCTTTCCTCAGTCCATGGAAGGGGACTCTATTCTACATGTTTCCACCCTTCCCTCTTACTATGAGAGTAATCGCAAAAATCAGAACAGATGGGACTCGTTGCATCTTCATAACCATCAATCCATGGATGCTCTCATGGAAGGTCTCATTTCTTAGTGGCTACTCACTTCAGCCCAGAGATCAAGTGAGCTCTGCGCTCTGTGAATAAACTCTCCATACCTGACTTTCCACACAGAAGACTAGACCAGATCTTCCTTCCAAAGGCCTTCTTGGTCTTTCACTTAAATCAAGAGGCTGTACTCTCAGACTTTTTCCTAGCCCTTTCTACACTGATTGAAAAAACATTATATATGCTTAACGTATGAAGGACACAAGTGAGCTACAGGTCCTAAATGGAGTTGATATAACAAACCAAAAAGACTCTTCATAAAATATGCTGACCATTCCAAAGGTGAACTGATTGGTTCACAATGTTTAACCCACTGGATTGTGGAGAAGATTAAACTAGCTTGCCAGCTGGTGCACATAGAATTACCACACTAGTTCACTGGCATGGATCTTTAAAAGTGACTTACTACTCCCTCACTTTATTATTAGAGAACTTCTGAAGTTCAGTGCCTGCTTTATTACATTCAAAACACTTTAGTCCATTCTGAAATAATCTCAATGGGTCTGTGTATAAGGGCAGAGCTGGCTGAGCATTTGTTGAGTTTCCAATTCCAGTTACCGATAGAACACAAAGCTTATGTGGAAGTGAGGACAAATGTGTTTTTTGAGGTGTTAAAGAGTTCATTGGAGAAGGTGAAAACATTTTGTCTAAGGAAATGGGTTTCTGTGACTGTCTCTAAGGAACTACATGGCAACTGATGACGTCATCAAATGCATTGCATAACTCCCTAGAGATAGCCATGACTATCTCTAGCGAAAAGCCATGTTTGTCCCTTGTAAAAAGCCATTAATATTTTTGGGAAACTATTCAGTCAATACATGTTGATCGTAACCAGAGACTACATGATATAAAAGAAGTGCATTAATAACATTGACAGTGTTTAATAACAATTCTGTTTTAATTTGTTCTGTTTTAGTCATTTTAATTATATTCTTGCTTTGAATGTAGATGTGGAAAAAAGCAGCCCATGAATAAGCTAAATACAAACCTGTTTGGGCTGCAATCCCTTTAGTGTAATTCCTTGTAATCAAGTATTATGTAGAGCTTGTGTGGCCATTTTTGTTGGAAAGATGCAACATTACTATTCTGTTCTTTAGCATGTCACAAGACTCCAATTATGCATGACTGTTTGGTGGTTGGTGTGCTATAACTGTGCCTGTAACTAAGGCATATTTTCTTACTGCATTTAGGGACAGAATGATCTGGTAAGATGTTTTGCACCTGTTCGGGATCCTAAAAATGATCAGGAGAGTCATGAAATTGAAAATGAATGTCTGGGCATGGCTGTACTAGCAATCACCCATTATGCAATTAAAAAAAACCTGAGATTGCCAGAACTTCCCAGGGACATCAGGTGAGTAAGAATTAGTTGTGTGTTGTACCACAGAAACATATCTATTCTGATGGTGGAGGCAAGTGTATCAGAATTAGACCATGTATAGGATATGGATTATTTTTCTTTTTTTTTTATACAACTTTTTATTAATTTTCAAAGCTGTACTAAAACATCCATTATCACAAACATTGAAACGACTGAGTCAGCCACTTACTACGCATCTTTTAACATTCTGTGATCATTTCAGATTCATTTAAAAAGTCTGGAAAAAAAAAAACCTTTTGGATCTAAGCTAGGTCCCATTTCTCCAGCCAATAATAAACAAAAGTCCAACATTTGATAGAAGTCACTATCTTCTTTCTCCTTCTGTAATAGAATCAGTTCATCCATTTCTTATAAAGTCTTGTTCTTCATATTAGAAGAAAGACTCTCCAAGTTTTGTAAAAGTCAGTATCTTCTTTCTTTTTTAATAAAAATTTCAGCCTGACCAACTCTACACAGTTCCAAATCTTTTCATTTTTCTAGTATTAAACAAATAGACTCCTCCTTATAATAATTACAAATATGATCAAATGCATTTTTGCTTACAAATATTCTAATCTAATATCTACTAAAAAAAGAAAGAAAAATAAAAGGGAGGTTCATGTTCACATGTCTAACATACATTCATCTTCTTTAAGGACATCGATTATTTTTCTCTTACTGACAATAGAGATGAAAATTACGTTTTACCAATATTACTTTCAGCTCTTGTATGGACCGTTAGAAGATGCTTGAGATCTAATGAATGTTCAAATACTGTTCTTTTTAAATTAAAATCTGGGGTTTTTTTTCAGTCTCCCTTACTTTCATGTAGGTATGTACAAACTCTTGCAAACCACAATAGTTTGCATAAACAAATTCAAAATACAGGGTGTTTCAAATATTACAGCCTAACTATGGTTCACCAAGCAGTCAAACCTGAACCAAAACCAAAGACATACTTTTTGTTTGTTTTTAAACCAAGACAGTAATCTGAAGGTTCATTTTGAGCTGGCTAAGAGTTGCCAGTTAGGAAGAAATTAAGAAAAAAAGTGTATATACACTGGCTTCACTAGGAGCAAAAAGAATCAGAACAAATCCATAAAGTAAAACCAACACATGGAAGGATTTATATGTTTGGGTTTTGTCCAGAAATTTGTACTTTGCCATCTTCAGGATTGACAGGCCTTGAAGGCATCAGGAAGAAATTGGACTGGAGGATTTATTCTCTTTAATGCAGAAAAAATTGTACTGAAAATAAAATGTTAAAGAAGCAGATAGTGTTCTGAAGGTGGGGACTTCAAATCAGTTCCTTTGTCATGATCAGATTACAGCTTGTTGAGATTAAGACTGAGATGAATTGTCCTCTGGAGGTGTGGGGTACCAATTAAAATGGCCTGCCCTGGAGGTTAATTGATCCAGATGGTTTCCAGAGGGCTCTGGAGGATTTTCTGACTTAGCAGTTCTGTCAAATCCCTTGTTTACCTCTGGAGTATAGAGATGACCCAGGTGGTTAACAAGAACACTCCCGAGCACCCTCACTGTATTAACGCTTGCATGGTTCCATGATAATTCCTGGAGGTGGGAGCAATAAAACAAAACAGGAAACAACTAGAGTGCAGATGTAGTGGAACTCCTAATGGATGTAACTGAGTACTGCTATAATCAGGTATTTGTGGGGGAGGGGGATGAGGGCAGCTAAGAAACACTCATCTTACTGTCTTCTGTTTGACAGTCTGTGGAGCTCTTTAAGTTCATCCTGGGCCAGTTACATCCTGACCCTAAGAACATCTTAGACCATCTGAGGCCTGCAGTAATATATTTGCTAGGCACTTCCAAGATAAAAGTGCATGCCATCCTCCAGTATTGTAGTAGTTGAATCAATTGTTTACCTAGAGCACAGCCTTGTCCAGTTTTATTGGTTGAGTTTCAGTTGGTTCAGCTCAAGGAAGTTGACAAGTTGCTTTGATTGTGGGCTCTCCTGTACTGGAGGCATTCAGGAGGCCAGTCTGTCAGGAATGTTTTAACTGGAGATCTGGCATTGAGAAGGGGACTGGACCCAATGACTTAATAGGTCACTTCCAACTTTATTATCCTGTGATACTATCTATCCATACATACATACATACATACATACACTGGTCCATAGCCAAAGCTCTACAGGCAGTTTACAATAGTCCATTAAGCAAGACACTAAAATGCAATAAAATATCATTAAACCAGAGAAACTTTAACAAGATCAAAACAGCTAAAACAACAACAAATGACTCTGTAAAAACATCTGGGATGGGTAATCTCTTAAAACCCCTGGGTATCCAAGAAAGTCTTTCAAGGATCAGCATAAAGAGCTGTCCTAACCTCTTAGGCAGGCTGCAATGGGGAGATTTTTCCACACATGAGGATCCATCGAAGAGAAAGCTGTCCCGCTTGTTGCCATTCTTTGAGCCTCTCTCAGAGTAGGCAGTCAGAGGAAGCCCCAGAGGTTGAGCATAGTGTGCAAGTAGATTGTGGTTGAGAGAGGTATTCTAAGAGGTAGTATGGTTACAAGCTATGTAAGTCTCTATAGAATAAAACCAGCATTTTGAATTGAGCCCAGATGTATACAGGCAGTCAATGAAAACATGCCAGAACTGGTCTTACGTGTTCAGACCTGTGGTTCCAGCTATTAAGCTGGCTGCCACATTCTTCACAAGCTGCAGCAATCTTGTCAACCATCCAATTCCACAGAAGTACCAGCCATATCAGTTGTAAAATCCCCAGTGCCTGCTGGAAACCATTCGGATCCATTAGCCTCCAGGGACAGACCATCTGAATAGTTCCCACACCCTTGTGAAGGGGAAATGAGCCATCAATCTAAATCTTAGCACTGATCTAGCCATTACAAAGGGGTAAGGTCAGCCATCTCATTCATTATGAGGAAACATCATGGATGGGGGAGGTTTTATGTTGCTCTGATCCAACATTTAAAAGCAAATCTAGAAACTTGAGGGCAGACTGATGTCACAACCATTAAACCTGCAGTTGGAAGGAAGACCAGAACATGGCAGAGCCATGTACTGTCTGGGATGCATTCCCCTTACTTGGCCAATCTTCCTCTCAGCACCCGGTTTTCATCTACTCATCACTATGGTGATTGGGATCCCACCATCTTTCCACTTGGCATGATATCCTTCCTTCCAGGCACAGTCCTATGCATAGACCCACATAAGCAAGGGGCAGGTGAAGCACTTATCCTGTGGACATTTCAAAGAGCAGACCAAAGGAGCACTCCCCTTTCATGTTGTCCTATTTGGAGACGTACTTGCCAGGACAGCCCCTTGGTGGCAGCCCTCTGCCCAGCAGAAGGACTGTTTACATTCCCAGGAGGCTGATGGATTGCCAAGTCAGGTGAATTCACTCTGCAGTGATGGGCGTGGATGTGATTGTGAAGGTAGTTGGAAGATGGTTGGAAACTTGCAGCAGGTCTTAAAGTGCAGCAGTCTTCTTTCTTAATTGTCCCCAAGCATCCTCACCAGGCCTGAGTCTTCCAAGGCCAATTCAAGGTGTTAATTTTAACCTATAAAGTCACACATAGCTTGAAACCACAATAGCTACTCTTTTTAGCTGTTTGGTTGTAAAAATGTGGCTTTAAATATAGTTGTAATTTTTAATGTAATTCTATGTTGTATTCTATATTGAATTTTTATTTTATTTACTAAAGTTGTTCACTGCCCAAAGAACATCAGCTGTTGGGTGGTATAAAATGCTCTCACTCTGTGTGTGCGGTTGTGAGCACGTGCTTTATTTGCTCTTAGGAACAGGAAAAAGGGTAACAGGAACAATAGGCTATGGGTGGACTATAATCAAGCTGAGGGCATGCTTAGAGAATCACCTGTGAGAGCCTCAGTGCTTTCATTTTTCATCAGCCCTGGAAACAATACTTTGCTAATTTGATCATAATAAATCACAATCAAGCTTTGAAAATATGATTTTGTGAGTCACTTGAATTGAGTCACTGTTAATCTTTATCACAAGGATGTTTTGAGTAAGAGTGAGGCATTTAATGCCTTTAGTTTCCTTTGCATAAATAACATATATATGTTCTCTAAGTTTTGCTTGTTTAGACTAACTTTGCATAGAGTTACAGGTAGAAATATTGGAAAAATCTGTAATGATTCAAATAAGTTTGGATTTCTCTGAATCTGAACTTCAGATTCCCCAGTGTACTGGCTTTTTTAAAAGGTCATCTGATCTTATAGACCTGCTTTTCATTGGGAAGCATTTTGTACGAAGTGCACTTGGCGAATTTACACAAGTGCATAGTAGGACCTATGTGAATCAGCATAAATAGAACAAACTTATTGTAAAAATAATTCCACTACCATAAGTGAGCAGACAGTAGAATACAATATGCCTCATAATCTGCAAAACACTGACAGAATGGATTTAACAAAGTTTACATCACTAGACAGCCATGTATTAATTTTTTTTCAAAAAATCTTGTATGAGGGCATCTTTTCTACCAAAGACCATTTTAGGATACAAAATAAAAGCACACCATGAATTCTAGGTATCCCTTTGTTATTAAATTGTCCATGGTGTGAAAAAATAAGTATATTTTGAGGAGAGGTTATTGAGCAAAAACTATTGGACATTGCCCTTATATTTGTGAATACATTGCACCCTGAAATCTCACATTTGTCTTTTTGTTTATTCTTCCAAAGAGATTTTCTTTCAAATCTTTCCTGTTATACCTTGGTTTTCATGAAATAGCCCCTCTGGCAATGTAGAAGAAAATAGATTGACAGAGGCAATAATACACATTTTTCTGTCTTTCATTCTTTCTAGTTATAAAAGGTATATTCCTGAAACTTTGAGCAAAACAATTAGACAGAGAAACATCTTAACCAGAATACGGATAAACAATGTTTTCAAGGATTTCCTTAAGGAATTCAACAATAAGACCATTTGTGACAGCAGTGTTTCTCCACATGATCTGAAGGTGAAATACTTGTCCACAATGGAAACATTAACAAAGCATTATGGAGCAGAAATCTTCGACGCTGCCTCATTGCATGTTTCATTTGAGAATGAGAAGAACTGTAACCTGGAAGACTCTACAGACATCCCAAATTATGAAGTGATGGTAACAGGCAATCATGGAATTGAATGGCGGCTCAAATCATATGTAAGTATCATGGAGTACGTACATGAGTGATATGAAAGCAAATTTGAATCAGACTAACTTAATTTAATATTCCTGATTTTAAACATATTTTCTAAGGTGGCTTATTTATTTATTCATTAAAACATTTATATGCCGCCCCATCGCAACAAAGCCTCAGGGCGGCTCACAACATATTAAAATACAATAGAACATTTAAAACCTTTCTATCTGTCCCTCCCCCCCGGTGCATCTCGGCAAACTTAAAATATGCCCAACTTAAATACAAAAACATAAAAAATAAACCACGTGATTTAAATAAATAAACACAACCTATAAACAAATACTAATCCTAATTAAACAATACATAAATAAATAATAAACTATAAACCAAATAGACAAACTAACAATTAAAATACGATTTGAATAAAAAGGTCTTCGCCTGGCGCCGAAAAACAAATAACGACGGCGCCAGGCAAACCTCTCTGGGGAGTGCATTCCATCATTGGGGCACCACCGCCGTGAAAGCCCTCCTCCGGGTACTTACCCTCTTCATCTCCTTCACTGAGGGTTCTCGGAGGAGGACCTCTGTTTCAGATCTCAGAGGGCGGGAGGGCAAATAAGGGCGCAAGCGGTCCATTAGGTATCCAGGTCCCAAGCCGTTTAGGACTTTATAAGTCAAAACCAACACCTTGAATTGGGCCCGGACTTCAATTGGGAGCCAGTGGAGCTGACGGAGGACTGGGGTTATATGAGAATAACGCCCAGTCCCCGTCAGCAACCTGGCAGCTCTATTCTGCACCAACTGAAGTATCCGGACCGTCTTTAAGGGCAGCCCCACGTAGAGGGCGTTGCAGAAATCTAGTCGTAAGGTTCAGCTTCATGAGACTATTTAATATATTTAGGTTTTGGAAGTGTTTAACAGAATCTGAATTGGGAGGGGAATGGTACCAAGCTCTGTGAGGGAGGGAAGACATAGTTGACATGTAATGCAACATCTGTTTTTGCACAACATGACAATCTATCATAGGTAACCACCCATGGTGGGTTATTGTGCCATCCTAACCCAAACTGCTTCTTTCAGGATGGCTTATTTTGGGGAAAGCAAGCCATCCTGATAGGTTACTGGCCTGTCATACTGGGATGTTGTATTGTCTGAATCTGGGAGACAGATTTTATCATGGGTTACAGAGATTGACTAGTGAGCTGCATAAGAAGACCAACACCTCCCCCCACCCCACTTGCACTGTTCTGCACAATGCTTCACTTTTGCTGTTGTTCTTGACCACCGCTCCAATCCATGCCCAGGTAGCACTTTGGAGCTACTTGGTTCATCACCCTTTTAAAAATGCTTTGGCCCCAGAAATTTGTGCAAGTCTGTCATTTTTTAATTCTTAATAATTTTTGTCAGTGATACAGGGACAAGCAGGGACACTACTGTGCACGTCTAGCTGTCTGTGTAGTCTTGCCTTATAAGTTTTGCTTTCCAAGGAAGTGAAGTAGATGACAGGCTGAGAAGACAGGACTGCATATAGGTTAATAAATGAAAGCTTGCAAACTGCCAACTGAACAGTAAAAGGGAAAGAATAGGTGCACTAAAAGGAAGAGGTGACCCCCTAGGTGCTGAACTATTCAGCAGTGTTGAAATGACACTTTCAACACTTCACAGTGTCCTGCTGCTCTGGAAATTGGAAATTTTAATATCCCTCTCCTTTTCAAGCCTGTTTTTCAGTGCATTTACTCCCATGGTTATTGTGGTTCCTTGTCAGTTCTCTCAACCCTTTCTAGAGCAGCTGAAGACTCAAGGAATTGTTGAAAAGGTGGAAAACAATGAGAACTGTCAGTTCAATACTTAAAAGCCATTGGTAAGGGGATGAGATTGTTGCCACCCCCTTTTAGTGTACCTACGTTTGCTACTAGTGACAGATTTTATTTTCCTGGGCTCCAAGACCACCTCAGACAGGGGCTGCAGCCAAGAAATTAAAAGACGCTTGCTCCTTGGGAGGAAAGCTATGGCAAATCTGGACAGCATACTAAAAAGCAGAGACATCACCCTGCCGACAAAAGTTTGTATAGTCAGGGCTATGGTTTTCCCAGTTGCAATGCATGGCTGTGAAAGTTGAACCATAAGGAAGGCTGAGCGCCAAAGGATTGAGGCCTTTGAATTGTGGTGCTCGAGGAGACTTCTGCAAGTCCCTTAGACTCCAAGGAGATCAAACCAGTCAATCTTAGAGGAGATCAACCCTGACTGCTCTTTAGAAGGCCAGATACTGAAGATGAAACTCAAATACTTTGGCCACCTAATGAGAAGGAAGGACTCACTGGAAAAGACCCTGATGCTGGGAAGAATTGATGACGAAAGAAGGGGACAGCAGAGGATGAGGTGACTAGATGAGATAACTGAAGCAGTCGGTGTGAGCTTAGGTGGACTCTGGGGGATGGTAGAGGACACTTGTAAATGGACAAGACCAACAGATGAAAAACACAGTTGTACAGTTATCAGATGGCAAAAATATGACCTCAATTGTGCTTTTTTGAAACAGAGCAGAGCAGAACAGAACAGAACAGAATAGAATGCAGCAACAAATGAAAACAGGTAGTGATTAAACCAAGGAGTGTGAATAGATGGGTTCTTTCACAAAGAACATTGGAATATTGATTGTTGGAGGACTATGGGGGAAGGAGGGAGAAAACAAGCCACAGTGAGCCTGATAGTCTTCCAGGTAATACATGGAAGGTTTGCCAGGTTTGGCAGGCAATACATGGAAGGTTTGCCAGGTTTTTCCTGGCACAGCTCACACTACTTAGCTTATTCATAGGGTGCCTTAGTGTGCTGTGAGAATGTGCCCAACATTTGATGTGCTCTTAATCTCTGCTTTCTGTAAATAATCTGCAATCATCCTGTCATAGACTGTGAGAGTAATATCTGAACCCAGACTTTTTGTGAACTAAAATATAAAATTAATTGATCTGATGCATAGATTAAGTACTAGGAATATTTATCTATATAGCATTGTTCATTTCAAAAACAGCAACATCTGAGACTTCAAAATTTCAAATAAATTTGCGGTCAATCCACATCCATGATCACACAGAAAAGTAAGCTTATCCTGGCTTTCTGTGAAGGAGCAGCATGCTTATGCATGCAACATGTTCATTCCCTTTAGTTAAATAAAATAAATTAGAAGGGGATAAGTTTGTTGTTCACTTATATATCCTGAGTAATTTGGGATCAACCAATCAAGTGGTTTTTTACCCACTTGTGCAAAGGAAGGCCAAATGGATCAACAGAAAATCAAACTAATGTATAATCCTAGTTTATTGTTATAGGCAAACACAGCTAGTTACTGTAATTTAATTTGTACTTATATATATAAACATACTTGGTATCAAAATAATATTTTCTTAAGTACATAAAATATTTTCAGAGTCAAACCTTATGGTTAAAGTTCAAACAGTGGACATTTTTTAATTTTTCTTTCGATGGATTTGTGAAAAAGATCAGGAGCTAAACACCACTGAGTATTCATTTATACAAGTGTGCATTTACAAACATGCTCATATCATCATCTAAAATATTTGCTTGAACACTTAACCCTGTGCAGAGCAGGAAAATCCACCTTTACTTTATCAGTAGACTTTTTAAAAATCCCTCTAGCATTTAATTTAATTTCACTCTTATAATTCATTGTTCTCATACTAATCTTCGTATGCCTTCTGTCCATGTTGTTCTTATGAGCTGCCAAGTCTTCTCTGACTTACATCAACCCTGAATGAAAGCCCTCCAAAATGTCCTACCCATGGCAGCTCTGTTCAGCTGTGGCTTCCTTTATGAATTCAGTCCATCTCATAATTAGTCTTGCCTTTTGTCCTCTGCCTTTGATGCTCCCTAACATGATTGCCTTCTCCAGTGAGTGTTGCCTTCTCATGATATACCAGCCTCAGTTTTGTCATTTTTGCTTGAGGGCCAGCTCCAGCTTGATTTGATCTAGGACCTATTTGTTTGTCTTTCTGGCAATCCAGGGTATTTGCAAAGCTCTCCTCTAGCACTATATCTCAAACACATGAGTTTCTTCCTGTCAACTTTCTTCATTGTCCTGTTTTCACACAGATACTTTGTGATTGGAAATAGTTTCAATGATCTTGATCTTTTATTCCAATTCTGCAGCCTGCCTCTCCTCTTCCTATCTCTTAATCTCTGTTCATTTGTGTCAATCAGGTTACACAGAGTGAGAAAGAAAAGCATAAAATGAAGAAGAAAAAAACAGACAGTAAAGTCAAGAAAAATGAAGGAAAAAATAAGAGGGAGGAATGGAAAATTTTTTCTTACTTTCCTGAAATTACTCACCTTGTGATCAAGAAGTCCATCATCTGCATCTACAAGCAAGATAACAAAAGGATGGTAAATGTTTTAAATCCTTTAAATATTTTATATGCTTACATTACGTGCTGCTGATTATATAAATAGCATTCCCTTTATTGTATGCCCTTACTAACATACACTAAGACCATTACTTCATAATAATCATGCACTGAAAGACTGGGAGACATGTTGTCTTCTTGCACTGGCAGTGTGAATATGTATGTTAAATGTACAGTGTGCCTGCCACATATGGGGTGGCTGCAAATCTCTCTTCATGCACAGTACTGCCTTTTTTGAGCAGTAGTTGACCTCTGCTTCCCCACTCCTATAGGCATATTTTTATAATGTAGATAAAGTAAAAATGTTAAAGTTCACAATGCTGTGTTAACATTTACTAATCCCTTTAAGATGTAAAAAGACCCTTGTTCATCTAAACTTTTGGATATGTTTAGCTCAAGTAGGAACTTGTCTTTTTTTAAGAGCAGTGGAATTTTAGCACTGCAAAGTACATTTATTTATTTAAAGTTTTTGTATGCCGTCCCCTTGCTATATAACCTTGGGATGGCTCACACAAGATGCACATCATATCCATGCATATCTGTATATGTGGTCATCTAAAACATTGGAGGAAGATGTTACCAATACAATGGAACAGTTCAGGTATTCATGTTATTTCATTAAGGCTGCAATCCTGTGTAGATTACTTGGAAATAAGAACTTCTGAAACCAATAAGACTTGCTTCTGATTAGAAAGAGATAAGATTTAGATTGTTCACATCCAGAAGCTTTGGTTTCTGTATTGAACCAAAACTGAGAAGTTGTGATTCAAGTTCAGCAGTTCTAGATAAAGAGAAGATGTACATGTTTGGACAATTATCTAGGTCTAGAAATGGTGTTTCCCATTTTATCAGGCCCTGAGTTATCTTCTTGTGGCAGTGGACATGAGAAAAGCTTTCCAAGTTTATGTTTGATTTTTCTGTTTCAGGAAAACTGTGGGTAAGAAAGGATATACTTTTATAATAATTAAAATTCTGGACAGAATAAAAGTAAATTGATTTCTAAATGTTGACTGCTATTTCTTAAATGAAGTAAAATAATTATTTTTCTTTTCTAGGAATTTAAACTGTCTTCACATGAGGAAGCCTTGTCATTTGCTGCCTTGATAGATGGCTACTTCAGGCTTACCGCAGATGCCCATCACTATCTGTGTACAGATGTTGCACCTCCCTTGATAAAACACAACATTAAAAATGGCTGCCATGGCCCAATTTGGTTAGTTAATGTCCTTTGAGCACTCTGTCTTTTAAAGAAATGATCTTTATCTAAATAATGTGCATCTTTCTTCTCACAGATCTTACTTTTGACTTTGCAGAATAGTTACAACTTGAATGCTTATGTCTTTTAAAAAACTAAAACCTGATGATGTGAAACTACATGTAAAGGAAACATAACTGCTTCATCCATTTCAAATTGTTCTTAAAGCATAGATTCTCTGGCATATTGTGGTATGTTGTGCCCATATTCAGTCCCACTGGTTAACCTAATATTATGAAAGCTCTAAAGCAAACACCAAAACATGCATTTAGGGCCTCTGAATAAGCATTCTGTTCTTTTGTTGTGGGAAATTATCTTTAGGTAGTACAAATTGATTCTTAGAAAAATTTATGTTATTCTGAGAATCCTCAGTTTGTGCAGGAGCTACATGTGCACATCTGAGTAAGCTGTGTAAGTTGCCCACAGTCTTTTCCCTTTTTAAAACCATTTATCTCTTGGATGCTTCCTTTAGTAATTAATCAAAACATTTAACATTTTGTAAATGAGTATTACAAAGCTTTAGTTAATTCACAGAATTTGAGTTTGTACCTGAAGTCCAGTTTTTGAGATCGTTTTGGGTCATAAAAATAGTTTTTCATAATTTAGATTTCTCACTTAAAACTCTGTCCTTTAATTCTTATAGATTCCTGTTTAAAATACATATTTCATTTTTCCCATACTTTGTAATTCCCACACACTTGTCAAAGTGTATTCATAATGTGTTTGTATGTTAAACTACTATCGAAGATTTTCTTTTCAAAGAGATATTGGATTATCTTACATAACTACTCATATTCTAAATACTTTCAGCACAGAATATGCCATCAACAAGCTGAAACAGGAAGGCAATGAGGAAGGGATGTATATCTTGAGGTGGAGTTGCACAGACTTTAATAGTATCCTCTTGACTGTAATATGTAATGAATACTCACAGGTATGGTGGAATTTTATCAGTTGTGGGCCTAGTGATTTTATCTGTAAAGATTATCTTTTGATCTATAGAAGGTAATGTTTGAGGTATAGAATTGAGAAGTAATTGTAGTTGTCTTTAACAGTTCCAGATTTTATGCTTAGGAAAATCCAGTGCTAATCCTTCCCAATTACTTATGAGAGCCTGTAAGATGGACCCAGCTGAGTCTACTGCGATTCCCCCTCCCTGCAAGTGCAAGAGGCCAGCTAGCCCCCTATCTAGTGCCAGGAAGACAGACCTTTCATCTGATCTTCCTGGTGGGGCCTGCTTGTTCTGCCTCATTGTGGGAGGCATACCTTTTGAGATTTGTGCAGTAGGAGCAATTAAAAAACCCCACTCAGATTCCAGGTCTCATAGCACCACTGGTCAAAGAAGAGCATCTAGTCCAAACCTCCTGCCTGCCATTACATAGGTTGTGTACCCAGAGGCTGCCACATGGGAACTTCTTCCTGTGGCTGCCTTGGTGGCCCAGAGTAGAGCAACTGCCTTACTCATCCTGATCCTGGTTCCAAGGTTCCCCACCTGGAACCTGAACATGGCTCTTAGGACTCTAACTGAAGCCCCTTTGAAGCCCCCTTCTTCTTGTCTTTAGTAGTATCTGATTTCTTGACTAAAGTATGAATTTGCATATTTAGTACTGAGTAGATCTGAATTCCTCTGACTGTCATAGCACCTCTGCAAATTATACAACATTTTTACATTTAAGATGGATGGCAAAATTCTCCTTTGTGATCTCTGTGCATCACAGATATGGATGCTGCTTCTGCTCAGTGCCTTTGTTCAGGAAAATTCTCCTAGCTAAGTGTAGAATTTTTGGCTAGAGGCCTGCCTTTCTACTCCTAATATAAATAGGTGGGGCTTTGCCCTTTGTCAGTTCACTTTCAACCACTATTTTCATTGTGCCACGGATTTCTTTCTAGCTTCAACTTTTACCCCCTCTTTTCCTCACCTCTATCATCCTTACATTTATTCCCTTAAAACAGGCAGGCAGAGAGACAGACAAAACCTGTCTATCATCAGTCTATACCTCAGCTTCTCCCTCGGCATTCTGTCATTCTTTCTTTGCCTCAACCTTACCTTCATAGAAACATAGAAACAGAGCGAGTCAGAAGGGGCCTCCTGGGCCATCTAGTCTGACCTCCGGCACCAGCCGGCTCCGCTCATGACATGCCCACCATGTGCATGTCCAGCCTTCATTATTATACTCAATCGTTCAGAAACCAGCTTTTCAAAAGTGTGCAAATTGTGGTGTGAAACTGCCATCCACAGATGGGTATTCTTTCTGCTTGCTGTGCTTTCATGAGGGACACTGCATTGATAAGTGTCCTCACTGCCAGGCCTACACGAAGGAGGCCTGAAAGAACAGGGAAGGCTATTTAAAGATGGAGCTCTGGGACAAAGCCTTGGAGGCAATGTGGAACATCTGCCTCTGCTCAAATTGTGCTAAAGCACACCCTGTTCGCAAGCAAACTGTCTCAAAACTATTGACATCAGCTCCTAAATAGCCATCTTCCTCCAGCTCCCCCAAAAAAGCATAAGGAGAAGAAGTACTTTAAGGCCAAAGAGTTCAGGCAGGCCAAAAGAGCAGGCAAGGACAAGCCCAAGAAAAAGCAAAGTCACCTCACTCATCCTGCCATTCACTCCAGCAATTACGACAAAGCCTTGCCTCCAATCCGAGCATCTCTAATTCTGTCCATTCTGACAACACCATCCCAATCGGAACCACAGCACATCCCAACAGAGACAGCCCCTCTTTGTCTTCCTTCTCAAAAGGGGAGATCCAGGACTCCAGCTCAATCACTGGGCCTACCTCCATTGCCAGACTGGTCGATACCAACACCAAGAAGGGAGACGCAGCTCGCACTTCCTCCAACTCCGTGCCCGTATGGATTAGTGTCTCCCAATCCATCATGAGTATTGACCCACCCATCCATTAGTAGCCTCGAAGCTCAACCTACCAACCCAAGGCGTCCTCAACACCAATGCCAACATTTGGACCAAGCTCCATACAGTTCAGCACAGCCTCCCCCATCAAGAAGACAGGCCAATGAATGGGGATCACTCATGCCATCAGCCAGTTCATCCTCCTCTCACATATGCCTCTTACTCTGAATCACATCCAGAGACCGAAGAGGCCATCTTCACCTCACCAGACAATGTGGTCTCATTGTAGGACCTGGGATCACTAGGAGAGAGTTTGGACCATTATTTGGAACAGGTCCTTCCTATGGCCACATCACTGGGAATTCAGGCTCAGCATATCACTGAACCTGAAGAAGTCATGGTTTATTATGTGATCCCTGCAGGGGACTCTGTTCCAGTGGCAATTCCTCTCATTCGGACACTACAGCGGGCAATGAGAGAACTGTGGGAACTACCTACCCAGCTCCATTCTGCCTCATGGCACCTGGAGGGGATGTACAGAGTCCAGGAATGGGATGTACCCTTTCAGCTGCATCACCTGCAACCAAACTCTATAATTGTTGAAGTCATGCAAGGACGCCAGCAATGCGAAAATCTACTCCAAAGGATCATGAGGGACACCACCTTGACAGGATGGCCTACCATATCTATTCTGCCATGAGACTTGGACCTCTGCATATCTAATTACAAGGCTATGATGGGAAGGTACCAAGTCTTCCCTTGGCAGAAAATTGAGTTTCTGACTGCCTTTCTCCTGGACCAACAATGACACCTAGCCGGAGTCTTCATTGGAGAAGCCATATAACTATCAAACCAGCAGATCGCAATGGTGCGCCATCATGTTGGTTGCGATTCCAGGAGAGAGATCAGCATGGGAGTGGTTCACAGACACATGTGGCTTTGAGTGGCCAACCTCTTGCAAGAGACCTGATCAAGAATGGAAAACATGCCATTTGATGGGGAAAGGCCTGTTCCATTCAAGGACTGACAAATGCCTAGACTCTTCAAAAATTCAGGATGATGGCTCAACAGATGGGTTTTGGCTCCAACCAGTCAAGATCACGTAAGTGCCCATGGGCCTGCTCTTCAGAGTACAGCAGTACCTCGGCTCACAAATGCCTCAGTTCATGACCAAATTGGGTCGCAAACAGAAATTTCAGAAAAAAATTGCCTCAGGTCGCAAACTCCACATCAGGTGATGATCGCGATTGCGCCCATCTTCCCTGCATGGGTGCAATCGCAGTTGTGCTCGGGGGAAGGGGGAGATGGCTGCGATCACACCTGTGTTCCCTATCTGAGCGTGACTGTGATTGCACCTGTCTATGGCTGCAATCATGGTTACACTCGTGCAGGGAACACAGGTGCGATCAAGGTTATGCTTGGGGTGCGGGGGGAGATGGCCACGATCTTTGCTGTTCTTTGTCACTTTGGGTTATGCAGTGCGGGGAAAAACAAGTGACTATAGACAGATTTTTCACCAAAATTGACCCTGCAGCTAAGACACAAAGAGGAAACCCCCGAAAGAGATCTCCCCAATGTCCTTATGGAGGGGGACTTTCCCTCAAAACAATAACCTCCCCCCTCACCTAGGTTAGTGTTCTCCACTGTACTGTACAGTACTTTGTTGTTCTTTGTTATGTTGTTGTGCTTTGTCACTTTTTTCACATTTTTCTGATTAAAAAAAATAGTCACAGAACTACAAAAATAGTTACCTTATTTACATTGAACCTTATGGGGAAATTTGACTTGGCTCATGACCAATTTGGGTCGCAACCAGAGTTGTGGAACAGATTTAAGTTTGTGACCCAAGGTATTACTGTACTGACCTTACCAATTGAGCCAGCTGAATTACTTTCTCAAGTGCCAACAATATGAACAACATCCACCAAGCTGACAATGCTGCAATTATACTACCCATTTCCAACAATCTAAAAAAAGGCTAGATACTGAAAAGAGACAACATTGTTGGGTAACGCAAACCAGTTCTACTCTCACTTCACCATTCCCATTTGATGACTTACTCAAATACCATCTTCCCATCTGGGGATCCATCACATCTGACCAGTGGCTACTATTGATTATAGAACACAGATATAAAATCAGGTTTGTTACCTTGCCCCCTCTCGGAATGGTCTGGAGAGCTCCCTCTTCTCCAGCATTAAAAGAAGTTAAGACCTTACTAGCAAAAGATGTGATCCAACCAGTTGACCTGTCTGAGAGACAGCACTCTTTCTTTCTTTCTTTCTTTCTTTCTTTCTTTCTTTCTTTCTTTCTTTCTGTCTGTCTGTCTGTCTGTCTGTCTGTCTGTCTGTCTGTCTTTCTTAGGGTTTTTTTTTTAAATTTGGAAGCAAAACAATTATAATAAACAGAGCAAGCTGAAATAGACAAAATTGTCAAGGGAATTTGATACAGATCCAACTAGCCCTTGGAATCTATCCATCAACAGTCCATAAAAATGTAACACACACAAAAATCCTTAATCTATACAACAACAACAACAACAACAACAACAGATCTTCCAATCACTTCAGATCCTCCGCAGCTTTCCCTATCTTTTTAAACACCTCAAATCCACTTATCATGCTGCACATTCCTCTAACAGTCTTCTAAACAGCACACTCCACCAATCTATTTCTCCATTCTTCAGTTATTGAGGGCTCTGGTGATCTCCATCCAGAACCAGTTGCAATTCTAACTCTTGACATATTCCCTGAAAGGCTCTCTGACACTATATTTTTAAGACTCATGAAAAACTGCTTTGATTCTCTTAAAAGAAAAATTCAGTGAATTAATATTAGTTGATAATATCTTCATTCTGTCTGTAAAACTCAATCTAAAGAGCTCAGGTGACTATCTCTTTTCAGATCTGTCATCAGCTTTCCAGCATCCCATTCAGATGTCCTCCTTCTCTGCTCTTTCATACTTCCACTTCTCACATTTCTTCATACCTATAAGTAAACTACAATTTGACAGTACAGCTTAAAGCAGAAAAGTTAGGGGAGAAGAGTCAAGAAAGGAGGAAAGAAAGGGAAAAAAGCAAGGAAAAGATAAGAGGAGAAAAAGGACAAAAGATGAAAGTGGATAATGCTAGTTAGTCAGCCTTCTATCAATATTAGAATTATTAGTCCTATCTCTATTAAAATATTAGTTTGAATTAGTTTGTTAAGAAGAGGCAGTGTTCTAACTTTCATAGCAAGGGGCCTTGACTTCCAGTCTTCTCCAGGTCCAATAAAGCAGTGCTAATGGTCTTCTCATATATATCATGTGTGTTCTTTGTTCTTTAGGATTATTAATTTTTTATTCTTAATTGGGGCCAGGTCCAGCAAAATTTTTTTTAAAAACCCCCAAATCCCATCAGGGAGGTATAGTTGTTCCTTAGAGCAAATCATGTATAGTACAACAACAAAAAATCTCCCGGCTTGAGCAACCAGCAACTCCCTTGAATGCAGAGGTGAAATACCACATCTTCTCAAAGCGGGGCACCCTGGCTATTGAACTCTTTGCAACAGATGCCAGCACAGCTTGCACCATGTATTGCTCCTGAGCCAGCATGGGACAGAATTCTCTTGGGGTTGTGCTCCTCCTCCCCTGGAAAAGGATACTATTCTATGCCTTTCCACCCTTCCCTCATATTACCAGGATAATTGCAAAAATACAGAAGGTCTTGCAGTTTGTAACACCTTGGTGGCCAAGACAGCCTTGGTTCCCATCCATTCTACAACTATTGAATCAGACATTCTTATACTTACCGGAAATGTCAAACCTGATCTCTAGGAAATCCTAGATCCGGATGTCTGGAGACTACAGCTGACTGCCTAGTTGATCCATTAGTAGTGGAAACCACCATATTAGATCCACAAATACAACTTGTATTACTAGCAGTGCTATGTCCCAACACCAGATGGTTGTACTCAGATGAAACAGATTCAAGAGTTACACAACCAAACATGCCTTCAACCTGGCAATAATGCTGCTATACAAAATCCTAGAATTCCTTCACTCCCCACATCAGAATGGACTGAAACTGACTTCACAATCTGAACCCCCCCCCCGCCATCCGATCCCTGGTCCCCACCTGGAGTCTATGTGTGGTGTTACAAGCTTTCACAAAATCTCCCTTCAAACCACTCACATCCACAGAACTGTCTTCTTTCATGGAAAACCTTGTTTTTAGTAGCCATCACATTGGCACTAATAACAAGTAAATTATGTGCACTTAAGGTACATCAACTGTACCTGAGTTTTCACAAAGAAAAGGTAGTCCTGCAATTAGACACAGCATTCCTACTGAAGGTCTCCTTGACCTTTCCTTTAGGACATAATACTGCCAACTTTCTTTCCAACACCCTCGACACCAATTGAGAGATCATTACACACATTGGATATAAGGAAAGCACTCGCTTTCTACCATTTCTGTATGGCATTGATCTGCCAAACCAAAATATGCACACTATTCAAAGGGTGAAACAATTAGCCCACAACTTCTATCCCACTGGATAGTATCAAACTCGTGTACCAGTTGGCCAACCTTGACTTGCCAGAACATCGGAAAGCTGACTCCACCAGAGCGATATTGACAGTGCTACATGCAGCTTACCACTTTGTGAACTATGCAAGGCAGCAACCTGGTCAACACAGTCAGCGTTTCTATGCCACTACCAACCCAATGTCAAGGCAAGGCAAGACTGCTCCTTCAGTCAAGCTGTCCTCTCTGCCATTCTGAAAAGACGACACCTCCCACCACCTATATTAGTAAGCTTGCTAGTCACCCATATGTGATGCATAAAGACCATGAAGAAGAAAGTCAGATTGATTAGCTATAACTCTTTAAAATCACACAACCCACCTGCCAGACCTGCATTGGTGTCAGTGGTTTCCGACCAGCTCTTATTCCAGTAAAACCTTAGGCAAGCTAGCCAGCAAAACATCAGTCTCCAGCTGGACTGACAAAGGGTGGGAACCCAGCCTGTTTATGCTAGGAGCAGAGGGGTGGGACTTCTGTCAGAATTTCTAGGCTTAAATAGGAGAATCTTCCCAAACATAGGCACTGCGTAGGCACAGTACCCATATGTGTGAATGCGCAGATGACCACTTGAAGAATGACAGTTACAGGTAAGCAACCTTACTTTGTTAATAAACCTGTCTGTTCTGAATTCTGTGTAAGAGAAAAAAGCATATTCGCAATTTATGTGGAGACTTTCAGAGTCCCTTACTGTGACACAAAATACAATCAAATTGCTTTAGCAAATGTATGTTAGACCAATTGTGAGTATGATTTCATTGCATTCACTGGAATCTCTTCAGGAATAAATTTAGATCTATTATCTATTAGATCTATTTTATATGGTTCAGTTAAGAATGATTTCTTCTGTCTTTCTCCTATTCCTTCCCCACAGCAATTGCTGAATACTCCTAAACAGTACAAGAACTTCCAGATTGAAATTAAGAAAGATGGATGTCTTTTGCAGGGATCTGATAAATTTTTTCCCTC
This sequence comes from Varanus salvator macromaculatus, assembly GCA_023646645.1. NCBI lineage: Eukaryota > Metazoa > Chordata > Lepidosauria > Squamata > Varanidae > Varanus > Varanus salvator. The sequence goes on along the minus strand of JAIXND010000784.1, from coordinate 30,178,249 downwards.
TCTGAAGGAATTGATGGACCATTTAAAAGGGCAGATGCTTAGAACAGATAATATAGTTTTTACACTGAAGAGGTGTTGTCAGCCAAAGCCAAGAGGTAATGTCTTTTAAGTTCTGTAAAGGTCCTTTAAAAAGAGTTTAAAAGAGCATGTTTAAAAACGTCTGATATCTAAACTTGGAGAGAGCACTTTCAGCTCATTCTTGCCCATTTTTTTCCTGATAATGAGTGTTAAATTCTTACAGGAAAACATACAGAAAATAGGAGTGCTGCTCATCTATTGCATTACATAGTTTTTCTGTTGTTGTTGTTAGTCGTGAAGTCATGCCCAACCCAACATGACCCCATGGACAACATTCTTCCAGGCTCTCCTGTCCTCCACCATCCCTCAGAGTCCACCTAAGCTCACACCACCTGCTTCAGTAACTCCATCTAGTCACCTCATCCTTGGCTGTCCCCTTCTTTGTTTGTTATCAATCATTCCCAGCATCAGGGTCTTCTCCAATGAGTCCTTTCTTCTCATTAGGTGGCCAAAGTATTTGAGTTTCATCTTCAGTATATGACCTTCTAAACAGCAGTCAGGGTTGATCTCAGGGTTGACTGACTGGTTTGATCCCATTACAGTCCAAGGGACTTTGCAGCACCACAATTCAAAGGCCTCAATTCTTAGACGCTCAGCCTTCCTTATGGTCCAGCTTTCACAGCCATACATTGCAACTGGGAAAACCATAGCCTTGACTATATGCACTTTTGTTGGCAGGGTGATGTCTCTGCTTTCTAGTATGCTGTCTAGATTTGCCATAGCTTTCCTCCCCAGGAGCAAGCATCTTTTAATTTCTTGGCTGCAGTCCCCATCTGCAGTGATCTTGGAGCCCAGGAAAATAAAATCTGTCACTACCTCCATTTCTTCCCCATCTATTTGCCAGGAAGTGATAGGACCAGATGCCATGACCTGGACCAACCTGGCGTTCAATAGCAGCACTGTCAGGCCTACGGGCTGGTAGATATTGCTGCCAGGAACCTTCTGGTTGGGAAGAGGTTACAGATATAAGACATCAGAAGAGGGGACAGATATTTATTTATTTATTTTACACATTTATATGCCGCCCCCAATTGCAACCAGCCTCGGGGCGGCTCACAACATAAACAATATTTATTTAAAACTATGAAAACTATTAAAACTGGCCCATCTGGAGATATAAATTTAAAATACATTAAGTACAATAAATACAATCAGGAAAAAAACCCCTTAATTTAACAATTAAAATAACTTAAATAAAAAGGTCTTTGCCTGGTGCCGAAAAGCAAATAACGATGGCGCCAGGTGAGCCTCTCAGTGCATTTCATAGGTGGGGCGCCACCGCAGAGAAGGCCCTCCTCCAGGTACTCACCCTCCTTATATCCCTCACGGAGGGTTCCCGGAGGAGAGCATCTGCTGCTGATTGTAAGGGGCGGGAGGGCATATGTGGCCACAGACGCTCCTTTAGGTAACCAGGACCTAAGCCATTAAGGGCTTTATAGGTAAGAACCAACACCTTGAATTGGGCCCGGACTTCAATAGGGAGCCAGTGAAGCTGACGGAGAATTGGGTAATATGAGAACCACGCCCAGTCCCCGTCAGCACCCTGGCAGCTCTAATTTGTACCAATTGAAGTATCCGGACTGTCTTCAAAGGTAGCCCCACGTAGAGCTCGTTGCAGGAATCTAATCGGGAAGTCACCAGCGCATGGGTCACTGTCGCCAGGCAATCGTTCTCCAGATAGGGACACAGCTGATGGATCAGCCGAAGCTGATGGAAAGCGCTCCTCGCCACTACTGACACTTGAGCTTCCAAGGTCAGCTCCGGGTTGAGGAGCACTCCCAGGCTGCAGCCCCTGTCTTTCAGAGGGAGTGCAACCCCATTTAAGACAAGGGTCAGGTCCCCCAATCCGAGGCCCGAGCCACCCACCAACAGGACCTCCGTCTTGTTAGGATTGAGCTTCAGTTTATTGGCCCTCATCCAGCCCATTACCTCAGCCAGGCACTGGTTCAGCACAGCCACTGCCTCACCTGGATCGGTGGAGAACGAGAGGTAGAGCTGGATATCATCAGTGTACTGATGATTCCGCAGCCCACACCTCCTGATGACCTCTCCCAGTGGTTTCATGTAGATGTTGAAAAGCAAGCGGGGCAAAATGGAACCCTGTGGAACTCCATGGCATAGTTGCCATGGTGCAGAGCCATAGTCCCCCAGCACCACCTTCTGGAATCGGCCGTTGAGATAGGAGCGGAACATCGGTCCCTCTTTCTTCTATACTGACTCGTTAGATCCCCAATGCCATATCTTCCCCTGCCCATCACCACCCCAATGGTGGCACCCACTCACTCCCCAGGCACTCCCATCCAGAATTAAAACCTTAAAATAATAAAACAATAAAATACAGTCACAGACTAAAATAAGAAATGAAAAGAATTAGAGAAAGAAGGGGGGGGGAAACGGACAGACTCTCTGGCCCAGCCCCTCATGGCCCCAGACTTCTCTGCCCTTTGGCCACTGGCCCTCCAGCCACTGGCCCTGGGCATGGCTGGTGAGAAAAGGGTTCCAGCGCAGCCTCTCCCCCCGCGATCAATCTACTCCCCGCCCAACACAGCTCCTACCTGTGCAGGTAGGTGAAGGAAGTGGGGACGGGGGCCCACCAAGGACTTTCCAGTGTTGCAGGCGGTGGCGGCGGCAGTGTCCCTGGCCTCACCGTGCATCCAACAGCAGCGGAGCAAGGGGTGATGGGGCCGGTCAGTTGGTGGTGTTTCAGTGAGTCCTTGGAAGCCTAAATTTTGCAACAGGAAGCTCATCATCTGGGCCATAGTCAGCTCCTGGTCTTGTTTTTATTGACTGGACAGAGCTTCTCCTTCTTTGGCACATAATCAATCTGATTTCTGTGTTGACCATCTGGTGATGTCCATGTGTAGAGTTGTCTCTTGGGTTCTTGGAAAAGAGTGTTTGCTAATGACCATCATATTCTCTTGACAAAATTCTACCAGCCTGTGCCCTGCTTCATTTTGTACTCCAAGGCCAAACTTGCCTGTTATTCCGGTTATCTTTTGGCTTCCTACTGTAGCATTCCAGTCCTCCATGATGATAAGGACATCATTTTTGGATGTTCATTCTAGAAGGTGTTGTAGGCCTTCATAGAACCAGTCAACTTCAGCCTCTTCAGCACCAGTGGTTGGGGCACAGACTTGGACTACTGTGATGTTGAATGGTTTGGATTTGAACTGAGGTCATTCTGTCATTTTGGAGATTGTATCCCAGTACTGCTTTTCCTACTCTTTTATTGGCTATGGAGGCTACTCCATTTCTTCTGAGGGAATTTTTGCCCACAGTAGTGTACCTGATAGTCATCTGAATTAAATTCACCCATTACTGTCCATCTTAGTTCACTGATTTCTGAGATGTCAATGTTCAGTCTTGTTATCTCATGTTTGACCATGTCCAGCTTACCTTCATAGATCTTACATTCCAGGTTCCTATGCAATATTGTCCTTTACAGCATTGAACTCTCCTTTCACCACCAGATACATCCACAACTGAGTGTCCTTTTGGCTTTGACCCAGACGCTTCATTTTCTTTTCTTTTTTGGTGCTACTAGTACTAGCCCTCTGCTCTTCCCCAGTAGCACATTGGATACCTCCCAATCTGATGGGCTTATCTTCTGGCATCATATCTCTTTGCCCTTTGGTACTATCCATGGAGTTTTCATGACAAGGATACTGGAGTGGGTGGCCATTTCCTTCTCCTTTTGTCAGAGAGAGCTCTCTGCTATGACCTGTCCATCTTGGGTGCTGCTGCACGGCATAGCTCATAGCTTCATGAGTGATCCATGAAGGGGGTTCTTCAGTTACCATTTGTCATAACAAGGTGTGTTTCAGTACTAGCTTAGTGATGATAGAGTGCCTAGAGGCATTTGTTACAGCTCTGAACATCCTGAAGAAATGTAGCTAACACAAAAGTATACATTAAAAGTATTTCTTTGACTGATTAAGAGTAGAAAATAATTTGATGCATGCATTGCAGTTTCATAATCTGTATCCAGGTTAATACTAGTGGTCATATAAGCAACCTCTAGTTGAATGCTAATAGCATTAGCTGGTTGTGACAGTATTAGGAGAAAGAGGCATGTTAAAGATGCTTTGTTCCCTTACTTCTATTGTAATACATGCAAGTCAACCAGTTCAGGCCTCTTTATTGCCATTTTACAATTTCTTTCGTGGCTGTGCTGCTCGAAGCACTGAACCCTCGCCTGGCCTGGCCCATCCTCCTTCCAGTAACTATGGCAAAGAGCAATGTTGCCCCTGGAGTGACGGAAAGCTGTATGTTTTGGTCTCAGAGTTTCCCCTTGCTGCTCCCATCTGACTGTCTCTGAGTGGCGGCAGAGTGAGTTCATTACAATCTACTTGTACATCCCTTCCTCGATTCCCCTTCTCTCTCCCTCTCCCTGCCCCCTCCTCCCTTCCTGCCTCTGCTTCCCCTTTAGATCTTCCTTCCGCACACCACTCCAGCCAACCCAGCTGTTCCTTCACTGGCCAACAATTCTGCGCTGCACATCCTGACCATTGGACTCCCATGCCTTGTTCTTCCCAAGCAGATTCCCAGCCTTGTCCTGTTGTCTTCGGCCATGCTCCCTTGAATGCCTCGAGAAAATGGATGAGCCCCTTTACTTCCTCACACTGGTACAACAGGTTTTCTAGAGAAACCTCCTTGCCAGCTAAAGCTATTGGCTTTAGGCTGGAGATTGCTTGCACTACTACAGTGCTGTTTACTCTGATGCTGGTGTCAACATAGATGCTGTCTTATGTGAATGTAATTTGGTTAGCTCTAAGAAACAACTCCCTTTCTGTTTCTTCCATTAAGTTGTTTAGGAACAAAAAGTAGCATATCAGGTGTGGATTCAGTACAGTGGCTGAGCAATACAGTGGCTTCCTACTCATCACGATGTTCATATCCTTGGGCAAATTATAATTGCTCAGCCCAGTATGCATTGCAGAGAAGATGCTGAACTTCAGGTCTAAGAGCCAAATCCAGCCTTCTGCCCCTCCCCCATAAAGATCTATTTCCCTTCCCTGAGTTCCAACTACTTACCCTTGACTGCAAGACATTGGGTGTTTTCCAGGCTTTTATGTGGTTTCACTTCTGTTCATTTGAAATGTCTTGCTTAAGGTTTAGCTACTAAAAGTAAGATTTTTAAGTCCTGCCCTATTTACCTTTGGTTCCTGCACCACTGAAATGTGGCTCTTTGAGAGCTGCTCTGAAATTGAATTTGACATTGAAGCTGATATAAGTTCTACCGTTCTGCCTTAGTAGGTGGTAGCATGGCTAAACTGCTATTATGAGCTCCTCCAAAAAACAACAACAAAAACTAACTACAAATATAACCAAATAATAATGACCTTTGCAGGTGCTTTGCAGAAAATGAATGTTCTTCTAAGTGCGATGTTTGAACAGAAACCATTCATTACACAGCAGAAGTATTCCAGTGATTAGAAGTTTTTTTAAGTGTAATGCTCTATGTCAAATTAGCATTCTCTAGGGTAAATGCAGAACTGTTAGTGACTTCTGAAGTAATTCAGTATTTAAATGAAGTGTTCACTCTTTTAAATTTGTTTCCTGTCTTTTCATCTAAATTCAGAGTGGCTTATTAACTCAAGGTTGTTGTGAAGCTTTACTGAGACATAGTAATTTACCCAATATTGTTCAGGAAGAATCATAATTCGTTTCTATCTTTCTATCATGGTATGCATGTCATGAGTGGAGCCGGCTGGAATCAGGGGTCAGACTAGATGGCCCAGAAGACCCCTTCTGACTCACTCTGTTTCTATGTTTCTATAATCAAATGGGGATTCTAATGTATTTTATTACAAACTTATTATTTAGACAGTAGCCTCTATGTGCACTGAGCAGAACTCTTCTGAAGATTGTAATGTGCATATCTTCAGTTCTGATTTAGTTATCCCAGCACAGGTTATCATGAGGAAGATGGAAAACAGTCATTCTAAAAATTTTATAAGTCAGGAGGGAAATCTGTTTGAAGTGTATTATTTTTGAAGTGACCTATTTTTCCCCAGAAATCTCCAATTTGCTTGTGGCTACAAAGAAATCCCTAGAATGGCAACCAGTATGCCCATTGGGTCAGCTGAGCTTCCATCGAATACTTAAAGAAGAAATAATACAAGTAAGTAGTTGTAGAATTTCATGACTTATGCTTTCCTGTTGTTCTTTGAGAACTGCTCAACACTAGTATCTAAGAAATTAAGGCTTGACAAACCAAGTTCCAGTTACTCTAAAGGGGAAGCAGAAGTTATGCTAGAGGAGGAGAGAGGAGGGGGAATGTGCAATTCAAGATTCATTGTGGCTTATTCTTAAAATGGAGACAGAGTGATCCTACTGGAACTTTCAGACCATTGATGCAACTGTTTCCTCTGTTGACTAGTGGATGTGCATTATCAAACTAACAAGTAGGTAATTTTGCCAAATGTTCTAACTGCTGGATTAAAATTGTATTTAAGGGTGAGCATCTTGGAAGAGGAACAAGAACACAGATTTACTCGGGGATTCTTAGCTATAAAGATGATGAAAATTATCAGAGTGAAAAGATTAAAGTTCTTCTTAAAGTCTTAGACCCCAGCCACAGGGACATTTCTCTGGTAAGTCCCTCTCTGGAGATTTATTTGTAAAATGACTGATGTTACCACTATTAATTTTTATATGCAGTCTTTAATGTTGATATTTGAATGTAAGGCCATAAATATCAGTTGCACACTGTTCTCATCCTGTTTGATGTTGGATCATATAACCAGCTCTATCATTGCTTAAATACTTTTTCTTTTAGTTATATTCCCCAGACCGTTTACATTAAAAGTTAATGCTCTTATCATTTTAGCCATAAAATGTTAACTTTTGACAGCCTTGTGTTCCCTGATAATGAGCAACCCCCCCATCCTTACAAAATAGAAATAACAATTAAAGAAAAAACATACAAATCTAAAAAAAATAAATCTGCTAACATTAAAGGATGGAGGAGCTGATAGATGAAGTACAGATTAGGGGAGCTCTGGATGCGAGTGATCACTCCATCCTTTGCTTTGAGATGAGAGGACTGGGGCCGTGCAGTAGGGCGAGCACTAGAAGCTGGGACTTCAAGAGGGCCAACTTTGGCCAACTGAAGGCCAGGCTGGGGAAAGTCTCCTGGGATAGGTTACTGGAAGGTATGCAAGTTGAGGAGGGGTGGATGGCACTCAAAAGGGAGGTTTTGCAGGCGCAAGCCCTGACAATACCTCTAGTCAGTAAGGTGGGGAGGCGGAGGAGAGTGCCACCATGGATGCGAAAGGAGGTGGTTAGGGGGATTAGACGAAAGAGGAACCTCCATAGGAAATGGGTACTGGGGGAAATAGACAAAAGGGTATACCGGGAGGAGGAGGCCCGTTGCAGAAGGATTCTTCGCAAGGCTAAGGCTGATTATGAGCTGAGACTTGCCAAGAATATCAAGAGCAACAAAAAGGGCTTCTTCCAGCATGTAAATAGGAAAAGGAAGGGGAGACAAGTGGTGGGACCACTAAATAAGGAGGAAGGAGATCCAGTGACTGACATGAGGGAACAGGCACAGATGCTAAATGACTATTTTGCCTCTGTGTTCTCCCCAAAGCAGGATGGGGGATATCCGTATAGGAGATTGGATGAGGCTGGGGACTTAGGGGCAGAGATTAGAGTCACCCCCCTTGAAGTTGAGGGGCTCCTCAGGGCATTGGAGATTACAAAGGCGCCAGGCCCTGACGGGTTACACCCAGGAGTACTTAGAGAGTTGGCAGGGGTTCTCTCACGCCCGCTGGCCTCCATTTTTGAGGCCTCGTGGAGAACGGGTGAAGTTCCAGAGGACTGGAGGGTGGCATCGGTGGTCCCAATTTTCAAAAAGGGTAGTAGGAAGGACATGGGGAATTATAGACCGGTTAGCCTTACGTCCATTGTAGGAAAAACAATGGAAAGGCTCATAATAGAGAGAGATCTAGTGATGCTAGATAGGGAAGGGAGGCTGACAGCCACACAACACGGCTTCCGCAGAAACAGGTCCTGCCAGACAAACCTTGTGGAATTCTATGACAAGGTTTCAAGATGGCTAGATGGAGGGGATGCAGTGGATGTGGTATACCTGGATTTCAGCAAGGCCTTTGACAAAGTGCCCCATGATATCCTGGTGGAGAAACTGAGGAGTTTTGGGATACACCAAAGCACTGTCCGGTGGATTAGGGCATGGTTGACTGACCGAAAGCAGAAGGTAACCATTAGCGGGGATTCGTCGGGATGGCAGCCAGTGACAAGCGGGGTCCCCCAGGGCTCTGTCCTGGGGCCGATCCTTTTTAATCTTTTCATTAACGACATGGAAGAAGGGGTGAACAGTCTGCTGATCAAATTCGCAGACGACACTAAAACTGGAGCAGTGGCCACAACTGAGGAGCAGATACACCAGATCCAAAAGGATCTGGACAGACTATGGAAGTGGGCAGGAGACAACAGGATGGCGTTCAATGTGGAGAAGTGCAAGGTCTTGCACTTGGGGCGTAGGAATAGCTGTCATAAGTACAGGTTAGGGGACAAGTGGCTGGAGAGCAGCACTTGTGAAAGGGACCTCGGGGTACTGGTTGACCGCAGGCTAAACATGAGTCAGCAGTGTGATGAGGGCAAATGCCACCCTTGGTTGCATAGCCAGAAGTGTGGCTTCTAGATCAAGAGAGGTATTACTACCACTCTACATGACTCTGGTGCGCCCGCAACTGGAGTATTGTGTTCAGTTTTGGGCCCCTCATTACAGAAAGGATATAGCCAGGTTGGAGTCAGTGCAGCGTAGGGCCACAAGGATGGTGGCTGGTTTGCAGGGGATGGGGTATGAGGCGAGACTGAGGGAACTGGGTCTCTTCAGCTTGGAGAAGAGGAGACTCAGAGGGGATATGTTGGCAACATACAGGTATGTGAGGGGGTGTCACATGGAGATGGGGAGAGGCCTGTTCTCCCCTGCAGAGGAAAGCAGGACGCGCTCCAATGGAGCAAAGCTCAGGGAGCCAAGGTTCCATTTGGATGCCAGGAAGCACTTCCTGACAGTTAGGACCCCGAGGGCGTGGAATGGGCTTCCACGGGAGGTCGTTGAGGCCCCATCGGTGAGGGTGTTCAAAGATAGGCTGGACATGCACATGGTGGGCATGTCATGAGCGGAGCCTGCTGGTGCCGGAGGTCAGACTAGATGGCCCAGGAGGCCCCTTCTGACTCGCTCTGTTTCTATGTTTCTATGTAAATCACATAAAACTTCTCCCACATTATCCAACCTATTCCCCTTCTTTCCCCAAGGGAGTACCCTAGGCACTATCCTTATCCAAAGCTGAAGGGAGTGATAGGAGGAAACTCTCGGTCATCCCATCCACCTCTCTCCTAGCCTTTATCTCCTGTAACTTAACATAAATACTACTTGGAACTAATCAACATTCCATTGTTTCAGCTTCTGTTCCCTTTATGATATTTTTAAATATTTATTTTTATTTTTATATGCTTAACTTATATCTACCCTAACTTCTTCTGACTCTTATATTTCCATTACTTAGAATTAATATATTGAGATAAACTTCTTACTGTATAACTATCTAACCTTCATCTTTAATACTAACTTTGTTCAATATCTCATTTAATGATTAGATTCCACTAAATACAATGCCATAAACCTTATATTGTTTAATTAATATTACCTTACTATTAGTTACTTTATATCTCTTAACTTTTACAGCAATTCTAAATCTCTTCTACCGTTTTTACCCTTTTTCAGTAATTCTTCACCCTTCCTGGCTTCTACTACCTCTCATATTTCTATGCATCTAAGTATATTTAAATAAAGTTCATCCTACAAGGGGCAGACACGATTGAATGGCTGACGACGACGACGACTACATAGTAGCTAATGGACCTTAACCTTCATTGTTAAACTCATTCATTATTCCATGCTTTAATCCATAAACTACTTCATCATATCATTCTGTCATTCTGTCACCTTATATTATTTAATAAACCTTACCCTACTATTCTTATAACTATATCTCTTAGATCTTATAACAATTACAATTCTCTACTAGAATTTTCCTACTTGTTGTTGTTGTTGTTGTTAGTCGCGAAGTCGAGTCCGACCCATCGCGACCCCATGGACAACATTCCTCCAGGCCCTCCTGTCCTCCACCATCCCCCGGAGTCCCCTCAAGCTCACACCAACCGCCTCTGTGACTCCATCCAGCCACCTCATCCTCTGTCGTCCCCTTCTTCTTTTGCCATCTATTGTTCCCAGCATTAGACTCTTCTCCAGGGAGTCCTTCCTTCTCATTAGGTGGCCAAAGTATTTGAGTTTCATCTTCACTATCTGGCCTTCTAAAGAGCAGTCAGGGTTGATCTCCTCTAGGACTGACTGGTTTGATCGCCTTGCGGTCCAAGGGACTCGCAGGAGTCTTCTCCAGCACCACAACTCAAAGGCCTCAATCCTTTTGCGCTCAGCCTTCCTTATTGTCCAGCTTTCACAGCCATACATTGCAACTGGGAAAACCATAGCCTGGACTATACGCACTTTTGTTGGCAGGGTGATGTCTCTGCTTTTTAGTATGCTATCTAGATTTGCCATAGCTTTCCTCCCCAGAAGCAAGCGTCTTTTAATTTCTTGGCTGCAGTCCCCATCTGCGGTGATCTTGGAGCCCAGGAAAATAAAATCTGTCACTACCTCCATTTCTTCCCCATCTATTTGCCAGGAAGTGAGAGGACCAGATGCCATGATCTTAGTTTTCTTAATGTTGAGTTTCAAGCCAACTTTTGCGCTCTCCCCCTTTACCCGCATCAAGAGGCTCTTTAGTTCCTCTTCACTACACCAAACTCAAAATTATCCTCTCCGTATCAGTCCAAAATTCTTCTATCTTCCTTCTTCTTCTCATTTCTTCTTCTTCTCCAGTTGTTCCTCATCAGCCAGAATGGGGCTAGTGTGGGTGTGATTCCATCAATTGTTCCTTGTTTCTCTTCTTTTTGATTGCCATCCTTTTGATCTGCTCCCACATTCGCCATTTCTTGAGACTGGACATCAGCCAGGGCCGTTCTTAAGGTTTCTTAACTTTCCTACTCTTCTTCATCAGTCCCTAACCAATCAATAAACTTTCCCCCGCTTTGGCAAATTTATTATATAATTATTCCCCTTATAGAAAACTTTCATGAACCCTGGGTTATCCCCAGCTATATATGATAATGTTCTTCAATAGCACAGTCTTAATCTCAATAACCATCTAAACCATCATGCCTGGAAGCAGAGATCTTGATAGACCTGAATAGCAGCTCCTTTGAATTTCAGTTGACTGGAATTTTCTTTCATTACTTTCATAAATCAATCTTTCTTGTAATAATTCAAGATTCTTCGTGGTCTCTGTACATCACACACATATGGGCTTTGCCGCACAGCCCAAGATCTGAATCTGAGAAAAAACTTCCACAGCTCAGTGTCACGGAGTGGGCAGGAGCCCTCCCTTTTATCCAGACCCCCAGAAGGGGCAGGGCAGGGCTGGGGGCCTGGATAAAAGGGAGGGCTTCCGCCCAGCCCCTCAGTTCCTTTTCAACTGCTCTTGCAGTCGCTTTGCTAAATCAGACCTTCCACTTTTCCTTTTTTTACTTAACAGCTCACACTTCCTTCTTCTTCCTCTTCTTTCCCTGACCCCCCCAAAAAAATCCTTCTATTTTTTCTCTGCCATTATCTCACCTGATGCGAGGCTGCCCTCCACAGCCTCTCACTCCCTCTCTCACTCCCTCTCTCACGTCTCCCCTCTTGCTCTACGTGCTTGCTATACTGCACATGACTGACCCGGCTTCCTGCTGCACTTTATGCACTGCTGTTTCCACCACCGTCAGCTACTCTTGGCTTCTACTCTGCCTTGGCGAGAGGCACTTTGCTGACTTATCTTGGAGCTGAAGACCCCCACTGAGGATATATATTGTGGCTGGCCACATGGCTATTAAGAGGAGGCCTGCCACGCTGGCAGAGGGACTGTCTGGAACCTCAGTTGCTCCCCAGAAGAGGGACCTCCGCACCATCAAGACTGCTGCTCCTCAAATGCCTGGATTGCCACCTGACCACCCATACACTCCAGATCCTGGGGTCCCCTTTGTTGGGGTCCCCTTTGTTGGCATCCCTGCAGTTCCAGATGAGGATTTCCAGGAGACATGCACTCAACCCATGACCAGAGGCCAAACACCAGTGCGCAAATTGCTGCCACCATGAAACTTGTCCTTGTGTGCACACAGTGCCTGCTCACCATGTCTCCCATTCACTGAGGGAATTATTGCAGGAGTCAGTTGCAGATCTTCCATTGCTGCCCAGGGGACTCTGGGGACCTCCCCTTTCCCACCTCCCAGACTGGAGCGCCTCTTCCTCCTGATCTCCAGCCTCCCCTCTCTTGGATGGCCAGTCCAATGCCTCTGGCTCCATCATTGCAGCTGCTGCCTGCAAAAGAGACCTAACCCCATCTGGAGTGGCTCCAACTCTTTGGAATGCTTGATGGCTGACCTTGCCTGCTTTAGGCCTCCTGCCGCTGCTGCCTTGCTGCTGATTGCACCTGTGGACAAGGAGGACTAGACAACCTGGCCAAAAATGTCTGTCCAGCTTCCTCTTTAGCCTTCCAGGTCTCCAACCAAGGGTCAACTTGGCCCAGGTATCACCTTTCCTTTGGGAAAGATGGTCTCTGGCAGAGTCCCTACCTGACAAATTCTGTTACACTGCCCACCTGATACACATGGAAGCAATGCAGCTTTCCAGGTCTAAGATCTAAGCAGTTCAACATCATGCTGACTGTGCTGCCAAGGCTATGATGGGCACTATAACGATCCACTGCCACGTCTGGCTGTGCTCTGCAGCCATTCCCCCCAGAACAAGGGCCCACATTGAGGACACACCTGGTGGGGAAGAACTCTTTACCTCTCACACCGATGAGTGCATGGACTTCCTCCATAAAGCCCACACCAATGTCAAGCACATGGGGCTTGTGCACGAAGCACATCAGCATAGGTGGCAAGCCCCCCCCCCCCATCCTTCAGCCACTGCCCCATTCTTGATTGCCCCTACTCCTGGTCCAACATGGCACTCCCTAACAAGAGGTGTGATTCACATCTTCATCAATGCCCCCCCCCCCCAAGTGCTAGGACACCAGGTGCAGGTGTTGCGATTCCAGCCTGGGCAGCCCCATCCTTCCCACCCCTCTTCACTGGTTCACACACTATCTGACAAGTTCCTCCCAATGAGAGGAACATTACCTCCAGCCCCTGGGATCTTTCCGTTACTCACGTAGGATACAGGGTAAAGTCCTACTCTCTGCCACCTCTAGGCTGCATCAAGACCATGTCATCCTCACCTGCTCTGGTGGCAGAAGCACAGGCCCTTCTGGCTAAAGGGGGCAATGGACCGAATCTCCAACAACTTGAGAGAGGGGCTGCTCTCTAGGTATTCCATGGTGCCCTAACATGATGCAAGCCTCAAGCCAATACTAGATCTTTGGGGTGTCACCAAATTCCATACACCCAAGAGTTTCAGGATGGCTACCCTTCATGTCATCCTTCCCTTGCTTAACCAAGGAGACTGGCTTACTTCTATTGGTTTAAAAAGACCTACCTCCACTCCCAGATGTCCCAGGGAACCTTCTAATTCTCTGTATCTCCCATCGACTTGGCCACTGCCCTTCCTCCTCCAGGTCACACAGTCTCGATCCCGCCAATACCTTGATCAAGTGCATACTCTCCTACTTCCAGACCTGTTTAAGGCCTCTCCCCATCTTCCCTTAGGGTCCACAAGCAGCCATCTCATATTCTTCCCATCCATCCAAGGGCCCTCCATTTTTACGCATCCTCGGGTGTGCTGCTTTCTCTGGGGCCTGCAGAACATCATCCCACCTGTTTGACCCTGCACTCCCTCCTGGAGCCTCTCTGTGGCCCTGCAGCCCCTCACAAAGAGGCCCTTCAAGCCCATGGCTACATTTGATCACCATCTCCTGTTTGTTTATTTATTTATTTACAAATTTATATGCCGCCCCCTTGCAAAGAAGCCTCGTAGTTATATAAGACTACGTTCCCGCTGGCCATCACAGCTGCCTACCATACCAGTGAACTAGTGGCACTGGAGATCAATGCCCAGTTCCTTTTCCTACTCAGGGACAAGATTGTCCTGCACCTGGACCCACACTTAAAGTCACTTCATCATTCCATGTTAACCAGGACATTGTCATCCTCATACTCTTCCCCACCCCTGCCACCCTGATAGAAGCCATGCTGCACTTCCCTGATGTCTGCAGAGCCCTTGCCTTTCTATAAAACTCAGATGGAACCTCCACACTGCTCTGACCACCTGTTCATCTCCTTCCGAGCCCAGAAGACAGGGGAGCCCAATTCGGCCTGCAGACTCCCGAAGTAGTTGTCCAACACCATCCCCCTGGCCTTCACGTGTGCACACGCTCCATCTACTGCCCTCCTGGCCAGCATTCCCCCAGCATGAGAGCTGCATGACTACGCCATTGACCATTGCTCAACACTACCAGCTAGACTGTGCGCTAGGTGGGCAGTCCTCTTGTCAATTCTTTGGTGACGATAGCTTGCCAGTCACCCATGTGTGTGTGATGCACAGAGACCATGAAGAAGAAAGGCAGGTTGCTTACCTGTAACTGTCATTTTTCAAGTGGTCACCTGTGCATTCACACAACCCATCCTTTGCCCCACTGGCTGTCATCAGCACAGCATGCCCCACTTTGTTTCCTGAGTGCTGGGCTCTGTCAGCAATGCCTTCTTTGACAGGTTCTATGGTACCCTCACATGCCTGGGACAATGCAATCTTCAAGGCAACTGAGGGACTGGGTGGGAACCCCTCCTTTTATATGGGCCCCCAGAAGGAGCAGGACTCCCACCCACTCCACTTCCATGCTGAACTGTAGAAGTTTTTTCTCTGATCTAGTCCTTGCACTGCACTGCAAAGCCCATATGTGTGTGTGAATGCACAAATGACCACTCGAAGAATGACAGTTACAGGTAAGCAACCTTCCTATCCAATCAGAGAATCTAATCAGAACATCTCATGGAATCATCCTGGCTCCTCACTTATAACCAACCTGAAGCATCCTTTCAAAATCCTCTTGATTCCAGTTTACATGAGGAATCATTTTTTAATCCACTCAACAATATTGTTTGTCAGCTTCTTTTTTTCTGATACAACTTGCTCCAAAAGATTTTTAATTTGAATGCTCAGTCTGTGATATGAATCCTGCAAGCGTATAATTTCTTTATCTAGCTCAGATATTTTTATTACTTGATGGTCCAGTTGTGATATGTTTGCCAACACTGCTTTCTCCATTTCCTGTAGAAAAACACACTCAATATTTTTTCCTCCAATCCCAATCTTGTTACTATCTTCTTTAATTTGAGCGAACATATTTTGAATTCTATGCTCTCCCTCATTCAAAGCTTTAAGTTCTCCATTTGTTGATTATTCTTTTTCAATATTTTCATCTGGAGAGCCAGTGTGGTGCAGTGGTTAAGAGCATGGAACTGGGACTCAGAGGATCTGGGTTCTAGTCCCCGCTCCGCCATGAAGCCAACTGGGTGACTCTGGGCCAGTCACAGACTCTCAGCCCGGCCTACCTCACAGGGTTGTTGTTGTGGGGATAAGATGGAGGAGGAGATATAAGCTGCCTTCAGCCCTTTGTAGGAAAAAGGCAGGATATAAATCCATAAATAAATAAATAAATAAATAAAATGTTTTTAAAATTTTCATTTTAAAAAAATAAATTAATTTTAATAATTTTAATTGATTTTAATTGATTTTTTAGTGTACAGTGTACATAGGAACTCACTCATTTTTTTACTATAGTCTGACCCCCCAACAGTCTGAAGGAGAGTGAACTGGCCCCTGTTGAAAAAGTTTGAGGACCCCTGCTTTAGGCTGTTGACAATGCATTCATTCACTAGATGGCACACATTTAAAACAAATGTATGCCTCTCTCATAAATCACCATGTCACCAGGAAACAGGAACTCTGCTCTGCTTGCCTTGTCAGCATGACAATCTCTGTGCTCTCAACACGTTCAGGTATTTGAGCAATATAATTTTTTTTTTGGACTCCAGCTTGTAGGCGACAATAAAAGAAAGCCATAAAACTCCTTTTATTCTCGCAAGGTTTCTGGCATTTGTCAGGTGATAGGAGAGGGAAGGGGGAAATCCTCCCTTAAAAACTTTTAAGGCTCAGTTCTTCAGCATCTATAAAATACTGCCCCAATATTCTGGTCTTTTTAGGAGACAGACACCTTCCCCTTTACTTTGAATCCAAAATCAAGCTATTTATCCAAGTAGATCCTTCCAATTAGATCAGCATTCAGAGGGAGAGCGAAGCTTAGTGACTGACTGTGAGCATGAGCAGAAGTTCCCCCCATGTATTTGTAATACAGGTGAGATTTTGCCCCAGGCTTTCCAATCGCCTTGTTCTTTACAGATGTGTTGGACTACAATTCTCATAATGCTGTAGAACATGGGAGTTGTAGTTCCATACAATTGGAAGGTGCCAGGTTGTGGAAGATCGGTTTATTCAAATGTTTTTGAAGCTACAGTAAACAAAATAAATGCCTCATGTGTTAAATAGTTGTTTCTGATGGGCTAGAACTCATCTCTTTGTGCTCAAAGGGACTATAACCTATTGTCAAATATTGCCCATTAGGTATAGAACTAGTAAATTTCTGTTGGTACTTGAGATACTCATGGGGAAGATAGGAAATCTTTCCTCCTTGCTTGGAGAGGAGGAAATGTTTCAGGCATGGGGTTTCTTATTTCCTAGTTTTCATTGTTGGGCAGAAAGAGGTACTTCTTCATGAGACAAACTTTCTCTATTATTAGTGCTTACTGGGGCATGTCAATTAACAAATACTACAGGGTTCCATTCTTCCTAGGGCAATTGAGTCTTGCAAATTTTTATGTTTGTACTATTTTGGAGAAGTTAAATTTTGCCTGTATTGTTGAAAAGTGATTTGTTGTAGACAGTGGGAGAGGACCATTTGCTGATGCACTGGCTTTTGCCATTTTACCTCCTGGAATGTGTTATAAGAAGAGAAAGTCTGACAAGCTTGAGAAGTAGTAAGAAATGTCCATCCCTTTTCTTGATCCAGCTGTGCAGTTAGGATTGTTCCCTTATTTATCATTTACTACCACTTTATGTCCATCCATCCTCCAGTTATTCCAGGTTTCATTTCAAAATGTTTTATCAGGCTTTCCTATGTAAGGAGACAGATTGTTCATATTCTAATGTCTTCTTAGATCAGATAGGCTTTAAATTCAGTTGACTTGCTTGTGTGACAAGACTTTCTCCAATTTTAATATCTAACTGGGGACAGAGTCTGAAATTTATTTAGTGGCATTGTCTTCTCTATCACCAAGCTCTGGATGGTAGACATCAGTATTTCCTTCCCAGATATCACAGGACACTTGTCACAGTCAAACATCATTATTCTGTATCCAGAGGTGGTAGGATTTGGAGGCCTGTTTTTCCTGGTCTGACACTGGGGGATCCTGACTAGTTCTAGTTCGGAATTGGAATTCAGAAACTTGGATTCAACTGCAGGTCTAGCAACAGACTGTATCTCCCTATAATGTGCTCACACTGGACATACGTATTGAAATACATATATTCATCAAATCTTGCTGTGTTACAGCTGACACATGTTTGGTAGCATGGACATGCTAATGAAGTGTGTAATGCATATTTAACTGTGAGTGAACAAATTCCTTTCAGTTAATAATTCCATCATGTGCACAACTTGTGTTCTCTGAGCTGCAGCTCTGCAGGCCTTCAGCCAGTTCTTTTGAGGTTATTTGCAATTACATATAGCGACAGTAATAACTCCAAGGATCTTTCTGTAGCTGCAGAACTTGACATTAGGCATAGTTCTTTGATGAGCCCAGGCTATATTTATTTGTTAGTGGAATTTAAGAGCAACCTCATGTAATAAAAATATGCACTTCACTGAAATTAAAGTTATTGTTTCAACATCTTGGGACAGACAATGTTCACTGTTGCTCTGTGCTTTCATAATTTTGTCAATTTTAAATCTCTGCTTTGTTAACCTTTGAAATACATGTATTTTAATAGGCATTTTTTGAGACGGCAAGCATGATGAGACAAATTTCTCACAAGTACATTGTCCTTCTTCATGGAGTTTGTGTTCGTGATGTAGAGAGTAAGTTAATTCTCTCTGAATGCAGTTTTTCGAGTAGAAATGAAATTTGAATTTGTTGCCATAGAACAAGTGTCAGCAGTGTTCAGCCCCAGACAAATTTCAAAAGCTCTGTGAAAGTAATCAGCTCAGACAGCTAACAAGAACAATCTGTTCCTTCCCTGGTAGCCCACTAGGTAAGAAGGAAGGAAGTGGCAGGAAGAAGAAATGTTGGCTCGGCCCACTTTTGGTCCTGGCCCCATTCAGTACTAATTTCAGTCTGTTCATCATTGGTATGCAAACCCCCAGCAGTTACTGCTAAGGGAACGTACTGCAACTCTATCTTAAAATCCTTTCTAATTTTTCCCCTAGCTTCCAACATTTCATTATATGTTTTAAAATTCAACCTTCCTAAAACAGTTATTTTGTGTGATTTTAATTCATGGTAAAAAAAATACTTGGATGACTGCACTATAGATGCTATACCTATGGCACTAATTTTTTTCCTCCATGGTTTCAGACATTATGGTAGAAGAGTTTGTTGAATTTGGGCCTTTGGATCTTTTTATGCACCGTAAAAGTGATGTCCTTACAACTCCTTGGAAATTCAAAGTAGCAAAACAGTTGGCAAGTGCATTAAGCTATCTGGTAAGCACCAGATGTTATCTACAAATTACAGTTATTTTTGTCAATTCTTGTGGACTACAAAATGGCCATGCAATGAAGTTAGGCAAATACCTTTTCAATTTTATTGTTAACTTACGTAAGTCACCTTAAGTTCCTTGGAATTAAAAAAGGCAGGATATAAATTTAATAAATAAAATTAATAAACTTAGATTTAATATTTCTTTTGAAAACCCAAATATGCTTACACACTCATGATCTCTGCTAATGTTTTAATTTACTATGATCTGGGGCATGTTCCTTCAAAAGTTCTGCAACTGAACACACAACAGCTACAGTTTATATGTATTAAGTATAACAGCAGAATATTACAATGAGAGGTTTAGCTTTTTCAGATTTCTCTCCACTGTGTTTGATTTCTTTCTCCACCTCCAACAGTCAGTCACTATGCCATGCTCACAGAGCATGCTTATTTATCATTAGGCAGTTTTATGGGGGTTGTTTTCTAATTATGTTTTTGTATTTCTGTAAATCTCGGGTTTCACCAAGCCTGTACAAGGATAATGTCATTTTGGAACTAAAGCATCATGTCGTAACATACTACAAAACAGGAGTCACAGCCTGCGGACTTGACTGCAGTGATATGATTAGGAGTGACTAACCAAGCAAAACTGTTTCATATATAACATAATGATTGTAATCTGCCAGTAAGCACTAAAACGTCATATAGATGATTTAACATGGCAAAAATACCAAAAGCTGTCCCAAGATTCAGAAAGTGATAATTATTTATATGGTAACCCTTATCCCCATTTGAAAAAACAGTCTTTGATGTGACCACACTTTATGTTACCTTCAGTGCTGTATCACCAGAGTAACTGTACTGCTGTACACTAAAGCAAATTCTAGAGCAGTGGCAGATTACACTTTCTCTGGCTGTTCTTCATGGTCTCTGTGCATCACGCATATGGGTGCTGCGCCTGTGCAGTGCTTCTGTTCAGGAACATTCCTCTAGCTAAGCCTAGAAATTTTAGCAGGAGCCCCACCCCATTTCCCTCTTAATATAAACAGCTCCTGCCATTTTCTCAGTTCGCTTTTAACCACAGTTTGCAGTGCCTCAGGATCTCTGGCATTCTTCCTGTCGATTTACCTCAGACTTTTCTCCTTCTTTAAGCACTCATTTTTTTCACATCTCATCTCAGACTTCTTCCTTCTCTTCACTTAATCTTCTTGCCACAATCCGGTTTTTCAAAAGTGTGTGAAGTGTGGCATTAAAATGCATTCCACCAACTCATTGTACCTTTTCTGCTCGGGTGAAGAGTATCATGTGGAAAAATGCCTGCGTTGTCAGGCATTTACTAAACAAGTCTGCAAAAATAGGGCTGGATGCCTGAAAGTGAAGATGTGGGAAAGGGCTCTCATCACTAAGAGGGATGTTGCTGGTAACAAAAACAATCACCCTTCCACCTCCAAAGAGACTGCTAAAAACTGTCCTTCCTCCAAGGCAGCAGGCATACTAAAGTTGACCCCATTGGTTTTGAAAAAACCTGCCTCTACCAATGCTCCTAAAAAGCACAAAGAGGAAACACATCATAACAAAAGAGCCCCAAAGGGCTAAAAATTTGAGCAAACTCTAGCCCGCTAAGAAACCTAGCCTCCATTAACCAGTTGCCACCAAGCACTGTGGTTTGCCTGCCCCCCAGCAGCCCCAGTTACTTCTTTTGTGCCAGCCCCATAATTGACCCAAACTTCACTGGCTGGACATGCAGTGACCATTCTGATCAATTGGAATCCACCGTGATTCAACCAAACTGATGGGACCAGCTTCATTCTCTGAAGGGGAAATTCACAATTCACTAGGTCATTCTCTAGTCGCTCCAATTACTCCAGCCCAATTGGTACACACAGCATGCCATGAGGGAGAACCTGACCCAGTTCCTCTGATGCCCTGTCCATAAGGGCTGCCATCTTCAAACCTGATCTCCAATCTCTCTCCACTCTTTGGTACACAATTTCAAACTGATGGCCTAGAGGTACTGGAGGAATATGTACTAGGATCTACCCCCTTACTCAGGATACTGCATTGCTCGTTATTCATGGCACCAGGCTGTAGACCTGTGTGATTACTCGTGGCCACCAGCCCATGATAAATCTGGAGAGCACTGGACACCACCTCACTTGAGCCATCAACTCAAGTAGGATCTAACCACCTCAAGACACCATGCATATCAATCTCAACCACAGCCTGCAACTGAACAAAGATCTCCTTCTCTATTGGCTGGCTTGTCCTCTTCCAACCTGATGGACTATGTTTCAGACTCTGACTCTCAAGCAGATTCTGAAGAACTGATCTGCATCCCCAGGGGACCTTGGTTCATTTTCAGAACAAGTTCTCTGGATGACCACATCCTTGGGCATCCAGGCCCAACAAGTTATTGAACCAAATGAAGACATGATCTATGAAGTGATCCAGATGGAGGACTCTGTTCTGGTAGCAATACTATTTATTCCAACCCTGGCCTGTGCTATGAAAGACTCCTGGAAATTCCCTAACCAACCACATCCTGCTTCCCAAAAACAGGGTACAGGAGAGAAACATATCCTGTTTATTGCACCATCCATGCCCAAATTCCATCAAGGTGGAGTCCACACAAGGAAGGCCACAAAGAGAATGCTCCACATCAATTGACTTAAGAAGGTCACCAATTGGATGTGATGGCACAGCACATATACTTAGCTATGGGTCTGGGTCTCCACATTTCAAATTACAAAGCCATAATGGGGAGGTACCAGGTCTTTCTGTGGCAGAAGATGGAAGCTCTGGCTGCTTTCCTCCCAGATCAACAATGAGAGCTTGCCAGAGTCTTCATCACCAAAGCTTTTCAGCTCTTGAAACTATGAATCAGAATGGCGCACCATAATGTTGATTGTGATTCAAGGGCCCTCATCAATGCAGTGGCCATGCATGGCTGCAGGCAGCTAACCTGCTCCAAGGGACCCATTCCAGGATTGAGCGCATTCTGTTTGATGGAGAAGATCTCTTCCACACCAGAATGGACAAATGGTTGGATACCCTTCTGAAAGCCAGGGTGATAGCCTTCCAACCTAGGACAAAGTGGCCATGGGCCCAATCGACCAAGCCTACCAGGCCAGGCAGCCTCTTGCCCTGGCACCAGGGATGGACAACATCCTCCAAACACTTGACCCACTGGATTGTTGAAATAATCAAATTAGCATACTAGCTGGTAAACTTAGAGCTACCAAACCAACCCAAAGTCCACTCAACCAGGGCTGTATCAACACTGACCACCCTATATGCAGGTATACTTCTGGATGATTTGTGCAAGGTGGCTAGATGGTCTACACCATCAACATTTGTTAACCACAACTGACTCGATGTGAAAGCAAGACAAGACTGCTCCTTTGGCCGTGCTGTCCACTCCTCCATCCTTCAGTGATGACACCTCCCACCTCCTTTCTTTGATAGGCTCACTAGTCACCCATATGTGTGATGCACAGAGACCACAAAGAAGAAAGTAAGGTTGCTTACTGTCATTCTTCAAGTGGTTGTCTGTGCATTCATACCACCCACCCACTGGCCTCACCTTGGTGTCGGTGGCCTTTTTCTTACCTGCCTCTTCCTCTAGAAATAGGGAAGTTAAGATCCAGGGAGAGCAAATGTGAGTCTCCAGATGGGCTGAGAAACTGGTGGGTGCCCACCTGTTTATATTAAGAGGGAAAAGGAGTGGGGCTCCCACCAAAATTTCTAAGCTTAGCTAGAAGAATCTTCCTGAACAGAGGCACTGCGCAGGCTCAATGCCCATATGTCTTAATGCACAGGTGACCACTTGAAGAGCAACAAATATAGGCATTCTTACTTTTTCAGAGGTGTACAGTTTGTGACTCTTCAGATTTTTTGTGGCCTGATCATTCACCATTGGTTTTGCTAGTTAGAGTCATGGAAATTCAGGTGTAGATGTTTTGGTCTTACAGTTGCTCATTCCGTCCTTAGATCCAAAAATAAGGAAATTCTCAGAATGTTTTTGTTTTGCCCATTCCCAGTCATCTCCACCTATTGAAAAGCCTTCTGGAGGACCAGGATAAATCATGTGTGATGGTGTATGAGGCTGCTGCTGGCCTTCAGGACTGTGCAGAGGGATAGGAAATATTCCTTGCTTGTACTTCCTTCTTTACTTAACATTGTGATCCAAACCATTGTGTTTTGCAAACTGTTATTTTAAGTATTTTTTCAGATATTCTAAATATGTATTTGAAAAGCCCAACTGGAACAATCTTACTAATATTTTTCTAAAAATGTAGGAGGACAAAAATTTAGTACATGGAAATGTGTGCACAAAAAATATATTGTTGGCAAGAGAAGGAATTGACAATGAATACGGACCTTTCATAAAACTGAGTGACCCAGGAATTCCAATAATGGTGTTGTCTAGACAAGGTATCCTTTAATATATATATAAAACTTTATAGAGCATATATATCTTACTTTGCAATGTATGTTGTAAACTCCCCATAGAGTTTTGGCTATTGGTTGGTACAGAAATGAAATAAATAATAAACTATTTTTATCAGAGCAGTTAAAAAAACTTGTCATTGCCTGAATCATAATTCTGTCCTTTTGCATGAATATATATAACCAATGTGCCAACTCTTTGTATGTCTGTGGGATGTGTCAGATCTACCGTATTTTTTGCCCTATAAGACTCACTTTTTCCCCCCTCAAAAGTAAGGGGAAATGTCTGTGCGTCTTATAGAACGAAGATGTGTGTGCAGTAAGTCTGTCAGATGTGCAGCCCATGGGGAAGTGATGGGGAATGTGCCTGTGATTATGTGCCCATTTGATTCAGAATATTTTTTTTCTTGTTTTCCTCCTCTAAAAACTGGATGCGTCTTATGGTCAGGCGCATCTTATAGAGCGAAAAATATGGTAACTAATTTCTTAGGAATGCTGTATTAGGAACAGTACATGCTGTCTATACAGCTCTTTCCAAGTTGTGCCATTATTAAGTAGTGTAACTGAAAGATTGGTCTTAGAAATGTTACCATAACCAAAGCAAAGTAGTGAATTCCCCAACTTAATTATACTTCCTCTGATGAAGTAATTCCTTCTGCCATTCTGAAGCTGGCTGCCAATAAACTTCATTAGAAGATGCTGTGTTCTAGCGTTAAGAGAGTCTGAGAAAAATGCTTAGAAAAGATCAAGATGTTTACTTTCTAATAAGATATTATTTCAGGACAGCAAGTCAAACTGCACATGGATTGGAATATTTCATTGTGGGAGCTCTATTGTCTCTTTGGGCTTGGCTATGGGAGAGGAAGACATTGTTAGTAACAGCCAAAACCATAGCTATATATGTGCAGAATGAAAATTCATTACAGATATTTTTGTAATTTTTTTCTAATGTCACTTTTTTAAACAAGAGGGCCCAGATGTATTGGCTTTTCCTCACAGGAAGATTTTCCACTCCCTGATTCTTTTCATGATCCATTTTCCTAGCTCTGTAATATTTCTTTTGAGGTGGGACATGTAGAACCGCACACTTTATTGTAATGATACATGCCATTTTATTTTCAATCCATCTTTAATTATCCCAAGCACGAGTTTGTCTTTGCTTGAGTTGATCCTTCCAAAGCATTTTGTACCAGAAGATGTATACTTCATAACTGCACCCAGGCCTGTTTCCTGTAGGCAACTTCTCCCTTGAAATAGATATTTCTATTATACTTCCATGCTTGAGTTATTGGTCACTCCTGAAAATGCATTAATTTTCAAAGGTAACCTGAAAATAGATTTTGCGTTTAGGCCCTCTATACCATTATTAACTCTAAAATGCATCCTACTCTTGTTTCATTGAAGAATGTGTTGAACGTATTCCTTGGCTTGCACCAGAATGTGTTGAAGACCCCAAAAAATTAAGTGTGGCTGCAGATAAGTGGAGTTTTGGCACAACATTGTGGGAAATTTGCTACAATGGAGAAACACCTCTTAAAGACAAGACATTAGCAGAGGTAAGGCTTTGAGGCCTTCAGATGGGCATCACATCCTTATTTAATTATTTTGTGAAAATATCTTTTAGTTCTGTCATAGAAAGCTTGTAGGATAATTTATAAGCTGATTGACCTTTTCTTCAAGTGTAGTAAGGTTTGAAAACACAAGGGATTTCAATTGCAAAAACCACAGGTTCACTGATAGGAGCTTAGCTACTGAAAACTAGTAGAAGCGTCTTGGAGAGGTTGGGATGAGAGAGAAGAATGTTTCCTGTTTTTGTGAATAATGCAGTTGTTTCCATCCCATCTTGCAGAAAGAGAGGTTTTATGAAGGACATTTCACACTTCCAGTCCCATCTTGCAAGGAGCTCGCTGATCTGATGAAGCAATGCATGCACTATGACCCTAATCAGAGACCATTCTTTAGGGCAATTATGCGAGATATCAACAAACTAGAAGAACAAAGTAAGGATTTTTTGCATGTTTTCTTAGCCGTGTGGTAGTAAATA
The DNA here is from genome assembly GCA_023646645.1 of Varanus salvator macromaculatus. Classification (NCBI taxonomy): domain Eukaryota; kingdom Metazoa; phylum Chordata; class Lepidosauria; order Squamata; family Varanidae; genus Varanus; species Varanus salvator. The sequence continues at coordinate 30,152,856 of JAIXND010000784.1, read as the reverse complement.
AATTTTCTTTGCTTAATTGAATTCTTTGAGATACCTGAATATGCCAGCACCTTGATGGCAAAAATCCTACTGTGCAGTTGTTCGGAGGCAGGGAAGGTTCCTACTATTCAGAAATAGTTTTATAGTAGATTTCTATGTTAAGCTCCAAAGACAGATCCTGTCCTGGATTACCACCTACATAGAGTAAATCTTTTTGTGTCAACAGCTAAGGAAACATGGTTTGTGAGGAAAACAACACTATCCACTTCTGCCTCACCGCTTCACTTTTCTATGACCTGGATCACACTTGGGCAACATCCCAGGGTTTGATAACAGGCACAAATTCATGTATATCTTCATGAATAAATTCAGCTGTATTCTAGCCACTTGCTCTCACTGTGATAAACAACCAAAGGATGATCTGTCTCTTCAGTCACCATGCCCAAACCTAGAAGTCTGCATTGTTGGGAAGCTCACAGGGTTCAAATTCTGGGTTCTTCTTTCCCCAACATGCCATGACTCTAGGTTTAGATGTCATGACACAAACCAGGATAAGGTATTCCTGGACCGTTTCTTTTAATAGGGCACATGGGCACCCAGGAATCGGCATGCATGCATGCTTCCATTACAGTTTCAGAAACTCATAAGTAACAAACCTTGGACTGTTCATGAAGGGTAAACTGGGTCAATATCTTTTTGCCTATGCTACAACTGCAGAATGACTTCCACCTTCCATATTTCTTAGTATACAGTGGGGAGCAACTTTAAGCCATCCTGCCCACAGTTCTGGTGCTTCAGTTATTGTTGCCACCCACTCTAACCCACAGTAAGAAGAGGCTTATTGTTCAATTTCAGAGTTGAACAGGTAGCTTTTGCTCTGTGCCCTCAAACTCTACCCTTTTCCCAGTATGAATGGCATCCTTTCTGAAATAATTGCACATCATAAGAAAAAGCAACAGTTTTCATCATTTGGTACATGGGGGTGGGGGGAGGAGGTTAAACACACCATCTGCACATGCAACAAGATGGTAATATATGTAGTAAAGTCCACATGAAAATTCAAGATTGAATGCTCACTTGTGCTATTCTTATCTCTGCAAGATCCTGATATTGTCTCTGAGAAGAAACCCAATGCAGAGATTGATCCCACCATTTTTGAAAAACGTTTTCTGAAACGGATTCGGGACCTAGGCGAGGTACATTAGTATTTATTAAAGCTTTGGGTCAGTATTGTTTGAGGTGCTACATGGAACATATCCCTTCCCTTCAAGGTTTGCAGCAACAGTATGTCAAAACATAGCAACTGCATTTTTAGTGTGAAATCATTCATCATGCTGCTTATTCTTGTTTCAAAAGTGCTTCTTGAGAGCCAATTCTGTTGGCACTGTGTTTGGCTGTAAGCAGAATGATAGAAATGAATGTGAATGGTATTGATAGCTGCGTGGTCCTTGAGAAGTCCTGTATGAAGGAAAAGCACTTGCTAGGTTTGACAAGAAATGTGCAAAGACTGAAGCCTCTCTCTCTTATCTGTAAGCCCACCAAGTTTGTTTGTAGTGTTTGTAGATTATTGCTTTATATATCCTTGCTGGTTCCAGGGAACGTGCAAGAAACAGCTGAAATGTGGTGATGGTTAATCTATCAGAATAAAGCACAAGTGGAGTAGTTGTCACAGGTTCACTAAATCTGAAATTCCAGGATAGTGCCAACTGGCACTCCTCCAGCTCACTTGGTGTTGCAGATGCTGCCTACCCGTCTCAATTTTCTTTTTCAATAGGTGGAGGTTAGGCACACTGGAAAAGAAGCACAGGCCCCCAGCTACCCTGCTCCTCTATCTTCTCCTCTTTTACTTTTTTAATGTGCTATTTGTAGGAAGGAAAGCAAGATGGCAGGGCAACTGAATGAGAGTGGGTGTTTTGCTTTTCAGCCACCTGCTCAAACAGCCTTAAAGGTGGGGGTGGTGGAATGATCAAATATGTAGTTCAGTATAGGGGGCTTCAACCTCATACTTCAATTTATTGATCAGGCTACCTATCTCTGTGTAATGGCTGTTAGAGCAGAAAACTGTGGTACAAAAGCCTGTTTTTTTGTTTTGGAGCTCATATCGAAGCTCTGCCTTGTACTCAGATTCTTGCCAAAGGTTTTTTTTTTTTTTTTTTTTTTGGGTGGGGGGTGATTGGGCCATTTTGTAGTATTGCCCATTTCAGTTTCTCAATTTTTAAAATGTGCCCTTGGCTCCAAAATGGTTGAAGACACCTGAATTAAAGCAATGAAGTATACATTGTTTCAGCCTGTGTAAAAGAAAAGACTATTTGATTCCCATTCATCTTCTGTAGATCTTTCAAATAGTGGAGGTGGTGGCTGAGATATATAAATAGTGGAGGTGGTGTGCTGAGTACAAATAATCAAAACATTCTAATTGGATAGCTTATTTTGCAAAATAAGTCTGTAAAAGCTGGTTATCATATGAAGTAGCTGTTTTTCTCTCTCTTACAATCAGGGTCATTTTGGCAAAGTTGAGCTCTGCAGGTATGATCCTGAAGGTGATAATACAGGAGAACAAGTGGCAGTAAAGTCATTGAAGCCTGAGTGTGGTGGGAACCATATTGCTGACCTCAAGAAAGAAATTGAAATTCTGAGGAACCTGTATCATGAAAACATTGTAAAGTACAAAGGAATCTGCACTGAAGATGGTAACTGAAAATGTTTTAAGTGTCTTAAATTTATTTAAATATTAATTCCTTTCCCCAAACAGTTGATTAAATGAGAGACTGGCTGCTCAGTTTTAGCAATAAAACCAGTGGACATGGCTCAACCATGCTCATATTCAAAGTGTGCTGGCATAGCAAGAGATGGGTGAGCCCCTCCTTCCAGCTCAGGAGGAGGTCAGCTAAAACCAAATATTTTCAGTAAATTCTGTTTTTCCAGTCCAGTTACAAATTTTAGATCCAGTTACAGTGACCTTACCACCACTTTCCTTGCTTTTTCTAATAGATTCTGAATCTAGTACCAAGTTTTCTATTATATCGAATTCAGCCCCAGCAATATCCCAGCCCCTCTAGGATATGTGGTTTATCAGGGTCCTTAAATATTAATTTTTCACAGATCTTGGGCTGGACTTCTGCTCTGGGAGCAATTGGAGGTTTAATGAAGGATGTGGTGCTCATCCTTCATTGTTACTGCAATTGTGTTCATTCTGAAGAAAGAGAACAATGCAGTAGGAAGCTTGAGGGATGGTGGCACCAAGCCTGTACCCGTATAAATTTGAACTTCAAAAGAAATTTCAGCACAACATGAGAATATCAAATTGGTATAGTGGGTGCTGAATTTTTTTTCAAATTAGTTAAAAGAATAACGATCATATGAATAAAAGCCAATTTGCATTGAAAAGATGGTCCTTTTCCTTTTTTTCTTTTTACATGGTGTTCATAATCAGTGCCTGTTAACTATCTGATATCGCCTAGGGCTGCTTTTCCTGCAGCAGGTTTACACTTGGCATCTACCCCCGACCCCCAAACATACTCCTGCCTAGTAATGGAAAAGATATGCAGATAGACTTTCCTTCCTTCCTTTCCTAAGAGGAGGAAAGGAACCTTCCAGGGAGGGTGAAGAAGCCATGCCTGCTGCTTATGGTCTTCCATCTGGCACAGGTGCACTGAGAGCAGTTGCTCTGCTGAAGCAGCTGAATTTATGAATTGAAAGAAGGAATTAGCCAGAAACCTTTCAGGTTGAAGAAAATGCTGATTTTAAAATGTTAATTCTAAAAGTCATTTTTATACTTTTTTGAAATTAATGTAAACTTGAAGTCCAGCAGTTCTGTTTTGCTGTGCTTTGAGACTCATTCTGAAAACTTACACTTGCAGCACACCAATCCTAATGTCCTGCAAACTGCAAGAGAACTTGCTTCCAAGTTAAGATGCATAGGATTGTATTGCTGAGGTCATAATAATTAGTTGGAAGAGTAACACAGATTTCAAGTGTCTTGGATGATTTTTGTTTTTCCTGCAGTAGTTAACTGCAACATTTCCAATCTAGTAATTGTGCTCTGGGGCTCCATCTACAGGACTGCTCAATAAAATTGACAACCAATAATGCCCAAATCCAAATCTCAGGACTACTTTATAAGATACAGGAAAAAAGCAAGTTCCATTTTATATTATTTATCGCAATATGTAGAGCATAGTGTTATGTCTGGAAACAAGTAAGTATACATGTAGAAACCACAGTTGTCTCTGGGCACTCTCAGATATATGTCCTCTCTTAATGTAGTGGCTGCTGGAAAAGCTTGTGGCTGGCATGCAAAACAGTAATTTTCCTTTTCCAATTAATGTGTGAAGCATTCCTGATCTTGTAATGCCAAGAAGCATGTAAATACTGGATGAAGCATCTATCCAGGGGAAACATTTAAAGTACTTAAAAGATATTGACTTCCTAAGTTAATTTATGAATTCCTTGTTCAAAGGTGGAAATGGAATTAAGCTTATAATGGAGTTCCTGCCTTCTGGAAGCCTAAAGGAATATCTCCCACGAAACAAGAGCAAGATCAGTCTGAAACAACAATTGAAATATGCCGTACAAATCTGTAAGGTAAACTCTGTTCTTATTTTAATTTGTTAACATTAGTATCTTACATTTTAATTAATAAGTTCAGTGTAGCATAATAGTTTTTTGAAATCTTTATTCATGAGTGACCTTGTGAACCTTTCAAAAATCTTTGTTTCTTCACTTCATTTTAGGGCAAGCCCTCATGAAGCAGCTTACAATAAAAATATCAAAAACAAAACAATTGGAAAAATATAATAAAATACAAGTTAAAATCTACTGCAAGAAATAGCAATACAATTAACAAAAGTCTTTAGAAATGAGGGAAAGACTTCAAGAGAGGAGGCCATGGCATATTTTGAGATGGAATCCCATAGGTGTGGGGCCACTACTAAAATTGCCCTGTCCATGGTAACTGCAAACCTGATCAGTCTAAGTTCAAAAGCAGGGCAATTTTATGGTGTGGGCAGGGCAGGTACATGTGTGTATAATCTTTCAGATGGCCAAGTCCCAAACTTGTAGTCCACCTCTTCTCTGCTCAAGTTCCTGGTTTTAACTTACATTACTATGTTTATGAATTAATTTTATGGTGAAAGTTGAACTTTAGGATTACATGAAGTTGGAGACCTTGTACTGGCCCTACTTGTGTTAAAACAAGCTTTGTTAAACCACTTGCAGCAAAAACATGGCTTTTAATTGGACATTCGGCATAAGGTTTTCGTTCTAAAACTGAAATGGTTTTCTGGACAATTTAGGCCATTTAGTGCTGAATCACTAACAAAAGAAAATTTGGTATAGTGGTGATTGCAAGGGGCGGCATATAAAATTTTTAAATAAAATAAATAAATTGAACTAAAAAGCAAGGCCAGTCATTAGAAGAGAATGAAACAAGCTTGAAATGTTGGTGTGCATTTCTTTACCCATCAGGGAATGGACTATCTGGGGTCTCGACAGTATGTTCATCGAGACTTAGCAGCAAGGAACGTTCTAGTTGAAAATGAGCAGAGAGTAAAGATTGGTGACTTTGGACTAACCAAAACAATTGAGACTGATAAGGAATACTACAAAGTCAATGATGATCGAGACAGTCCCGTGTTCTGGTAAGAGATGGACTTTGTTGTTATTGAAAGGATAAGATGTGTCAGCTAAAACTGAATGAGCCCGTCTCTGTACCATTGATGCATACAATATAGCTATGAGGCCCAAGTCATACATGTTCTTTGAAATCAATCAGTAAAGGCAAATTTAACTCCGTAAGAATGACCTGGTTTGCACAACCATAAGCCATCCATGGTCACCTGTTATTGGTTAGTTGTCATGTTGTACTAATGCAGCTGAGGTTACCCTGAATGAGTTTTCTTTTTTTCCAAACAGTCAGCTGGGAGAACCTATGTGCTGAGAACCTTGCATTTTTTCCCAAGGGAAACAGTGCAACATGCCCCTGTCAAAGCTTGGGGTCTCTTTATAATGGGGACTTGAACAGAAATTGAACAGGAATTTGAACAGAAATTCAAATTCAGAGGCTGTTGCAAGGGGCGGCATATAAATATTTAAATAAATAAATAAAATAAAAATTGGGTTGATTTGTACTGGGACCTACTTCCGGGTATGTATGTGTATGAGCTAAAGCACCTCCGTGTATGTCCCAGTCTAAATGCCCATGGCCTCCCTTGAAACCCCCATTTTAAAGTGATGCAGAATTTGATAGGCATCTATCATGCTCTGGTTCCCTAGAAGAAAGGCAGGGAAACTCATTTTTTACTTTCTCAAATCTCTAGATGGTCAGGAGGAAATTACAATAGTGACTTCTTAATTGCAAACTAAAGCAAGAGAATGGGAAAAGTTGAGAATCTTGCTGAGAAGTGGGGAGTTTCAGGACAAGTCACCTTCAGGAGGAAAGGGGTAGTTAATGGTTTTCATTCTTCTGCTGGGCAATATCCAGGGTGAGTACCTCCTGCCCATGACAGTGGGTAACCCCCTAGAAGCTGTCTGAGCTGAGGTTTGCAAGCCACCCACTCCTCGGAAGAAGTCCATTATTTGAATGTGTGCATTTAAAAAAAACAGGATTAACTTATTTTGGTCACATATTTGTGTTCCCAACTTGGGGAGAAAGAAATGGGAAGCCATAGGCGTCTCTCCCCTCGCCCCCTGAAGTGCTGCTGGGACATTTTGAAAGGATAACTCATTTCAGGGAAGCTTGCCATAAAACTGGCTTTCACTATCTTACCCCTGCTCCCACAAAGAAGTTAAAGTGACATAAAGCCATATTGAGTCAAAAATGGCTTGACATCCTGGGGGAGGGAAGACTCATTCCTTTCAAAGTGTTCCCTGGATACCACCTGGAGCACTGAAGGAAAAGAGTGAGGGAGGAGGAAGCAACCTAACAATGATGAGCCCAATCATCTGTTGGATTTCCTGTGGGTGAGATGCATGAACAGCCAATCCACAGTGGCAAATTGCCATGATGGATTGATGTTACCTGTGAACCCTCCCAATTTCTTGAATATGTGGTATAGACAAGAACAGGCTATTGCATTGCCTATTCCAATCTCAGTTTCACTTGGACAGGTGATTCTTTGATTATGTATTCCTACAAACATGCAGGCAATCTGTATTTAGCACATACATACATTATAATGCCATTGTTATTTAGGCATAGGAATTGCTTGGGAAATCATGTGAAATGGCCTTTAGTTACTTCCTAAAAGTGGCTTTGTATGATATTTTGTCTACATTATTGATCATCTTTTATTTTTAATTCATGAATGAATAATAATTCTGTGTAAAAGATTAGGAGTCTGCAAACCAGTTTGTCTGGAATTATGCTAGTTGTCTGTTGTGATGCTCTTAGCACCACTACCCAGAATTCCAGTATTTCACCATGTACAATCAGTTATGAATTTTGTGTAGCTGTTCTACCAAAGACAAACAAACTCCACTGTACACATCCACAGGTATGCTCCTGAATGCTTACTGCAGAGCAAATTCTATATTGCTTCAGATGTTTGGTCGTTTGGAGTGACCCTCTATGAACTATTGACCTACTGTGACTCTGAGTGCAGTCCAATGGCAGTAAGTAGCTGTGAAAGGAATTAGTTCTAGTACAGCTCTATGTATTGACATAATTAACATATTATTCAGAATCTTCTCCAAAATACAAGTAGAAGTATCAACATATGTATGATTTTCCGCTGGAGGTTCTTGGTTGGCCAGATTTCATGGCAGCTGTGCTGCATAAACTTAAGTAACAGAGAATACAGTTCACTGTAAGAAATTGAAAAGCTGGGTAAAATGAAAGGATGTCCACATTTCATCTGATGGAAACATTTTTATCCAGCTAGCCTCTCAAATGTTACAGCTAGTTCTTTACATTATGAGAATGTGTCATTGCTGTTTGAGCCTTTTAGGCACCCTAAAATAGCCTTTCTTTTGGGAAGTTTTGGGTATCAGGTCACATCAGAGCCAGCCATCATGGCTAATAATGGGGAATGCTGGATAAGACTGCAAAGTATCTGAAAGCCTAATATGGAGGATGGAATGTTAAACATGTATTTTTCATAATGTATAGGAATTCTTGAAGATGATTGGCCCAACTCAGGGGCAGATGACAGTCACACGACTTGTGCGCCTATTAGCAGATGGCAAGCGCTTGCCATGTCCTAAAAATTGCCCAGAAGAGGTAAGAGCTAAACAATTGGTTGTTATCATCAGTATGTGCTGTCATGGGAGAATCACCATCTGCTTGGTGTTCTGGACTCGCACATGAAACAGCTTCTCTTCTCAAAGTTTGCTCTTGTTGATATGTTTTCTTCTTTTGCTTTCTTTTTTGCTGTCTAAATAAGTACCCTATTAATGATTTTTTATTTTTTTTAACCGTTCTATACACATTCCTTTATTTTTCATCAGATTCATTGGCACTAATCACAACTTGGTCAGGGCTGTTTAAAAAATCCTAAGACTGATTGTTGAGGTCAGGAGACTCTTGATCTTGTGGAAATTCCAGAGTAGCATGAGTTAAAAGTATTTCCAGTATTTCCTTTTCATACACTTTCTAGAGCCTTACAAATCAGCCTTTGTGGCCTTCAGCAGAGCTTTGGCAGAGTTATGATTTGTGTCCTGTGAGTTCAAATAAAAATGGTTAAGATTATACCTTAAAGCACCATCCTGTCCAAGTTTCAATAGAACATAGTCCTACCACTCTCAGTATGCAACTGTACTGTTAATGTGTTTAACTAAAGAATTTCATTGTTTTGAGATAGCTTTAACTAAGAGCTGAAGTGGCAATATTCAATTTTAAGAAAGCTCAGTCTCTTTTAAGGATATGGGATTAAATCAATGTATATGGATGTTATGGAGTAATGGGAGATCCAAAGTTGATATTACATTAAATGGATGTAACTGTTGAACAAATACAGTGGTACCTTGGGTCACAAACAAAAATTTCATGAAAATTTTGACTTGGGTCACAAACTCCGCTTTGGGTGGCGACCAAGATCGCAGCCATCTCCCCCCCCCCCCCCCGAAGTGGGGAGATAGCCACGATTGCAGTCGCATTCGTGCAAGGAACACATGCATGATCACTGCTGTACTGTGCCCATCTTTCCTGCACCTGTGATCACGCACGTCTTCCCTGCACAAACGCAACTGCGATCCTGGCCATCTCTCCACTCAGGATTGCAAGATTGCGCCTGTCTTTCCTGCAGGAGCACGCCCATGCCAGGGTTTCTTTGAGAAGCACCACTCCAACATAAATTTAATGAACAGAGTGTTGAATCTGATGAACAATAATGTGGTCTCTAATTTCTGGAGGGTTATGCAGCGCAGGAAAAAACAAGTGACTATTGACATATTTTTTACCAAAATTGGCCCTGTAGCTAAGAGACAAAGAGAGGAAACCCCTGAAAGAGATCTCCCCAGTGTCCTTATGGACGGGCACTCTCCCTCAAAACAGTAATCTCCCCCCGCCCCCTCCACCTAGGTTAGTATTCTCCACTGTACTGTACAGTACTTTGTTACTTTGTTGTTCTTTGTCACTCTGTTTCAAAATTTCTGATTTTAAAAAAAAAAAGTTACAGAACGGATTACCTTATTTACATTGAACCTTATGGGAAAATTTGGCTTGGCTCGCGACCAAAAACATTAACCTTATTTACAATGAATCTTATGGGGAAGTTTGACTTGGGTCTCAACCAATTTGGGTCACAACCAGAGTCATGGAACAGATTAAGTTCGTGAGCCAAGGTACCACTGTAGTTTGCATTTTTGCTATATTACTCAAATGGCTTTTGGTCCATAAAACAAAAACTTTACGCTAAAATATACTTCCTTTTGGCTGCATCCATTAGAGCATATCTAGATTGTACTTTGGTCTTCTATTGATTTGAACATGTGTCACTGGACTTTTGCAAACTGTTGGTATTATGAGTGCTTTAAAACTGCTTATCAGATATTGAATCTTGCAAAGAGAATATGTAAGGAAGATTTTTTTTCTTTGAGGCTCATTTTTCATGCATATTTATTTGTCAGATTGGATGAATACTTGTTAGTGGAAAAGTTGCTCATAATCCAGTTGCTGGCTGATATTAGTACATGTTATCTCCAGTGAGTGAGAGATGATGTAAAAGCGGCCTGTTCACACATAATATTGACAAAACATGGGTTAATTAATCTAGGACTGGGACATGTTAACTTATATGTTAGACTCACTAATATCTCACTTCCCATATGTGCATTTTATTCTATGTGGGGATTTTAATGCAAGAATACTGTGTTTCCTCAAAAATTAGACCAGGTCTTATATTAATTTTTGCTCCAAAAGATGCACTAGGACTTATTTTCAGGTTTATTTTTGCATGTACAACAATCTACATTAATTCATTTATTCATGTACAAAAATCTACATTTATTCAAATAGTCATGTCATCTTCTGAAACATTGTCATAACTCTTTGAACCTTGAATTGTGTTGCAATGTGCCTGTCTGGCTCAGGATCTTAACTGGGGCTTATTTTTGGGGTAGGGCTTATATTATGAGCATCCTGAAAAATCATGCTAGGGATGATTTTCCAGTTAGGTCTTATTTTAGGGAATCAGGGTAGGAGCAGGTGTCTTTGAGGAAGGAAATGACATGAATGCCCAGTTTCTAGATCGATCTTCACAGGATTCAGTAGTAGACAAGTATGGATTAAATCTCTTGAAACTTCTGTCTGTGTCCAATCTCCATGTACTCCATGGCACTTCTTTTGATCTAACCGGCAGGACCTGTACTTATCTTGGGACTGGCAGGGCTAGTACAGTAGACTATACAGCTATGACTCCTGACTTAATGAATCTGGTGGCTAAATTTGAAATTTTAGACTGTACTTTGAGTTATCACTGCCCACAATGCTCGTCCCTTAAAGTTTATCCCAATATCATGCTGAAACCACTTAAGGATTTTGAAGAGGACCTTACTCCCATAAGCCCAGCAGGCACTGTGACAAATCATGGGTTAAATTGACCCATGATTGACCACCTATACATGTAAACTAGTTCATTGTCTGGATAAAAAGTAAATACTTTCTGGGCTAGATTCATAGTTGTGGAGAGCAACATTTCATTTACATGTCTGCAGTTAAAAGTGGGAAAACTTTTGGGGCCCCTGAAAAGCTATTGAGTGAGGTTGGGGACCCCAAGGGTGGCAGTGAGAAAAAGAGTAAAATACAAATGCTAAATCATCACCTCCCACTTCTATTTCCCCTCTTAGTCCACATGGGAAACCTCTGCTGGATTTGACTCACTTTATGAACAGAAAAAGAGCTATCTGAAATCCCTTTGTAACCCACAGCTACTTACCTTTTGTTTGCTAGGTTAACCAACTGATGAGGAAATGTTGGGTGCAAGACCCAGCGGAGAGGACACCTTTTCACAATCTGATTCAAGGGTTTGAAGCACTTATAAACAAGATGTAATCCAGAGGTTTTATCCTGTTACTCTTAAATAGTTGGAAAATATATTACCTTTATTACCTGTTGTAATTTTGTACTGTGGTAATGCCATGTTTGAAAGGATATCTTCTGTCCAAGAGTATTCCTATTTGAATAGTAAACACTTGGATCTCGGTAGTTAAAACAAAGCAGCAGAAAAATGTTGAGCAGTTCACTATTCAATATCTGTGCCACTTCATTGTTCTACCATTTAGAATCTGATTGGTGTTTCAAAAGAGAAACTTGCAGCATCAATGGTATTGACTCAGCATAAATTGTTTTGAAAGCCATACCCCCAGGGCTTTTACTTATTTCCCTTTATGCATTTCAAATCATGTTGGGCTAAAAAAGCAAAAAGTGCAGAAAAGCACCATGACTGAGTGATGGTGACATTTATTGAACAAAGTATAATGAACTGGCAGGTGTTTTCTGACTGTCTTTAACATTTGGGATTGTATTGGAATGCAAGATTAGTTCTTGAAGCATACAAGTATTTTAACAGAAATAAGGGGCCATTGGCCTTCTGTTCCTCAAACATTTGTCATCCCATGCTAACATGGTGAATCATCATGAACTAGCATTAACGTCCCAAAGCATTTGTTATGGCATCAGTGCCAACTGTTCGAGAGGCGAAAATGTGAAAAGCAAACATTTAAAATGGAGCACTTTGGCTATTTTGCAAACAGAAGGAAGTGCGCAGCCTTCATCTCCAGCCTCCTCTCCCCTTTTCTTTCGAGGTCCACCCTGCCTTCTCCTGCTCCTCACAGTTCTACTAGGCATGTCCAAGCTGTCAAGCAAACCTAAAGCAGCTGTTTGGATCCTAAGCTTTGCTTCTCTTGGTACATTTCTTGCATTTGTAAACTGCCTGTACTAAATTCATTAAAATCTGAATGTACCATCATATGGGAAGGTCCTTTGTATAGTTAAAAACTTCTAGAAGATTTCTCTATGATAATCTTTAATATTTCGTTTATTGAGTTTTCTTTAAAAAAAGAGAATGTTCCTCATTTGCAGTATAGCTTTGTAAGCTTGTTGCTTGGCATGCTGTCAAAGATTGTCTACCTGATTTTGACATGCTTGTTTTTGGAAGAGTGGTGTTCAGCCTATTGAAACTATACCATGGCCAAGAGACAATTATAACAAGTTGTGATTCCTGCCAAAAATTTAAATAGCTATGAGAATTTGTTATTAATGGAAGTTTTGTGTCCTTACCTTACAATGTAGGATTTAGAGAAATCCACCTCATATACAGCAAATGTTTGTTACCAAGTGTGATGGGGAAATTGATTCAGATGTAAGAGAACTGAGGAATACACTGACTAGTGCCTGACAATGTTTTGGGCTATTATCATGTAGCATATTGTCAAACAACCAGAATGCTAGCTTTTCATTGTCTTTTGAAGGCAGATACATAAGGATGAGCTGAGTGTGAAGATATCGCTTATGAAATTCACCATGGCTACCAGCACACTGTGTGGGAGGATGCTGTAAGAGATAAAGCACACTATAGGAATGTGTACATTATTCCTGCGCTATTTACCTAGCATAAAGAAAATAGTTGATCAAAACTTAATAGCAGATGGGGAAGTAGGGAGACACTGCATTGAACTGAGTTTTAGTCATACTTAGACTAAATTCATTGCTTTGTTTAAATTAATTGAAAGAATTATTTGTGATTAACTCAAGATCTTTCTATTTCAATGGTCTACTCTAAGCATGATTAGGCTGAACCCAACCCATAAAGTGGTCTGGTCTGGCCTTTTCTTCCCCTTTCCCCTTCTAATGAAGAGAGTGGTCCTTATATTTATCCCTAGATTGGAGCCATAACTCACAAGTAACTAAACTATAAATTTCCCATATGTGGATTCACTAGTCACTAGGTGAAAGTATATGATGGACATTGTTTCAAATAATTTCTCTTTACTTTGAGCCTGCTCTTAACTAAAGTCAAATATTGTATGTGAAGTATTCATGATTGCAATAATGTAAAATGTAATCAAAATCAAACAAGAACTGTAATTGTTGAATATTTTGTTCAGTTAAGAGCTATCTTTAAGTAGTGGCTGTTTTTGCTGTAATCCAATAATATGACTGTTATATGCACTTTGTTATTCTTTATACAAATAAAGATTTTATCTATGAATGTTTCTATTAAAAGTATTTCTAAGCCAGCAGCTGATTTTTTTCAAGGTGATGGCTCAGTCCTCCTTCCTCCAATAGTGGTACCAAAGACATTTGCCTCTCCTACATCCACTCCCACTGCTCTTTCACAACTGACTTGGCTTTGACCTATGCAATAACCATCCAACCAAACCTAGGTAACCCTTACCACAATGCAGAATGTGGGGTGTGATCAACTCCATAAGTATGAAAATAAGGTACACATATGAAGCCAATGTGGTAGATTACTGTCCCTGATGCCACAGTTACCTGGTTTCACCTCAAAGGAAAAAAAATTATATAGATATGTCTTGGTTATGTTGCATGTCTGGTCTGTGTACACACTGGGAAAATGTAGCTCAGACTGACGAGCCAACAGAGGCCTTTCTAGAACTCTTCTCCCTTCAGATAGCCAAGCACACACACGGAAGGAAGAAGGCAACAAGTCATAGTGATCAAGTTGCAGCTTTCTCCTCCCATCCCAGGGCTGGGGAGAAAGATGTAATCTCTGATCAGTACTATAGGCCAGTATTAGCTCTGGGAACTGAATTTTCTAGCCGCCTTGAGATTGCAACCACTTTCAAGAACAAAGTGGTGATCACTGGCTTAGCTTGAGCTATGAAATACTTGCTATTTGCAGTTGAGAGAAGAGTATGGTAACACTGTTACAGCTACCTGTCTCCACCATTCTAGAAAAAGACCTAGAAAATTGTATAACATTTTACAACTGCTGCTGTGCTACACTCAAGCTTAAATGAGGTGTGCTTGTTAAATCATCTTAGAAACTGAATGGCATGCTGAAGCTATACTGTGCAAACAAGGGTTTGGCTTAGCTGCTGCTCCATAACTTACCAAAGGAAATAAGTGATGCCATTTTTTAAAGGGACTGTAAGTCTTTTTAATATCAAAGCTACACAAACTACCACAAGCAACTCTGACAGGTTTGAGGGATCACTCACTTTGAGTCAATCCACATTTTTTTCCTTAGATTTTTTTCCCCTTAGCTTTCCCTTCCTACATTACCAAGGCAGGTTTAGAAGTCCAAAACAGTAATAAAGGTATAGAATGGAGTAGTTGGCTAATTCATCTAATTAAATATGTAAGAATTATCACATTTTATCTAAGAGGTTGATAATTTCCCAAAATTTGTAGACCAGTGATGAGGCTACGATTAATCTGACATTCATGTCATGCATGCTTGTATCACCAGCATCAGCTTTTTAAATAAGATCTAAATTTGCTGATAGTTTCCTAGCATACTACCACTTTCAGAGACGTGACTACATTAAGATCCAGGACTTGATCTGAAGACGATCTGGCTAATTTTAAGCAGACTGAACTTTAATACTTGGACTCTTCCTATCATACTAACTGGGCTGTAATTTATCATGCAAGCCCCAGTCTATAATGGGAAAGTATTATTCTCAAATGTCAGAAGAAAGAATTAAACATGAATGCCTTGCAGCTAAGAACCTAAATTCTCAAAGAAGTTGAAGAACATCTGCATGATTGTTTTCTTAAGACTAATAATACAACTTCAAGCAACACTTCTAGAAAATATTCACTCTGTATTATTTTATTGCTTTGAGAAATTCTCAATCCACAAAGCTGCCATTTCTTTAAGAAACTTAATTTCCATCCTACAGATAGAAACCAGTCTCAAGCATAACAGTGATTGCAACACATACCCACACACTTGTTACACAGAAATTTACTTAAAAATGGATTTCCTATATAGAACTTTAAAAAAAAAAAAAATCTGCAATACATATCAAAAGTGAAAGATATGAGTGACATGAAGGATATGAAGTGGCTTTGACGTCGAGCATGATCTTAATAGACACGTTTCCTTTTAAGATATAATTCTGCATGATGTACCGTGGAGCCCTGAGCTTGTTGGTTAAGATAGTCCACTCGACCATCTTCTGGGATGCTGATGAGGTATGAAGAACCCCGCTTTTCATTTCTTATAGGTGCCATCTAAAAATTGTAAAAGTTGGTTATGACAATGTACAGGTTTTTATACATGGCTGAATTTTGCTTTGTGTAAAAATGCTATGCTGCTCTTTAAACATAACTTGCCCTGCCAAGTATGTGATGAGATTAGATCTGGAGTTTTGTTCCATTTTCAGGAGAACCACAAGTGAAATTCAACTGGTGTCAAAAATGAGGAGTAGGCGATTTTGCCACTCTTTCCCTCTGCAGTCCCCAGTACCAGCCTCCTACTGTCAGAGTATTTACCAACCCTCTGGAGCACCACTTATGTTTTCAGTGAACATAAAATCTGCCAAAATTATCTCCTCCCACATCTACCCACTTGGAAAGCTCCACTGGATCAAAAGCTTGCTAGAAGGAGCCTTTCCATTCACAAGAGGCTTCCTGTGAATGTAATAGTTGCACCAACTATGTTTACTCTGAAATCTTCCCATTATCAACAGAGAATGAAGGCAAGCAAATTGCATAAAAATTCCAAGAAATCCTTAAGCAGCATTATGCATTTGGTGGCCCATAAGACATTCCTCTAGGAGGATACAGATCCTAACTGGAAAAAGGCCCCAACCTTTCAAAATGTGCAATCCTGTATGTTTCACATTAATGCAGATGAAGGAATTTCAACAATTATTTCATCTTTTATCCCATTCTTTCTCCAGTGCTTCTTGTCAGAGCACAATGCTGAAAGCGTCTGAAGAACTGCTGTTCAAATTCCTCATTTATGCAATGGGTAAAAGTACACGAAGCCTCATGTTCAAAGGCTGACCATCCATGATGTATAATGTAGTATGCAGGCTGCATCAAAAATCCGTGTGCTTATTTCTTCCCCTTACCTTCAGTGGGTTTTGAGGTGTAAGCGGTAAAATGCCTGGATGAAAGGATCCTTGAGCTGGAGCATAACACAAAGGAATGACCTGTAAATATGTACTATAGTCACAATGAACTCCACCATCAGATTCCTACATGGAAACAAGATGGAGAAATATGACAATGCATGTATTACTGAGACTAAGGATCATTTTTCCCCCTGAAGTTTGTTTTAATGAAACTCTTTTTAATTGCATGCATTTTGCCAGTGGACCTAAGACTGAACTGGAGCAAAGTTAAAAAAAATATCCTGGCCTAACTTGCTTAAGACCCAGACAAGCCAAGTAGAAATCAGCCTGATAAAGAGAGAGGTGGCTCAGACCTTAGGTCAGTTATTCTGGTGAAACAAGTTACTTCCAGGGCTTTCCAGATGAAAGGTTAATTTGGTGTAAACATTTGTTCCACATTTACATCTTGTCCTTTTTTCAAGGAACTCACCGGTGCAAAGATTTCACCCCATTTTAGCCTAATAAAACCCCTGAAAAGGTTTAGAAATACTGATTGGCCCAATATCTAGTTTGGGGATTTGAAGTCCAATATTCCAAAGACCAGTCTCCTGAAGTCGAGCTCCTCAGGGCAATGGACGTTACAAAGGCACCAGACCCTCATGGGTTACACCCAAGGGTATGCAACTGTACTTCCTGATATCCCATCTGCTACACTTTTTGAAGACTGGAACCATTGATGCCACCCTCCAATCCTCTGGAATTTCTTCCATTTTCCATGAGGCCTCAGAAATGAATGCCAACAGATACGAGAGTACCTCTGCCAATTCCCAAAGTACCCTTGGGTGTAGCCCATCAGGGATAAGTGACTTTCCAGGGCCCTGAAGAGCTACTCCACTTACAGAGAGGTGACCCCAATCTGTGCCCCCATAACCCCAACCTCAAATAGCCTCCCAGGTAGATTTCCCCCTATCTGCTTTGGAGAGAACACAGAAGAATAATCAGCATTTAACATCTGTGTCTGTTTCCTTACATCAGTTACCACATTCTCTCTCTCCCTTTTAAATGGTCCCACTGCCTGTCTCCCCTTCTTCCTACTTACATGAAGGTAGAAGCCCTTTTTGTTGCTCATGACATATTTTTCACATGTCAGCACATAATTGGCCTTAACCTTGCAAAGAATCCTTCTGCATTGTGCTGCCTCCTCCCAGTATATACCCTTTTGTCCACTTGCCTAAGTGTCCATGTTCTGCGAAGGTCCCTCTTCCTTCTAACCTCTCTCACCACTTCCCTTTGCATCCTATGACAGTCTGCTTTGTATTGTTAAGACTTGAGCTTCCAAGACCTCCCTTTTTAGAGCCATCCACCTGAACTCCTTTGCCTTCCAGGACCCTCTCTCAGGAGACTTCAAGCCTGGCCTTCAATTTAATGAATTTGGCCATTGAGGAGTCCCATCTCCTAGTACTTGACCTAATGCTCATTCCTGCTCCCCTGATCTCAAAGCATAGGATCACTCTCATCCAGAGCTCCCCTAATCTGCACATCATCCACCAGATCCTCCCTGTTGGTCAGAACCAAGTCTAGGATGCCCCCCACCCCTCCACCATTGCCTCTTAGACCCTCTGGATGAAAACTTTTCCTGCATAGCTTCTAAGAAGTAACAGGACCCAGCCACAACCACTGATGGCATCTCCCCACTAATATCAGTGAGGCTGAAATTAATAGAAAAAAATCAGGTTTCTGTGGTTCATAGTGTTGAAATAGTCTTTTTTTTAATGATAAGAAAAATGTTTTTGGAAAAGTTGCATTATATGCTCAGTTAGTACTTGGACACGTCACAGTGCATACATGTGTGAGATGTTGAAAGATACATACTGAAAGACTGAAGAGGATGTTAACAAAAGCTGCTATGTAATAGGTTGGTTTTGTTGTATTTCAAAATCTGGCCTTAAATATTAGCATCCTGGATAGAGCATGCTGGTTCAAAACAAACAACATTAATTTAAACCCATAACTTACCTCTGGTCTGTCATTTGCTATTTCTCCTACTCTAGCTTGAATGGTATGGTATGCCTGAGCATACTGTTGATACCATTGCTGGACTGAATCCTGTCAAAGACAAAGCAACTTTCAGTCTACTGTCTTCTGTTATTTTTCATCATGATTATTATGTTAACTAGAAACATAAAAATGTTCTTTGAAAAACAAGGACATACATATGCATCTAAGTGATGTTTTCATTCCTTCCACCATGTCAGACCAACTTCTAGCACTTTTTTGCTTATTCTGTTTCATTTCCTGAGTCAAATCAATCAGCAATACTTTGTACATAATGAGAGTCTGAATGACAGAATTTGTGGACATCTTTGGAGAGCCTGTAGGCCTATTTTCTTTCTCCCAGAACCGACCAGGCTGTGCATCACACACAACTACTCAAACCACTATCAGCAAAACTCTGCCAAAACAGGCACATTTCTGCTTTAAACAAGGTGCATGTGGCGTGTGCATCCCATTTTAATGCATTGTAATTACACTCCTCTGGAGTTTTGAGTGTATGAGTTTTATACAGAAACAAGCCACATACTTCCTTCTACCTTGTTTTAAAGGGGGTTGTTGGGGGGTTACTGCACTGCTGTCACAATTTGACAGCAACAAAAAAGAGCCACAAAGGGACTGTATGTAGTTCATCCTTCATTATATATGATTTTAGACCATAAATAAGTCATCTTGCTTACTCCTTGTAAGATTAACTGAACCATTCCTAACAGGAGTATAACTTAAAAGTATTTCTGCAAATGAGGATTACAGCTTTCTGCATTAAGTTTAAGCATTGGCACAATGTTCTTTAAAGTTAGGAGAGGACGAGAGAATATGTGTGTTGTGTGTGTGTGTGTGTGTGTGTGCACACGTGCATGACAGACTTTGCCTAATACCTTTTCCTATATGATTTGGTACAAACTACAACTTGCACAGCTACAGCTGATGTGGTTCTCTATAGCTCTTTACAATCTATTAAACAAATCCTTTATTTTAGAAACAAACCCTATGCCTAGCATTCTAGTTCATTGGAGACTAACTAGATTTATGCTTTTTATATGTACCGAAAACATGTTTGAGTTATATTTCTTCATTTTTGTTAAAAACAAAAAAACAAACCATAGGCATAACCCTATGCATGCTTAGGCAGAAAAGCATCCCACAACTCTCAGCATTCCCCAGCAAATCATACTGGCTGCTGAATATGAGAGTTATATGACTTGCATAGGTACGGTCATCCTTATAGTCTACCTACCTACCAAACTCGTGTCTCACTATACAAGGAAACCAGCCCACATACACATCTTTAACTGAAAGTTTGCTTTCCTCTGACCAAGCACCTTTTTCAGTCTTCAGATGGACAAATAATCCCCAAGAACTAGGCCTGTTTTGTGCAAGATGGATTCAAGCTCAGGAAATTTACTTTCCCAATAACTCATTGTATCCAAACTGCAATCTGATTTGGGGATACACATAGCCAAATCCAAAAGCTGAACATAGATACAGTGGGGGTTATTGACCTGTACAGGCTAGCCCTATCCACCAGAGTCATCATGCTCCCCAAACCACTGATGATATCCATTGGGAATAGCTCTCTGCATTCAAAGTTAGGTATAGAGAGCTTCTGCACATGAGGAAAGTCCCTGAAATTTGTCTGAGGAGGACTGAGACAGTATGTGTAGACAGCAGTGGCAAACCTATTCCATGTGGCCCCACAGTCACACATGTATTCCTTTTTATGTGTCTGATAAGATGGAAGGGCATTTGAAGTTGACTCTAAAGCAAGCTTCCAAACAGTTGCCCTTCTGTGGTGAATGAAAATTTCCACTAACTTAACAGTTACAAAGTTTTTATCACAGTGATTAAATCCTCACCCCAAGCTGTTAGTGTGCCACCAAGTGATTTCCCCCATGGGCTGGTCAACTTTGGAAACCTGCATAATCACAAAGGTTGGTAGTACCATATAAAGGCTCATGTTGAACTATGGCTATCCTTTTGTATAATGATTGACCTTTCTATTCAATGGAATTAAAACTAAGAAAATTGAACCAACACAATATGTTGTTTTACCAAATCTTTAGCAAAGGAAGCATATAATTTAATTTCTTGATAACTCCAGATTTAATTTCATTGCCCCTCCAGTTTGCTCCTGCACACCTTCATGGAGCCTCTCTGTGGTTCTTCAGGCCCTGACCAAGAGACATTTTGAACCCATGACCACATCAGACCTCTGCCTCCTCTCATGGAAGACAGCATTCTTGGTGGCCATTATTTCGGTGCATCCTGCCAGTAAGCTCATTGTGCTGCAGGTCGATGCTCCCTTCCTAACTTTCCACAGGGACAAGGCCGCCCTCCACCTGGATTCCCACTTCACACCCTAGGCTGCCTCCTGGTTCCACCTTAACCAGAACATTGTCCTACCAGCCTTCTTCCCCAACCCCTCCACCCCAATAGAGGCCTCCCTACATCTCCTTGACATCCGCAGGGCCCTCACCTTCTACAAGGACAGGACTGAGCAGATCTAGAGCACCAAATGCCTCTTCTCTGCTACCAGAGCCCAAGGAAAAGAGAGCCAGTTTCGGCACAGAGGCTCTCCAAGTGGGTGTATAGTACCATCTACCTCGCCTACGAGATGGCACACATCAACGTGCCTACTTGTCCATGCATGCACTCCACACGTGCACAAGCCACTTCCAGCACCCTGCTTGCTACCACTGCACTACAAGATATCTGCAAGGATTCCACATGATCCACACCATAGACCTTCATCTGCCACTATTGGCTGGACATCCGCACCAGGTAAGGCTGCGTGTTTGGCAGGACGGTCCTTCAGTGACGACAGCCCCTCCATCCACAATGGGTAAGCTTGCTAGCTGCCCATATGTGTGATTGCACAGAGACCATGAAGAAGAAAGGCAGGCTGCTTACCTGTAACTGTCATTTGAGTGGTCATCTTTGCACTCACACAACCCACCCTCCACCCTGCTGGCTGTCGTCACCCTTGTCATGCCATTTCCGGCAATTAGGCAGTCAGGGCTGGTGACCTTCCATGCTTCTTCTTCTACTGCACTTGGCCTTTGCAATCTTCAAGGCACTGAAGAACCCTTTTTATCCAGACTTCTGGAAGGGGTAGGAGGGCCCTTGCCAACTCCATGTCACTGAACTAAGGAAGTTTTTGTCTCTGATCTAGGCCTTGTGCTGCATGGCAAAGCCCCCCCCCCCCAATATATGTGAATACACATATGGCCACTCCAAGAACAACAGTTACAGGTAAGCAACCTGCCTTTACAAAACAACTAATTATCAATTCTCTTAACTTCCTTGAAGTATTCAAGAATTTGAGTCAGAGCAGTCATTCTACTAGATCAACGCTTCCCAGTCCTGTACCAGTGCCATTCACATCCCTTTGCATGCCACAGTTACTTCCCATCACATGAGCACCAGGAAGTCCTTGCATGGAAAGCAGTGTTGGAGAAAGTTCTAGAATTGCATTTGATCTATAAGATATCCTTCGTGCATGTGGCATAATGATCAGATGACTGGGATGTAGGAGACCTTGGTTCTAGTTCCTGCTTGACCATGAAACTTACTGGGTGATTGTGGGCCAGTCACTGAACATACTAGCAGCAGCAGCATATCAGTTTGGGATCATTTGCCACTGTGCTTCAGCTTAAAATGATGCAATTTATTTGTGCTCTCAGAAGTTGTACAGAGGATTCTCTAAGTTTTCTAGCAGAACAAATGCTTTTCTTTCTATAACACAGAGACAGAGGTCCACAAGTAAAAGAAAAATGCACACACTGCACAATAAGGCAGTTTGCAAAAAAAAAAAAAAGCTGATTATTGAGAAGGAGTAAAAAAAGAAGGGCAAAACGCAAAGCTCTAAGTCTCAACTCATATAGAATATAGAGAAATTGAGATCTGAGGTATTTATTGTATGTGTTTTTCTTAACTTTCTTTCCAAAAATAAAGCAACCTGGAAATCTGACTAACTGTATGATGCTATTAATGCATGGTAATTTATGGTTCTCCTAAATTGAGGGTAGGCAACCTGGTGCCCTCCAGATGTTTTACATTACAGTTCCAACCAGCCCTAGCCAGCATTGTCATGGTCAGTGCTTATCAGAGTAATAACCCCCAAAGAGGTCAGTTGTGTATGAATATCCTAAATTATTACCTGCCTATAATTCTGTAGCATTTTTATAACAAACTATGATTCAAAATAGCATACATCCATCAATTGCAGAGAAGCCATATGCGTCACATACCTGTGTGTAATCCCCATACTGTGTTGAATAGTTAAAGCAGTTTTCTACAGCTTGTTGCGATGTGGTTACCTGGGCAACTGCCATGTCAAGCAAGTTATTACAAAGTCCAGATCGCTGCTTAGTATTACAAGCTTTGCTTGTAATTGCTGCTCAAAGAAAAAAAAAGTTCCGATATGTCAAATGCATTTGAAAATAATATGTTGATATGAAACTGTAGTAATACAAAAAAGCATATATATCATTCCACAGATTTTATAGCTCAAAAGGATAAAGGTGGGTTAGAAAGAGTAGCATTAATGACAGACAACAGTAAGATATTAGCAGACTTGTTGAGACACGATTCCATTCTTAATCAAGTTCAAGTTCCCAGGAAATCCTGAATGTATCTTTGGCTGCCTAACAATTGGTCTGCCCCTTAAAGTATAATGAATATAAGAATCCAGGATCAAAGCCTTGTTTGGAATGACATAAAGGGGTTTCCAATGCTCATTGTACATTTGAAAAAGGGACAGGTTATGTTATGTTTGTTCTATCTTATCTGCCCTTCCACAAGTATTTTGACTTCTATAAACTCTGCTGTATCCAAGGATCCATCTACTCCAAGAATATGCTCTAGTATTGGCTAAAAGGGGTGCAGGGCAAAGCCAAGATGGCAATGGAGCAACAGCTTCTTTGCTGGACTACTTCTGATATTTTATCTGTTCTACTTATTTTTATTTTTTAGTTTCATAATTTGCCTAGCCACACATTTTAATTTTTATCTAGTTTTATTTTATAGACATGTTTCCTGCAAGAGAGACCACATAACAGAACCACAAGTTCCTGAAACCTCAAGCTCCACCAACACAGAAGCAATGCGGAAGAACAAGAAACACAACAGGAGTAGCCCAGGCTCTCATACTCGACCAAAACCAACAAAACAACCAAAAATTGATGACTACATGATGCATGAGAAGACCGTGAGTAATAACAACAACAACAACAACAAAATCCTTTTTACTCTATAACTACCTCTAACAGTTATGATATACTGTTCTGTGATTTGCAAACAGAAATTGAAAAGCAACAAATTATTAGAGCTATCCTCTACTTTGCATGAGGAATCCATTCATCTGATCAAACTGCATTACCCTCTCCCAATGTTAATACATCTTGATGAGGGAAGAACAAGGCTAACAATCACCAAAGGAATTCACAACAGGTTTAGCTGCCAAACAATGCCTATTAACTGCACAAACTGTAATTTCAATCTTTGAGCATCTAACATTTATAAACACAAAGATGGACTCTTTAAAAACAGCCTTTGAAACTTTTGTGCAAAGCTATACAGATAAGCTGGTAGCTTCTGCAATAGCTCAAAATATGGCACCAATCCTGACCTGTTTATGGACAAAGAAAGCAAAACTGCTCAGAAGAATTAACTAAAGACAACCAAATAGAGGCAGAGCTTGTAGATCCACCTTCCACAAAAGAGTTAAACTCAAACAAGTGAAACCGTATCCTTCAAACACATCAGGTTGCTCTAAGGATTACACTCAACAGATCTAACATCAGATGCTGGTCCAGTAGAAGAGCTATTATCATTTAGCTCACTTCTTTGATGCCAAAGTTATATGATCAAAGTTATAAAGCTAAGTTACAAGTGTTGAATGGCTCTCTAGTATGAAAGGACACAAATGAATCTTACTGTCTTTTAATCATTCTACCATCCCCTGTAAGCGGTTTAAAATGAAATATTTTCTCTCCACCTTTCAAATACATCCACTGTGTGTCTTCCAAGATGAAAAAAAGCTTTCTTTGGCTGAAATGTTCAACTAGATAGTCCCCTGCCTTGTGTCATGGGCAGTGTGCTAAACGATTAAAAACTACAGCAACCCAGCACCCTCAGTGTCCTTGACAAGACACTGCCCAAATAATCATACTGAGCATATGCAAGAAAGAATTGGCACTGATGAAGCTTTAGAAACAGGATTAATTAATTCCTTTGAAGCTTTACCAAACAGTGAACAAGAAGAAATACTGAGACAATTGGATGAATTGAAACAAGCATTACAGCTGACTAGAGCAGCAGCAAACCCTTTAATTGACTTAATATCCTTGGATCATCAACTGGACAGCAACCCCGCATTACAAACTTCCTGAACTCTGCAACCAAACAACTTTACAAGAAAACAACCTAAAGTTACCTGGCTCAACAACTTCACCTGAGAATCCCTCTGATACAACCTCACTTCTGACCCCAATGAGTGCAAAATTAAGACACCCAGAAGTCATCTCCTTCACCTCCAGCCAAGAAACAGTAAGAAGGATTGCACCAGATACCATCCTAGCTGTCAACGTGGGAGTGTGGAGCGATTTGGAGGAGGCCCCTCCAAAGAATGGTTGCATTTTTGTGGACTTTGAGGGTGACCTAAATAAGACGACGATTGCAGAGTGACAACTAGAGTTCCTATCTTGATATACTATGCTTCCCAGAAACTTGGCTCATGAACTTGGCTTTTTGGATATTCAGGGGTTTCGGGCTTATTCTGTCCCTGCAATTAAAAATCACTCAAAGAGAGAAAGAAGTGGAGGTTTGGCTATACTGGTATCAGTGGATCTAAACATAGACATCCAGGTCCTAAAGAATAATTGCCACAGTAATTTTCAGACCCTACTCCTTAAAGGTGACTATTTCAGAAGCCTTTTGTATATTCTGCCTAGGAATTGGGCCCCCAGGGAAGGGGGTGCATTTGGGACATGTTAACTGACATGTTAGATTCACTAATTTCTCTTTTCCCAAAGGCACATGTTATTTTATGTGGGGACTTTAATGCAAGAACAGGAGTGGGTCATTTAGAGGAAGGGAATGGCCTGAATGTTCATGCACAATTTTTAGAACATTTTTCAAAGGACTTAGTAGTAAATAAGTTTGGGTTAAATTTTTTGGAATTACTCTCAGTCTCTAACCTTCATGTACCCCACAGCACTTTTCTTGATCTAACTGTTGGGACTTGCACTTATCTAGGGACTGGCAGGGCTAGTACAGTAGATTACATACCTGTTACTCCTGCCTTAATGCATTTGGTGGCCTTACTTTGACTGCCCACTGCCCACAGCACTTGTCCCTCAAAGATAATTCTAATGCCATAATGAAACAGACATTGAAGAGGATGTCATTCTCAATCTTAGGAAACTTAAATGGTCTGATAAAATATATCCTATATTAGTTTCCACCTTGTCAAGCCAAGAACTGAGTTGCCTGAGAGACTTTCTTTTATAACACAATTCTGATGCTATGCAAATTTTCAATGAGATTAATATTCACCTCAAGCCTCTCCTTACGAATAATAGGCCAAAAAACCTGATAACTCATGCCTAAAATGGCTGATTTGATTGTGATTGTAAAATGTTAAAAAAAGAACTACCGTATTTTTTGCTCTATAAGACTCACTTTTTTCCCCCTCAAAAGTAAGGGGAAATGTCTGTGCGTCTTATAGAGCGAATATGTGCGTGCAGTAAGTCTGTCATATGTGCAGCCCATGGGGAAGTGATGGGGAATGTGCCTGTGATTATGTGCCCATTTGATTCAGAATATTTTTTTTGTTTTCCTCCTCTAAAAACTAGGTGTGTCTTATGGCCAGGCGCATCTTATAGAGCGAAAAATACGGTACTTCACAGTGTGAGACAAGTTAAGTACGTTAGGGAAGGCAGGTTGTCCAATTTTTTATTACTTAGGTCCCAGGATAAAAACTTAATTAAGCAAAAGAAATTAGAACATGCTAAGTTCCTTTGGAGGGAGCTAAACTGAGCAGTTTCTGGGGGGGGGAGGGGAAAGACTCCTTGCTTCTGGGAATTGGTCACAAACATAAAAACAGTCCCTATTGTTAGGTCAAGTCTTACATATCAGGGCATGTTTGGTTTTCACACTAGTTTTGGTAGTTTTGGGTCTCATTACTCACCAGTAGAAGGGATTACTGAACAGCAACAGGGCAAATTCTTGCCACCCAGGGGGACACTCAAATGGTTGCCAGTTTCAGTTTCTGAAATTAGAGGTCTAATTGCCTCTCTGAAACTTGGTAAATTGCCAGGAGAAGACATGCTGCTACCTGATCTATTTAAAGTCTTCCCAGAGTGGTGGGCTCCAGTTCTGGCCAGAGTGTTCTCTTTGATTAATGAAACAGGCCAGATCCCACCCAGCTGGATGGTGAGCCTTGTAGTAACCATTCACAAAAAAAGGGATAGCATGGATCCGCATAATTATAGACCAATAGGTTTATTGGATGTATCAGCAAAACTTTATAGTAAATATTTGCTGTTAAAAATGGAAGATTGGGTGGATACAGAACATGTTCTACACCCAACACAAGCTGGTTTCTGAAAAGGCCTCAGAACCATTAACTATTTTCTTTCCTTCTTTATTTAAAATATTTGTATGCTGCCCAACTGTGCCACAGCATCTCTGGGCAGCTCATATTCACACGATAAAAACACAATAAAAACCAATTACATCATATTAAAAATAGAATTATCAACAAAATACAAGCAGAAATACAAAACAAAGGTCAAATGGCATTAATTATTAATATATATATATATATATATATATATATATATATATATATATATTTAAAGGAAGGTCTTTGCCTGGCACCAAAAAGAAAGTAAGGAAGGCATCAGGCAAATCTCCCTGGGGAGAGCATGGGAAGCAGCTGCAGAAAAGGCCCTCCTCCAAGGGGCCATCCCTCTCACCTCCTTCAGGGATGGCTCACATAGGAGGCCATTGCCAAAGCATTGCCAAACATTGCATCAACTGGTCAATTTTGGTATTAATGGGCACACAAAGGCACTTTACGTTGCATTGGTTGACCTGGCAGCTGCATTTGACTCCATTAATAGATCACGCTTGTGGTCAAAGCTCACTGCAATGAATATTGATAAGAGACTTCTTTCTTTGCTCCAACAGTTCTACAGAGACACAGTTGCACAAATTAGGCTGGGAATGTCCAGTTCCTTAACCAGTAAAATTTCTATCAGAAAATGAGTGAAATAGGGGTGTGTGCAGGCCCCCTTATTATTCAATCGATATATAAATAATATAGTGGAGAGCTTATCAGGACCACTATTTACTCCCCCATCACTGACCCAATCAAAAATTTCAATTTTGTTATATGCTGACTTCAATTTTGTTATATGTCCTGATTTCTAAAACTAAAATTGGTTTAATAAGGTTATTGTGGCAATTAGGACTATACTGTAAGGAAGAACATCTTAATATACATTATGGTAAGACCTAAGTAAAAAAACCCAGAATTTGGGAAAAAACCCAGAAATTCATCTTGGAGCATCCTTGGTAACCCAGTCAAGCAATGTCATTTTTTAAATACCTACGGATTACTTTTAGAGACACCTTAAACCAGAAACTTCACTTGGAAATGGTTAAATTCACAGCAATTAGGATTGTAAGGTTAAGCTTGCATTTCTTCCACACTAAGGGCAGACGCTTGATAGATCTCACACTGAAGTTATACAAGATCAAGGTCATTCTCCACCTCCTATATGGAACTGAAGTATGCAGATGGAATGAGGACCTTCTATCTATCTAGTCCGGAGATAATTCAAAATCTTTTTCTAAGGCATATTCTTGCCCTGCCTAGGGGCACAGGGTTCCCTTCTCTCAGGGCTCGGGCACACCTAGTAAGCATAAAGCCTTGGAACAGAAATGGCTCCTCCGGTCTCAATTCTTTAGGGCACAAACAGTTTAATTTGACTTAAGTTTCATAATTCCATCTTTGTTAGGTACTCCATCCCCAGTGATCTCCTAGGGGTTACAGTTGATAATTCTCAACTTAGGAACTGGATATATTATTCAGATGCCCTAACTGATCAATTATCAGTTTCAAATTCCAAGATTGCTCCTTGGTTTAAACCAATTAAACATGATCATCTTATATCCAATTATTTAGTTAACATCTCTGACTATAGGTCTAGGGTGGCCTTTATAGCCCTTCTATTCCTAACCACACACACAGCTTTTCTGTCCAGCAGATATTTTCAAATCCCACTGGAGCATCA
Source organism: Varanus salvator macromaculatus (assembly GCA_023646645.1). Taxonomy (NCBI): domain Eukaryota; kingdom Metazoa; phylum Chordata; class Lepidosauria; order Squamata; family Varanidae; genus Varanus; species Varanus salvator. Next base: position 30,124,051 of record JAIXND010000784.1, on the reverse strand, counting down.
TGTCTGTATCTTTGGTTCACTTAAAGTGAAGAATTGCTTGTATTATATCATTCATTACTCTCTATGTAGTGAACTTAGAGATAAATTCTTGACTGGTATCCCACCTGCCTCTAATGCTTATTCTGATCCTGAGAAATTAGTGTGAAACAATGGGATTTGGAAAGAACGGCAGCATGCCCATCCCCATTGCAACTGGTGTTTGAGTTGGTGTTCGATCAGATACTACACAGTGAACCATAAATGGAGGGGTAGCGGGGGTGAGGGAGAAAGTCTGTTAGGCAAAAATTGTGAGGACATTCTACTCATGGTGCAAGTGAAAAACAATGAGGAATCTGTCTAATAATCACACCAGAACACATAATTTTAAAAAACATTATTGATGTTTCTTTTTTTAGTTTGTAGAAAATAATAATATTTACTTTAAAAAAAAGAACACATAATTCTACTGACAGGAAAAGAAATGCAGAAATCAACCCACGTAGCAGCCATTTTTAATTAAAGTTTTGCTTACATATACAGGAACCATAGAAATGACAAAAAGACTTGCACTAAGAGTAGAATTCTGAATGTTGGCTATAGTCAGTCTGTTCTTACAACTTAGCAATTGCTGCTCATGTTGGGATATACAAGAACATTTACTATGGATCATTTATTAATTTATGAAATTTGTATGCCAACTACTTCCTCAGATAGTATTCAGAGTTGATTAGATAACATTTAAATAGTTAATATATTTTAACTTTTTGTTCATCCAGCCAAAGAAATAAAGCATTGTTAAAAGATGAGTTTTATTTCAATTCCAAGACTTCCATCCTGATATATATAACACTAAGGCTATAGTTCAAGGCACACTTATTTGGGAGTAAGTTCTACTGCACAGACATGTAAAGAGTAAGCTATTACAATCATTAACTGTACTTCTGAACAAAATTGTTACAGAGGAGAAAAGAAGTCCCAATATAAAATTGTATTCCCTCTATTACTAATTGCTAGCAGTTAAAAACCATTACAAATATAGAATAGTGTATGTGAATTTATCTTTGAATTTAAGAAAGGAGTGGGCAACTTGTGGCCCTCTAGATATTTTGGCCTACAACTCTTATCAGCCATAGCCCACAGTGCCAAAGAAGAAAGATGATGGAAAATGTAGGCCAAAACATCTGGAGGGCCACAGGCTGCCCCCCTCTCAACTACTGAGGGCCATAGCATACAGTAATGAAAACCCATTAGCTGCTCCTCCACACAACTGGATAAAGGAACCTGAAGTCATTATTAAACTCTGCCCTATGGCCATTTCACTTTAGAATATCTCCCCATTTTCTGTCAGATCTATTATGTAGTTTCACTAAACCCTATCAGGTGATAACCTGAGATGATTACATTTCTGCATGGAATAAATCAATTTCTATGCATAGTTCATATAACCAGACTTTTAAAAAATAGTCATCTTTAAACAGCAGGAAACGGGTAGCCAGTACAGCTAATACAGATCAGCTTTGATTGCCTAGTTCCCACTAACAACAAATCTGCTCCATCCAGGTCCATTGAAGCTTCTAAGCCATTTCCAGAGGCAACCCTATATAGCATACATTATAATAGCCTGGTCTAGATATAACTAGCACATGTGTGACTGTGGCTAGATGCTGCAACCAACCCTAAGTGCCCTATGGATATTTGAGACTTCAGCTCCTATTGACCCCTGCCAGCATGGCCAACAGTCAGGGATACTGAGGGTTGTCCGCCAAAGAATATGGAAAGGGCCAGGCTGGGAAAGCTGATCTGTGCTGATAAAATAGCATAACTATTGATGCTTCCCTTCATACCACCAAATCCAGGAGAACCACACAAACTGGAAACTTGGTCTTTCAAGGGAAGTACAACCCATGCAGCTAAGGGTACCTCCATCCAGACACACAGTTTTTCCCATCTGCAATACCTATCTTATCTAGATTAATTTTTAGCTTGTTTTTCTCACTCATTCCAAAGCTGTTTCCATTGAGTGTGTTCAGGATTTCCCTAGGAGTTCTAGATGGGAAAAAGAAACAGAACTGCACATCACCCATGCATTGACATATTAGCATAAACTCTGGGTTTGCACTTTCATACACATTAAATAGCACTGGAGACAAAGAATTCTAAGGCACCCCAAAACTCAATAGTAATCATAATTCACATGTAACACACTGGTTCCACTTTCAGTCAGATCTAGAACTCTGGTTGATTAACCCATAAATAATGTAGAATTAACCAACAATTTTCTATGGTTTGTTGTTGGGTTTACTCTGGGTTTTTTAGACAATGTAGCCGTCCACATTCGGACATCACAGTAACAATCCAGGATGAGCATTCAAAATAAAGTGACAAGCACATGGGAGACAATGCAAGAAGCTGTGCATTCATGTGTTCTTGCATTCCCATGCAACCCAAGCAACTATTTAAACTGAGCAACTGTTATGTGTGAACCAGGACAATTTGACAGACAGTGTTCTACGATTTTATAAAGTTTTCATAAAGTTTTGAAAATGCACAAAAACTATCAGGCAAGCTATGCACAGTTCATTCTAAGGAGATGTCATCTAAAGGGACCTGTTTGTACATCACAACAATTCTCTGAAGGTGGCCATTGAGGGTTGTCTTATCACCTGAAGTAAGACTGCTTCCTGCAGCAACTCGCCATCCAGGTAACCCACAGGACAGCAATTCCATCACTGGTTGCATTGGTTGCATTGATAGGCAAAAAGACCATTCAGTGAAAGTCCCTGCTGCTCCTTGTGATCTTCCACCCATAGTACCATGAGTGTCCCTCCACCAATGGGCAAGCAGCATGAACAAATGTCAACAGTTCTTTAGCATTTTAAAATTATTTTTGTGGCACCAGAAAATTGTGCAAATGTGTTCATACTCATTTAGTAAGTCTTTAACAAGTGTGTCTAATAAGTATAGTCTTACCTGATCAATTATCTTGCATGTTTCAGTTGCCAAAGGCTGATACTAAGAAGGAGCTAGCGACATACAAAGAAACTGACAAGCCTAATTTGTGCTTGTCAGCTTGAAGCAATTACTGTCAAGTTAGGTATTTCTACCTTTTAGACTACAGAAAAAGCTGGAAAACCACCAAATGACTGATGACTGGTGAAAAGAGCCACCTGAGGAAACATTGATCCAGTCTCCAAGTCTGAGGTTCCTTACAGCTGCTGTACAGAATGGGGCCATACAGAATGGCTACATCTCTGCCCCAGTACACAACATATTTATAGCACAGCTGGGCAAAGCACTAGTATAAGTACTGCTTGTAGTGTAGCTGAATTTGAAGTGACCGTTGCCCTCATAAGGTGTCTTTGCAGGAATAGTTGTGATAATTCTTAAGAACATTGAGGCTTTACTACTTTTCAAGCACTGCACTAGGCCCTTGTCTGTGTTTTGCTTTTGCCTCTTGTTGCTTTGTTTTTATACAGTTCATCCTAATCTAATCTAACCATGATACTTGCACTATATACCCATTATGAAAATATTTTCATCTTCACAGACAAATCTGCAAAATTACTGAGTAGACACTGGCAATGTTTTGTGTGCATGTGATAAAGAAAGAGGAAAAAAAATAAAATTTGGAAGAATGTGAATAAAATCAAGAGCTGAGTCAGAGGCAAAATTTCAATTCATATATTTATGTGATCACTGTTCCTACTACTGCCTTCTTTCATAAATTTAACTTTAACCAATAGCAGAGCTTCTGCTCCTGTGTCAGTTACTGAAAATTATCCTAAGAAAGAATCAATATAACATGTATCGTTAAAATGCCTTTGTTAAACATTCCTTCTTCTTACACAGCCAGAACGTGCTTCCCAGATGAAGTACCTTTCATAATTACAGATACATTGAACATGGTTATAAGCATATTTTCAGAATAAATGTAAAAGAAATGTCACTTGCAGTTATATGCTTCTCCATGGCTCCCCATGTCTGTGGTCACAGGTGGTACAGTACCCATTCCTAACGTTGTCTGAGGCAGGTTCACTGGAGGCTCTCCGACTAAACTCGGTTTCTGAAAAGCAACATAACATTATTGTATACTCTTAATGAGATATCTTATTAAGTTATTGCAAAACCTTTCAAATTCAGATAAACTGTTTGACTATGCTGCATGATTAAAAGAGAAGTAGGAAATATTTTATTTTTTGAAAGATAGCATGGATTTGGCAGAAGATATTTGTGCTTCTTCTTCATCCAGGATTATTGTCTACAGGCCTTTGGGCAATATAAGCTATTCAACTCAAAATACTTGTTTGAATATTTTCATTCTTCATTAGTTGTGCCAGTTGTAGATGGGAGAAATTCTGTAGCAGCAAACTAGATGCACTTCTAAGAACTGTTCCCTGTCAATTTCAAGGGAAAAAAACAAATGTTATAGATGGAAAGGCATCATTCAGCTAACCTAAAAAGGCAGGCTGCTTACCTGTAACTGTTGTTCTCCGAGTAGTCATCTGTGCATTTACACATATGGGCTTTGCCATGCAGCACAAGGCCTGGATTGGAGATAAAAACTTCCAAAGCTCAGTGGAACAGAGTGGGCAGGAGCCCCCACTCTGCCCCTTCTGGTAGTCTGGATAAAGGGGTAGGGGTCCCACCCAGTCCCTCAAGCCTTGAAGACCACTAGTTAGTTAGGCAGAGGGAAGGTGTATCTAAGCCCAACCCTGACCATCTGCCCAGCATGGAGGGCACGACGTGGTTGACAACACCCAGTGGGGTGGAGGGCAGGTTGTGTGAATGCATAGATGACCACTTGAAGAGCAACAGTTACAGGTAAGCAACCTGCCTTTCTTCTTCATGGTCCCTTGTGAGGGCCTGTAAGACAAGAGAAAGCCTCCATGTGGGGGTGCAGGATCGCACTGGTGGGGTGACGTTCTGGAAGCCTCAGAGGAAGCAGCACGACAGGGTCTGTGCAAAGACTGAAGCACCCTGCATCAGTGAGTGAAAGTGAAAAAGAGCTGTGAGATAGACCCAGAGGGATGAGAGGGAGAAGCAAGCGCTGAATTGGGTCTGAAGGTAGGACAGGATGTGCTCGAGACAGACATGGACAGGGTTGAGCCCCTGAGCAGTAGCGAAAGTCTTGAAGGCCCTCCACTTTGTAAAGCAGGATCTGCAGGTGGAAAGGTTCAGGGCAGTCCAGAGTATGTCTGCTACTGCAGTGGCAGAGAGTGATATGGGTCTGTCAGCTGGGGATCCTCCAAGTTGTCAGGCAGAGGGTCCCAATGCCCAGGTGAAGTACTTGGCCATCATCCTGGGACAGTAAGTTGTGCTGTGCTGGCAGCCTGATGTGATTCCTGGTGGAGACGTGGAAAAGGGGAAACCATGGCTGTTGGGGCAACCATGGGGTGACAAGAATGCCATCTGTCCTGCCCCTCTGAGTCTTGGACATCACCCTTGTGATCAGCAGGAATGGAGGGAAGGCGTAGAACAGCGTTCCCTCCCATCAAAGAAGGAAGGTGTCCCCCAGGGAGGAGGTCCCTTGGCCTGCCCATGAGCAGAAGCAGTCATATTTGATGTTGTGGAAAGAGGTGAAGAGGTCCACCTCTGGGAGGCCTCACCTCTCAGACAGGTGGTGAAATCTCAGGGTGTAGCTCCCACTCATGTGGGGCAATAGTTTTTCAGCTCAGGGAGTCTGTCAGGGTGTTGAGATGCCCTGTGGTGTGAATGGCAGAGATGGTGATGGCCCTCTCTACACACCATTCCCAGATGTCAACTGCTAGCATGGTGAGTGGGGTGGAGCAGCTCCTGCCCTGTTTGTTCGGGTAATATATGATGGTAGTGTTGTCTGTGGCCACCTGAACATGTTGTCCCCAGAGGGAGTCCTGGAAGGAGGTGAATGCCTTCTCAACTGCTAACATCTATAGAAGGTTGATGTGGAGGCGAGACTCACACCTGTCCCAGAGGCCCTGTGTGAGCATGTCTGTGCAGTGGGCACCCCAGTCTGAGTTGGAGGCATCAGTTGTGATTGTGGCGGAGGGCTTGGAGGTGGAGAAGGGGACCCCTGTGATTAGACTGTCTGTGATGCTCCACCAGTGGAGAGAGTGTCTGACCACTGGGGGGAACAGAGTGGTGGCATGGGAGTCTTTGTCTACTGTGAAGGCTTCCGCAAACCACAGCTGAAGGGGCTTCATTCTGAGATGAGCAAGCTGCAGCATGGACACCATGGTGGCCATGAGGCCTAGGAGTCTCTGAATGGTGTGTGCAGTGGAGCACGGAGCAGTCCTGATGGATGTAGCCAGTTAAACCAGAGTCTCTGCCCTTGGTAGAGGGAGGAAAGCCCTGGTGGGAATGGAGTCCAGGCAAGCCCCTATGAAGAAGATAGACTGTTTGGGGGAAAGAACAGATTTGTTGTAATTGATTATGAGGCCCAAGTTCCTTAGGAGGCCACGTGTGGTTCGAAACCCTCTGAGCAGGGCATCCTTAGAGTGGGGTGCTAGGAGCCAGTCATCCATGTAAAGGAAGACATGGACCTCTGCAGCCTAAGGTGAGCACATACCACTGCCATACATTTGGTGAAGGCGCAGGGAGAGTGGCCAGCCCAAAGGAGAGGACAGTGAATTGGAAGATCTCCTGGCCAATTTGGAAGCAGAGGAAGTGCCTATAGGCCAGGTGGATAGAAATGTGGAACTATGCATCCTTGAGGTCAATGGAAGTGAACAAGTCACCCTGCCTAAGGAGTGGGAGGATGCCCTGGAGGGTGGTCATCCTGAACTTCTGGGGGTTGATGAATTTGTTGATGGCCCGTAGGTCCAATATCAATCTGAGGCTTCCATCTCTTTTGGGGACAGTGAAGTATTGGAAATAGAAACCTCAAGAAAGGTCCGAGAAGACACGTTCAATTGTCCCTTTGGACAAAAGGCTCTCTACCTCTCTTTTTTCCTTGAGAAAGTGATCAGAAGTGTTGCAGAAGGGGCCTGGCATTGCTCCGAAGGACAATGGGAGCGGTGGTGGCAGGCTCTGCTGTTGTGGTGGTGGGCGGGAGGTCAGCTGTCAGAGTCCAAGTCCTCAGAGGACCTCCTGCGCTTGTATGCCCTTCGGTGTCTGAGGTGGCATTGGCAATCGGGGCTGGAGGAGAGGTCGCTGCCCCCCAACTCTGGGCCTTGCTGGCACAGTGGTTAACCAGGCCTCCCAGGTGTCAGAGGGAGCCTCACTTTGACACTTCAAGTGGTGGCACCTGCCTCAGTTGACGCCACGTGATTCCTCCCATTCTCAGCACTGAGGCACTGTGGGAGCTTGGCGTTGATCCTCAGTTGCTGCCATGGACCAGAGGTGGGCATGGTCAGTGTGGAGGTCTGGCTGGTGGGAGGTAGGCCTTGTGGGACCATGTGGACAGTTGGTGCGGCGGTGGCATTGGAAGGTCGGTTTGCCAGGAGGCCATGCCTCAGAGGAAGAGTCGGAGGAGTGGTCGTCCAATCTGTCACAGCGCCTCCTCCACCATGTAGCCTTCCAGGGAATCAGACCAGTCCAATGAGCAGACTGATACCAGTGACTGTGAGGATGAGCCATCCCAGTCAGGGAAGGAGGAACAGGATGACAGAGCAAGCCCCACAGCAGCAGCATCCTGGGCAGTGAGTGGGGAGAGCAATGCCTGTTGTGGGCCATGTGGCAAGGCAGCAGTCCAGCAACTCTTGCAGCAAGGAAGGAGGGGCACGTGATGGAGGCGAGGCACACACTGGGGGTCACATGAGATGAGGACCGAGAGCATCTGCCCAGAGAATTCTGCTCAAGGGGCATGGGAGTCCAGTCCAAGAGGACCCCCGGGTCTGGTGTGCATGTGCAGTCAGCATGGGGCAAGTCAGCTGGCAAGCAGGGCAGTCTGGTAGCATGGCGCTTCTTGCGCTTAGTGGCCGCTGAGGCCTCAGATGGTCCCTCCAAAGTGGCAGCAGCAGAGGCAGTAGCCCTCCTCTTTGATTGTTTAGTCAGTCAAGAGGACTCCTCGGTGGAAGGCAGCTTGTTGGAGTCCAATTGGGAGGCTTTGCCCATGCTTAAGGCACACTGCCAGAGGGCAAACCGGAGGCGATGGGCCCACTTTCAGAGCTTCTGTTTTTTGAATGTCTAGCAACGTGGGCAGGTTTCAACCACGTGCCCCTCTCCCAGTCAAAGGAGGCAGTGAGAATGGTTGTCTTCTGCAGGCATCCTGGCGGCACAGGAGGTGAAGCAGCGAAAAGTCAGATTGGCCATGAGGGCCAGGAGAAGCATGTGGAGGAAAAGTAAGGTGAGAAGTGGCCTGCATGAGGAGAGGAGAGGGAGGCGGATGGAGGCTCGAGGTAATTTAAAGATGAAACAAGATAGAAGTGAGAAATATTAGGAGGGAAAAATTAGGAGAGAAAAAGCAAAAGGTAGCTGAGTGGAGAAGTTCTGATCTGTGAGACAACTGCATGTGCACTTGAAATGGAACTGAGAGACTGGGCGAGAACACCCCTTTATCTGGACTTCTGGAAGGGACGGGGCAGGGGCTCCCTCCCCCCAACTCCATTTTGCTGAGCTTTGGAAGTTTTTATCTCCAATCCATGCCTTACACTGCATGGCAAAGCCCATAGGTGTGATTGCACAGGGACCATGAAGAAGAACTAAATATGCAGAGTTGCATTTTTTTCATAAGTCTGTTAGCAGTGAGGGCCATATAACTGCTATCATTAAGGAAAGGATGAGACAGAAATTTACAGAATTGCAATTTCTGGCACAGATCACTGTGTATCTACAAATAAAAGAGTGGCCCCTTTCTAAATTAATTCTCTAGTCTTATCCAAAAACCTCTGTAACAAACAAAGGTTTATAACAGAGGAAGTTTACTTATAGCAGATATGGAAGAGCCTAAGGCAAGCCCTGCTAGATCAAAAATTAGAAACCTAAAAGAGGATTATAGAAACATAGAAACAGAGCGAGTCAGAAGGGTCCTCCCGGGCCATCTAGTCTGACCTCCGGCACCAGCCAGCTCCACTCACGATTATGTTTCTCATAAAGAAAATGTGGGTATTCACCCAAGTCTATGCACCTGTTCCAGTTTTAGTTTACCAATGTATCATTTAGATATTATTTTAACGCATTTTAAGAAAAGTATACAAATACAGCAGGTCCTTAGGAGGTTAAAGATAACAGAATTAGCTACCTCATGTATTTAAAATGTATTTGCAGCGCAACAGGGGGGGAAAAAAAGCAAAATCAGTATCTAAAATCCACACCATAATATCTACAACTCAACTTAAAGGTATATTTGTTCAATAGCCGCATTAACTACATTTGTCAATATACACATAATATTGAAAAAAAAGATTTTAAAAATGTTGCTTGTGTTGTTACTGTTACTCATGTTCTCACATTTGTTTCTCTCTTCATCATTTATTGCATTCCAATAAGAAGCATTTCGCTTTTTCCCAATACTAATTAAAGTACCTTAATAAATATTCACCTCCTCTTGGATATAGACCTTTAAAGGTGTGAAATCTCAGCTGAAAGTAATGCTGCCAAGAGACCAGATTCTCCCATTAGGCTGGATTCCTAGCAGGGTCACCCAAAGTGGAATAGTCAAAGCTGAGGGGGGCAAAGATGCCCCCACCAGGAGCAACGGTCACATCAGCAAAAGAGGATGGATCTCTCTAACAGTGATGGGGGCTGAGAAGGACAGCAACTGGGCAGCAGTGGTAGTTGAATGCGCCACTAGCAGAGGATCTTTCACAGACAACATCAGGAACACTCAAGCTAACTCATTAGTACTACACAAAAGGTGGCAATGATAAGCCACTTCTGAATATCCTTGCCTTGAAAACGCTTTAATAAAACAAGTAAAAATCAAACAAGGAATAGTGCCAGAAGAAGGAACTCACAGGTTGAAGGGCTGTCAACCAGCTACTGGGTAAGAGCAAAGGATAAATATAAATAGTGCTGCAGCTAATGATGCATCAAGATTAAACCCAAAGGAGGTCTAGTGACTGACGTGCACAGAGGCAAAAGGAAAAACCAGTGCTGCACAGCACTCACAATTGCAACACAGAACATCAGAAGTATGAATCAAGACAAACTGGAAACTGTAAAAAAATTGAATGGGTAAACATTGCAGGACTTGGTGTGAGCAAACTGAAGTGGACTGGAAAGTGACATTTTAGGTCAGGCAATCACCAAGTGTTTTACTCTAGAAATGATAACCTCAGCAGAAATGGAGTAACTCTGGCAGCAAGACAAGAAGTAGCAGGGGCAGTAAGGGGCTGTAATGCAAGGTTCAACCAAATAATAGCAATCAGAATTTGAGAAACTGTCAAAATAAGTCTATGTTTCAACCAAAGACACTGAAAAAGAAGAAATTGAAAACTTCTGTAGTCAAGTGGAAATTGATAACACACCAGAACAATACATGCTGATAACCATAGGTGACTGGAATGCCAAAGTACAAAACAAAGCAGAATCAAATGTTGTGGAAGAATTTAGCCTAAGGTTCATAAGCAAAGCAGGAGAAAGATTCATAGAATTCCGTGAAGCCAAACATATGTTACTGCAAATATATCATTCAGACAACTGATCAGGCATCCATATACATGGACAGCACCAGCTGGCCAATAAGAAAAGGTAGGTTGCCTACATGTAGCTGTTATTCTTTGAGTGGTCATCTTCCTTTTTTTCTTTTTTGCAGAACAGAGTGAACAACATGTTGGTCAGCAAAAGAAAACACAGAGAAGGGTTGAAGGACTGAAAAAATAGAGGTAAATATGTAAGGCACTTAGCAGATAGTGAAGGAGTGAAGAGATTCCCAGTCTATATGATTGGGGTCAAAAAGGAACTGAGTGGGGACCTCTCCTCTATGTACACAGGAACAGGAAGGAGATGGGTTCCTGCCACTCTGGCATGCTGAGCTATTGAAGTTTGTCCTGGTCTAGGCCTTGCACAGGAGCAGAAGCTCATATGTGTGATGCAGAGACCACAAAGAAGAGCCAAAAATACTGTGTAATGGGAATCAGAAGACAGAGAACTGAATTAATTCTTGTTTCCAACACCAGATGCAGATTATATTAATACTATTGATATAATAGTATTATTATTCATATTAATTATATAAATACAAATATCTCAGTAAAGCTGAAGATCACTAACAGATGCATACTGCCAAAATACAACTTAAATAACACACTTGATGGATTTAAAGTCCAAAAAGAAAGAATGAAAAAAGTCTAGATAGATGACACAAGAAACACTTGTAATTGTAAGGATAAGACATAAACAAAAGCAAAACATGAGAGAAATAAGGTCAGAATCCTTTATGCTACTTATCAGTGATTGTCATATAGAGATGAAAAAACCTATGACAATGTACAAATTGCTATTTCAGTAGTACACATTTGTACTATTACAGTGCAAAGAAATAAAAGAGAACAATCACAGGAAAAAGAGGAGATCTCTACCAGAAGATACAAGAAGTCAAATGGAAAATCATACCTAGATTAGGCATGCCAAAAGCCCAACAGAGGAACATATCATCCAATCAGGATAAAATGACCAGAAGGTGGAAAGGAGGAAGAACTACAGAAGAGATAAAAGGATGGCAGCCTCCTTCAAATAGGGATGTTATGAATAAGCACCCACAATGTTAAAAAGTGACATGAAAGCTGTTCTGAAACTGGAAGGCCTTTGAAAGAATAAGGCACTCAGAATTGAAAGGGAACCAGTAGAACTATTCTGAGCTGCAGAAACTGAATTAGTTCAAATCCTAAAAGGGTATGTGGGGGCAGAGCTAGCTCAGATGGACTCCAGATGCTGAATTCTTACTCCTACTGTCCATCAGAAAAAAATATGACTAAAATAATTTGAGTATATTAAGAAAGATCAGGAAATACTGAAAAACACATGAAATGTGAGTTAATTCCTTTGTCTCTCTCCTGGGAAGATTTGAATCTCAGATATGGACTGTGAGACCCGCAAAGAGCCTGTTTGTACAATCTGAAACTGCTGGATTTAGTCCAGAGTAAGCTAGAACTTCAGCTGTACATTTTACAAGCTTAAAAGCAGCTTGCAGGGTGGGCGGGGGAGGGGAGGGAGTCAATTGTAAGTTGTTGAAGAACTGGAATAAAGTCAAAAAGTCAATTATCTAATTTGTAGATAATTAATGGATGAGACTTTCCCTCCTCCCATGCAATTGCAAAGCCGAGAAGGTGCCGAAAAGGAAAATACTGGGATAGAGCTTTGAGGAATGTATAATAAAGTTAATCAATCTCCCAGGATTAGCTGTATTATTTTGCTGTTACGGAGAAAAGAGATAAGAAATAACGAAAAAAAAGAAGAGGTGGTGATGTATTGAGAACATACAGATTGAGAGAGAGGACAAAATACTTACAGGCTATATTTTGGTAACAGCAATCATGCTGCGGGGTGGGGGCGGGGAAGATGGTCACGATTTTGCTCGTGCAGGGAAGATGTATGTGATCACGGTCATGCTGGGGCGGGGTGGGGGGGAGAGATTGGCTGCGATCATGCCTGGGAGGGGATGGCAGCGATTGCACCCATCTCCCCCCAAGCGCACCCACAATCGTGCCTGTCTCCCCCGCAAGCACGTCCGCGATCACGCCTGTCTCTCTGCCCCCCGAGCGTGCCCACAATCGTGCTGTCTTCCCTGTGATTTTAAAAAAAAAAATTTACAGAATGGATCATCCTTATTTACACTGAACCTTATGGGGAAATTTGACTTGGCTCACAACCAATTTGGGTCACGACCAGAGTCGTGGAATGGATTAAATTCATGAGCTAAGGTACCACTGTAGTAGAAAATAGCAAAAATTTGATGAGCTTTCTGTTCAGCCTGCTTTAGAAGCAATCTGTTAAGCCATGGGTGGAAATCTTGGCCTAAGGGCCCAATCTGCAGAAGAAGGGTTGTCAGGGCTTGGGGCTACTCCATTCCATGAAGACTCTTTCCATCCACCCACACAATGGGAAACCAGGGAGATGCACATCCAGGAACAGGCAGTTCAAGGTGGCTGGAGCATCTTGAAGTAGAGGCTTCCTTAGAACTTTATTCTGTGTGTTCCTTGCCTTTCTCCAGAAATTTCTTTGCTCTGTTAGCAGTCTGAAGAGCAGCAATAGAGTCTTCCCAAAAAATTTCAGAATGTATTGCTGCTTCAGACACTGGAGACACAACCCAGAAGTTATTGGGAGATCAAAGGTAACAAGAGCTGTGCTCAGAAAGGGATCTTCACTGAAGGAAAAACCTCATGGATCAGATTGGGTTTCACATGCTTGTGTTAAGTCTGACAAACTGAGATTTACCATTCATTTTGTTGTAGCTGTTCAACAATGTTAAAATAGAGAGATGGTACTTGCATTTCTTTTTACCACCATTTATAGTAGTAAATGTTATTATAGTAGTTATAAACACAGGAAAACTAATAAATCCTAAGAATGCAAGATTAATTTAACACTTCATCCTGTAGTATGAATCCTACAATATTTTACTTTTTTAAAAAAGAAGATAATGAAGCAAGCCAAAAAACCCCAGAAATTTTGCATTAGTTGCAGACAGACTTTCATGATGCTTAGCTAATACTTTTTGTATCAACTTATAAACATACCTGATGAACTTTACTCAAATGTAGAAAGGCTGGACTGATTGACGGGCTTACAAGGTGTGGTACACTCAGGGGAGTTCCAAGGACTGGTTTAGAAAACAATAAATTTAATACGTGTGTTAAGATAAAAGCATGGGTTGCTTAAAATGAGTTTTACTGCACAGCATGCCTAGACATATAAATAATTCATCACTAAACTTCTTGTAAAATTACTACAAAAATTTTATATTCTTAAGAGTTGGTTGCAGTACACACAGAATCTGCTTTTCTATTTTGTAGCATACAGGAAAACAAAAGAATTAATCTTAGGTGGAAACAGAAATTTCCACGCCCACCCAGTTAAAAAGGCAAAGCAGCAATTATCTTGTACATATTTTTTTCAGTTAGAGTGAGAGGGACACATTAAAGGAAGTCTGACATAATGTCTGTTGCTAATATGTTGTAAGCCGCCCCGAGGCTATTGCAAGGGGCGGCATATAAATTTTTAAATAAATAAATAAATAAAATAAGGGAACGTGCAAGCCACCTATTAAAATATTCCAGAACTTGCAAACAGCATACTCGGCTGCTGGGGCGATGCTGGCTCACAGGTCGAAAGAGAGGGCTCTGTATGACAAAGGTTTGTAACAACTGGTCTAACCCTACCCTTGTGCACACCCCAACCCTAACATGGGGGTAAAGTTCCACTGAAAATAGGACCATTTTGAAAAGGCCTTCCTTCAGTAAGTTTTTCTGCACAGCTCATCATTTCTGCCCATCCTAAACACATTCCAACCATCAAAATCATGCCAGGACACCTGGTTATTCTAACCCTAACCCTACCCTGGTGCACACCCATAACCCTAATATAGGGCAAAAGTTCCACTGAAAATAGGATGATTTTGGACTTCCGGTATGGCATCAGGACGAGACAGATGTGATTAACGAGACTTCATTATCATGCTGGTAATTGTTTGGTAGCGGGCCGTGGGAGGCCAATCTAAGCCCTGTTGGGGTGAAGACAGAGTGCCTGGGGAATCTCCTAGATGGTGTGGGGCAGCAACCCCACATTCAATGGGAGAAAATCAGGCTTTTCTCAACTGGACAACACAGAGGGGAATTTAGCCCCCCCCCCCAAGTCCTTGACATACCACTAAATAGCCTAGGAATTTAGCCAGAAAAGTTGTCAGATTTATTGGGAAAACATTTTTATCTCTTGTTTTTTGCAATATTACCCATGGGAAAGCTGTTTTTCTTGCTAACTAACACAAAGGAAAAAGAAAAGCCCTTTGGATGGAGGGAGGTATTCCCCCCCCCCCCCCACGGAGCTTCAAGCAGCAACTGAGATGAGGAGAGAAAGACGGAGCTGTTTGTAAGAAAGAAAAATATTTTTAAAAAAAAAATCTCTCCAAGGGCGAAGAATTAAAATAAATAATTACTGTGGAATGGAATGATAGAAGGATCTTTCTTCTATATTGGATTGTTCCCAAGACTATCTGGATGTCTGCCAAGAAACTTTTATACTGTGTGGCATTTTTCTCTCTATTGTGATGACTTTTGGGTGAGCATTTTTATTTCCTTTTTATAATATTATCTGTGAAAAAGCTGTATTTGTTGCTAATTGGCACAAGAAGAAAGAAAGAAAAGTCCCTTTGAGGGAGGGAGGAAGTTTCCCCACCACGGTACTTTACGTGGTGAACGGTACAGGGGGAGGATTTAAGGCTTGTGTAAAAGCTGAAACGTGTCTTTATAACCTCCTCAAGGGCAAAGAACTAAAGCAACAATTACTGTGGAATTAAGCTATAGAAGAATATAATTTGTTGGAAAAGTGGCCATTTTTTCTTGGTCATCTATTTCTCTTTCTTGGACCTCTGCCAAAAGAAATTGGATGACTGCCAAAATAAATCTCATACTGAATAATAGATCAGAGAAGACTGCTGTGATTAAACTTTCTCTTTAAATAGCATTTTTCTGCCACCCGGTGGCCATTGGAATTATTGCAAGCTCTTTTCCTTTTTTTTCTTCTTCTTTCCATCTCCCTTCCCCTTTCTATTTTTTCCTTCTCTCCTTTACCTTTTTGCTGTGTTATCAAAATCTTTTTGGTGAATAACATTCATCATAAGGAAAACTCAGACCTCCTCTTCTTCGGCACCCTCCTCAGCTGCTCAGAGCCCAATCCATCAGCCTAAGACAGAAGATGTTGCAAAAAGCTTAAGAGAATTGCAAATGACGACTTTGGCGATACAGATGGCCTTAACAGCTCTGCAAGCATCCCAAGAAGTGATGCAAGCATCTCAAGAGGTGATGACAACATGGCTGGAAAGTATGTCAAGTGAGCAGAAAGAACGGCTTGACAAATTGGACAACTCTGTTAAGGAGATAACAACTCAGCTATCTGATGTCTGATTCAAAACTGAACAGAATACGCAAAAAATACAGCAAACACACGGAAAGCTGGAGATGGTAGATAAAGAAACATAACTAATCAAACAAACAAATAAGTCAATATGGGATTCAATGGCTGTACTAGAGATGGAAAAGGCATCCTACTACTTAAGATTCCAGAATATATGAGAGGAAAAGAGTGAAGATTTGCGGGAATTAGTGACTGGCATGTTGGCAGACCTCTTAGAAATTGAGAATGAGGCCATGAATATGGCGATTGACTTGATATATAGAGTCAACTCAAGCTACCCTAGAAAAAACAAACTCCTGAGGGAAGTCCATGTCAAATTTGCTCTAAGGTCTATAAGAGACAATGTTTTGAGGGCTACATGTGAGAAACCATTAAAGAGAGATGATCATCAAGAGGTGAAGGTTCTGAAACAAATACCATGGAGGGTTAGAGAAGGGCGAAAGAAATACTTATTCCTTACTACGAAACTGATTAAGAGATTATTTTTAAGTGGCTAACACCAGAAGGAATATCTTTCACTTGGAACTCTGTAAGATATAGACTGGATTCAATTCTCAAAGCGCAAGAGTTCTACGAAAAATTTAGAGTTATGCTTGAAGAGGAACAACTCGGTGTCTCAAAAGAAGGAGAAAAAAGTACTGAAGCAATGGAAATAATAGCGTACCACTCTGAGGAAGGAGAAATAGCGAATGTTGATTCACAGCAAGAATACAAACTTTGGATCCAAAGAAGAGAAAACATAGAACTGTAAAGGCGAAAAATAAGTACACACACACACACACACATATATATATACTTTCTCTTAAATATGACTTCTAAAAGGGAAGGGAGAATTGAGTTGCTCCCCTTAAACGTTAATGGACTGAATGGACCTTCTAAGAGAAGAAGGGTTTATGCTCAACTTCAAAAATGAAAATTAGATATAATTTGCTTATAAGAAACACATATTAAGAAACAAAATGTTAAACTTCTGGAATGCCTAAAGTTGGGAAAATTGTTTGTATCTTCTACTTCTCAAAAGAAAAGAGGTATAGTACTGTATGTTAAAGAAAAACTGGACCCTAAATTTATTCTTGCTGATGAGGATGGTAGGATCCTGATGGTTGAAATCACAATTAAACTTAAAAAGGTACTTTTAGTGGCAATATATGTGCCAAATGACCATCAGGAAACTTTTTACCAAAAACTACACATGTTACTTCTACAAGTGGATTACCAGACTATGTGTAATGGGAGATTTTAATGCAATTGTGGATAAGGAAATGGACTATAAGAATGTTAGTAAAGGAAAAAAGAGTAGGAGGATACTCCCAAAGTCTTGTTCTAACATGATTGAAGAATTTAGATTGATAGATGCTTGGAGGCACAAAAACCCATCTTCGGTTAAATACCCTTTTTACTCAAACAGGCATAGGTCGTGGTCTAGAATTGACATGCTTTGGATAACTCCAGACTTAGTACCAGATCTGATAGAAGCTGAAATAGAGGCAAATGTCTGGGCAGATCATAACCTGATATTTTTATCACTAAAAGGAACCATAAGGACACCCAGATGGAGTCTAGACAAAGCGTTGTTAAAAGATAAAAATTTTACAGAAAAGATAAATAAAGAAATGCAAGTATTATTTCAAATAAACAAAACAGAAGAAACTTCTTTACAGAATGTCTGGGATACAGCTAAAGCCTATGCCAGGGAGTCATAACAACATACTCGGCGCAAATAAATAAAAAGAAAAAACAAGAGTGAGCAGTAATAGTCGAGGAGTTGATGAAACGGGAACAAGAGCTGCAGGGAGACCCATCAAAAAAAAGTCTTAAGTCCCAAATGAATATTTTAAAGCACAAATTAAATCTCTTGGACACAAATTAACTTACTAAACAAATGAAGTTGACCAAACAGAACTTCTTTGAAAATGCTAATAAACCGGCGAGATGGTTAGCATATAAAGTAAAGAAACAAAAGAGAAGAGACTGATAGTGAAACTGAAAGAAAAGAAGGACGACTACATGTGCAAGGTGCACAAATAAAGAAAATGGCAGAAGACTTTTTCACAAAGTTATATCAGATGGAGGAGATTTCAATCAAGAAAGTTAAAGAATACATTTGAAAGGGAGAATTACCAAAACTACCAGAAAAATATCAAAAGCTACTGAATCAAGAAGTAACAATTATGGAAGTAATAGAGGCAATTAAGCAACAAAAGAATGATAAAACTCCTGGCCCGGATGGAGTGCCTGCTGAGTTTTACAAATCCTTTGAAGCAATCTTTGCTACATTCTTAAAAGTTATATGTAACGAAGCATTGTTAAATGCTAAAATACCAACTACTTGGACAGAGGCAAATATCACATTAATACCGAAAGAAGATATGGATGTAACACAGATTCAAAAATACAGACCTATATTGTTACTCCGGGGAATGGTGGAGGACAGGAGGGCCTGGAGGAATGCTGTCCATGGGGTCGCAATGGGTTGGACACGACTTCGCGACTAACAACAACAATATCGTTACTAAATGTGGATTACAAATTTTTTGCCTCTATACTGGCAGAATTATATTATATTGTTATTATTTATTTATTGTTGAAGCGGTCCCGAGGCTTTGGCGAATGGGGCAGCATAGAAGCTTTCTAAATAAATAAATTAATAAAAGGTAAAGGTTTCCCCTTGACATTAAGTCCAGTCATGCCTGACTCTAGGGGGCGATGCTCATCTCCGTTTCCTAGCTGAGGGAGCCAGCGTTTGTCCGCAGACAGTTCCTGTGGTCCTGTGGCCGGCATGACTAAACACCAAAGTGCACGGAACGTTGTTATCTGCCCACCGAAGTGGTACCTTTTTATCTACTTGCATTTGCATGCTTTCAAACTGCAAGGTTGGCAGGAGCTAGGACAGAGCAACGGGAACTCACCCCGTTGTGCAGATTCGAACTGGCGACCTTTTGATCAACCAGCCCAGCAGCACAGCGGTTTAAACCACTGCGCCACCTGCAGTCCCAATAAATAAATAAAGACTAAAGAAGTTCCTAATAGACTATTCATCCAGATCAAAATGGCTTTTTGCCTAAAAGACAAATGAAGAATAACCTGAGAACTATCTTGGATATCTTAGAATATTATGAGATACATACTGAAAAACCAATGGCTTTACTGTTCATGGATGCCCAAAAAGCCTTTGATAATGTTAATCGGCAATTTATGAAGTAACAGATGACTCAAATGGAGTTTGGTGAAAAATGTATGAATGTGATATCAAGCATTTATCAAAAACAGTCGGCCAGGATTCTAATTAATGGAGAACTTTCAAACCCTATAGAGATCAAAAAGGGCACAAGGATGTCCGCTGTCACCCCTGTTGTTTATTTTGATCTTAGAGGTATTGAATAGAAGTGTCAGGGATGACGAGGACATTAAAGGTACTAGAAATAGGGACAAAAGTTATAAATTGCAAGCATTCGCAGATGATTTGGTCTTCATAATGGAGGAACCCTTTGTAACAATGCCTAAACTTTTACAACGGATTGAAGAATATGGTGAGGTTACGGGAATGAAAATAAATAGAGAAAAAATGAAACTGTTAGTTAAAAACTTTACGCGAGACCAAAAAGAAAGACTCTAGGAACAAGTAGATTTGCAGATTGTTAAAAAGGTTAAATATTTGGGACTCTATCTTAAAGCCAAATGTACTACTTTGAAAGAAGATAATTATGATAAATTATTGAAGGATGTTAAAGGTGATTTGGAAAAATGGACCAATTTACAATTATCTTTGATGGGAAGAATAGTACTGGTTAAAATGAATATATTACCTAAACTTTTGTTTTTGTTCCAAATGATTCCTGTAAAAATTGATAAAAAATTCTTTGATGACCTAAACTTTCAAATTTCGAGATTTATCTGGAGAAAAAAGAAACCAAGGATTAAATTAAAAATGCTTCAGGAAGCTAAAAAGAATGGAGGTTTTGGTCTTCCTGAATGGATGTTGTATTATCAAGCATCTGTTTTAACTTGGCTAAAAGAATGGATAACTTTGTGAAATAAGAGAATCTTGTATCTTGAAGGTCATGACTTGCAGATGGGTTGGCATGCTTATATGTAGTACAAGAAAGCTAAGTCACATGGGTCTTTTCTGAGTCATTTTATTAGAAGATCATTAATGTCGGTGTGGGAAAAGCTAAAGTTAAAAATGTATAATAAACTACCAAGATGGCTTTCACCCATGGAAGCTTTTGTATATCCAAATGTATTGAACTTTGAAGGGATCATAAGATATGACAATATTTTGGATAAGGATGGTGGTCTGAAACTAGATCAAGAAATACAAGAACAGGGACTTAATATCTCCTGGTGGTATAAGGTGCAGGTGCAATTGAGATATGCTAAAGATCATAAAGCATGGGGGTTTTACAAAGACTTAACAATGTTTGATCAAGTGATCCTTAAAACAGATGAGAAAATGATTAAAAGATTATATGACTTTTTACTTGACAGGAAAATGGAAGGGGAACAGGTTAAGGAAACTATGATAACATGGGCACAAAACTTTGGATATAATGTTGAACTAGAAAAGTGGCAAAAACTATGGGAGAGAAATATTAAGGTAACATTAGCAACTTCATATAAAGAAAATTTATATAAAATGTTCTAGAGATGGTATTTGTTGCCAAGTCGATTACCTAAGATGTTTTCAAATATGTCAAATAGATGTTGGAAATGCAAACATAAAGTGGGTACTTTTTATCATATGTGGTGGACTTGTGATAATGCGAAAAAGTATTGGATTAAAATACATAAATGGCTGGAGGAAATACTACAAAAACCCTTTGCTTTTAAACCTGAAGTTTTCTTGTTAGGCATCATACCAGAAGACATTAATAGACAGGAAATGTATTTGATGTTACACTTAATCACAGCAGCGAGGATTGCATTTGCTCAATGTTGGAAAAGTGAGGAGCTACCCACCGATGAATTGATTTTAAGAAAGATCTTGGGACTGCGCAGAAATGGATAGACTGACTTTATCATTGAAGGAGAAAGAAGACACTGACTTCTATCAAACTTGGGATTTTTTTTATAATTGGCTGGAGAAATGGGACTTGGCGTAAATTTAGAGATGTTTTCAAGTTATCATAAATTGATTTAAATATGACTATAGAATCTTAAAAAATATGTAGTAGGGGGTTGACCCAGTAAATCCAATGTATGTAATGATTGATGTTTTTAGTATTAATTTAAAAATTTTAATAAAATTTAAAAAAAAATGAAAATAGGATGATTTTGAAAAGGCCTTCAGTGAGTAACTTTTTCTGCACAGCTCATCATTTCTGCCCATCCAAAACACATTCCAACCATCAAAACCATACCAGAACACCTGGTTTGTCTAACCCTAACCCTACTCTGGTGCACATCCCTAACCCTAACACAAAGGTCAAGTTCCACTGAAAATAAGGCAATTTTGAAAAAGCCTCCATTCAGTAGCTTTTTCTGCATAGCTCATCATTTCTGCCCATCCTAAACACATTCCAACCATCAAAATCATACCGGGACACATGGTTCTTCAAACCCTAACCCTACCCTGATGCACACCCCTAACCCTAATATTAGGCAAAAGTTTCACTGAAAATAGGGCGATTTTGAAGAAGCTGTATTTAAGCAACTTTTTCTGCACAGCTCATCATTTCTGTCCATCCTAAACACAATCCAACCATTAAAATCATACCAGGACACCTGGTTTTTCTAACCTGCACCCTACCATTGTGCACACCCCTAACTCTAATATAGGCATAAAATTCCATTGAAAATAGGGCAATTTTGAAGAAGCCATATTTAAGCAACTTGTTCTGCACAGCTCATCATTTCTGCCCATCCTAAACACATTGCCTAGATGCTTGTCTAGAAATGTTTCCAAAATTCTTCATTATTTTAATGTGTAGTTTTAATTTTGAAAACCATACTAAATCACCACAGTGATCACTCCACAACAGTTCATAGCAAATATATGAAAACTTACCAAGTTTATTCACACATCCATGTAACTGGGGTTATAACAACATTTGTAACATTGATGGGGTATTCAAGTTTTTCATGATCTGTACTGCATTTGGATCTGGAAGCAATGCCTTTCTATTGTTCCTCACCTTGAATCAAGGAGGCACAGAAAAAGAATTAGACTCCCCCAAATAAATGTTAATTCTGTAAAACAAAGTTTCTTGCCTATAACTGTTAACACTTCAAGTAAATTCTCTCTGCATTCACACACAGGATTGAGCCCATTCAAGGCTCACCTTGGAACAGTCTAGGGCTCTAAAAGAGAAGAAAATTTATTTCCTTCAACTATGCAAATTTTAGTTACTGCATTTGCTCAGGGGAATTTCTATCACTGCCTATCATTTCAAAAACACAAAGCAAGCAACCTACTTTTAGTTGTTACTTCTGTGCAGTCTCACATTTAGGACAAAAGTTAAGCAGGCTGTCCTAATTAAAAGCTAATAAAAATAATTAACTATGATCTCAAATAGTCTTTTACTATTTGGGCCTGGAATATGCAAGGCATTTAAAATTATGAAAACCCTTAACCAAAGTGCTAAACTAACCATCCTGCCATCACACAATAAAGCATTCAAAGACAAAATTAGCAGACTTAAGTGTTCCACTTGGTCAGATTATGTTACTCATAGCTTTCCATATTTGCCAATTCCACTGACTCAGACATTTTTTTAACACAGAGCCGAGTTTTGTTTATTAATGCAGTGTTTTTCAGCTGGACCAGTACATTTTCTTCTTAGGAGAAAGGAGGAACAGCGTGCATTAGGTGCCCCTCAATTAGCACCAGTATGCTCATAGCTTAGAAGAATCATTTCACCATATCATCACAAAGTGACAAACTTGAGACAATAATGAACTTGACAACAAATCAAGTTCACAAATCAAAAACAACCTAGGGTTCTTCTTCATCAGTTTTCCTGGTTAACACACCATGGCTTGTTAATGAAGCTGGGTTCAGACCCGTGTACACAGACCCAAACACAACAACCCTATTTCAAAAAATCAACTCACACTCAAAATCCATAACCAGCTCTTTAGTCACCAATATGTGCTTAATGTCAGGAGACATTCAATCTGACTGAAAGTTCCAGGCAAAAAAAGCAACTAATATTTGTCTACCTCTACACCTTTGGAACTAATAATGGACTAAAACTTTTTTACCTGACATGGCCATGTGCCTTCTGGTATTTTTAAATATTGCAGACTGACATAGTGTGAAACCTCTTATCTCCCACTGTGAGAGGAAAATCATTTTTTAACCTGGCTGCCAACCAGAAAAGCCTACATATATATAGGAAAAGAGTGAGGGAAAGTCAGAGTCCTTTTTTTTTTCTTTAGTGCGTATTTACTAATTCTATAGATATTGCATTTTATTTTGAAGGTGCCAAGGTCTGTATCTATACAACTTGCTAGTGAGTTCTTAATGCTTCCAATTTAATGCGAAATTTCCCAATTAAGCCAAATCCACTAATCTTGAAATTTATTTTTCAATATTTACTGCTGTTCTTAATTTACACCAAGATGTGTCACGCATATGGCACAGCTACAAAGATACAAAGCTCCCTAAACTTGCTTAAGTACAGCACCCAATTTTTTCAAATTCTTTTAAACAAAGCTCAGTTCCCATTTCTCTGATCTTTGATTTCATATCTAAAGAAAGAACTGAAAAAACAAGGGCGGCAAGACCAATCCAGAAAGAACAACAATCTGAGGACAGATAGAGGTGTGACTAGATATTCCAGGAGTGATTTATAATCTTGACTCATAGACAATTTGGCAAGAACTACCATTTATGTGTGAGTGGAACATATATATCACATCAATATATCACACAGCTGTGTGTGTGCAGTGCATAAATGTATTTTTCTTCATGTTTCCATTGATGGTGAACACTTCTTACCATCTGTTGTGTTGCTATAAGTGAAGCAAGGGTACTGCGCCCTGGAGCTCCGGGAGCACAATAAAACACATGCAGTCTCCTCTCTTTGATAATCAATCCATCTGTGCCTTGCTGAACCTCCTCTGCCTGCTCTGCTGTTTCATACTCAATCATTGCAAAACCAGCAGGAGAGCGCTCTTCAACCTGAGCAAGCTGTAGGAATATTTTTTTTTATAACACAGAGAACAAAGGACATACTTTATGTTACTGTTTTGAAACACCACTATATTATTCCCCCATTCTATGTAACATCTACATGGAACCACTGGGGGAGGTTATCCAGAGATTCGGGCTGAGATGTCACCAGTATGCTGACAACACTCAGCTCTACCTCTCATCTAATCCAGGTGAGGCAGCGGCCATTCTGAATCAGTGTCTGGGCTTGGTAATGGATTGGATGAGGGCCAATAAACTGAGACCTAAGTTGGAGGTGCTGTTGATGTGGGAATCATCTCTCTACTTGGGTGACATTAAACTTGCCATGAATGAGGTTGCACTCCCCCTAAAGGACAAGGTTTGTAGTCTGGAGGTGCTACTGGACCCTGAACCATCTTCTATAAACTCAGGCTGATCTATCAACTATGACCCTACCGGGACAGGCAGAACTTTGCAACAGTGACCCATTCTCTGGTATCTTTTCCCTTCAATTATTGTAATGCACTCTATGTGGGGCTGTTTTTGAAGAAGGAAACTTCAACTGGTTCAAAATAGGGTGGCGAGGCTGCTGATGGGAACTGGTTGATAGGAACAAATTACACCAGTATGCCCATCTAGCAAGAAGAGAAAAAAAAGGGGGGGGGAGATGCAAAAAAATGTAGGTTCAAAGGAGTTGTCTGGTCCATTGCACCTTGTATTTAGTCTTTTGAGCAGGCTACTTGTCTTTTGTGAGTAGCTCTGTCTCCACGGCAGCCATTTTGCAGTGGTACCCAGGACTTTCTGAAATAGCTAATGTTCCCACTGTTGCCTAGCTTAGCCAGTATGTCTAACAAGAAGAAGAAGAACAATGAGACAGTATTTGCTTGAAATTTTAATAGACCTTATGTGTATTTTAGTTATTATCTTGAACTACTTTTCTTAAAAACTAGCATTGTTGTTTATCAATTTAGGTTAAGATGGTTTTAAATATTGCTGAACTGTGTTTCCTTTCAGGGAAATAAGTGGCACAAATGCTTCCATAAAACGTATGTTATTATGGTAGTTCAACTTATCAATTTGCCCTCCTGACTGAGAAAAGATGACCAAAAAAAAAAAAAGACTGAAGGACTCAACTCCTACTTTGGCTCAGACTTTTCCCAGAAACATGATCCCACCTTCCAGCAGAAATAAAGTAATAACTGAAGGGGCAGGACTAAAGCTTGAGATTATTAAACAAATGGTCAAGGAACATCTAATTTCTTTGAATGCATTCAAATATCCACAGTCTGATGAACTGGATCCTAGAGTAATAAAAGAACTGGCAGAAGAACTCTCATAACCATGAATATCTTTGAGAAATCATGAAGGATGGCTGAAGTGCCAGATGACTGGAGTATTCAACATTTTTATTAATGACTTGGATGAAATGGTTCAAAGAATGTTTATCAGGTCTGCAGATGACACCAAATTGGGTGGAATAGTTATTACCCTGGAAGACAGTACCAAAATCCAAAGTGATTCTGATAGGCTGGAGCACTTCAACAGGGACAAATGCCATGTTTGGCACCTAGAAAAGGGGAACCAAATGCACAGTTACAAGATGGGAGACACTTGGCTCAACAATACAACAATTGAGAATAATTGGAATTGTTGTAGATCACAAGTTAAATATGAGTCAACAATGTGTTTTTGCTGCAAAAATGGCAAATGCTATATTGGGCTGCACTAATAGAAGGATAACTTCCAAAACATGTGAGATATCAGTTCCCCTCTATTCAGTATAGTTAGGCCTCATCTTGAGTAGTGTCCAATTCTGGGCACCACACTTAAAGAAATTCAGAGGAGGGCAATAAAGATGATCTGAGGACTGGAAACAAAGCCCTATGAGGAGAGATTGCAAGCAGAGGGTATGTTTAGCCTGGAAAAGAGGAGACGGGGTAGACATGATAGCACTTATCAAATACTTGAAAGACTGTCACATAGAGGAAAGCTATCTGTCATCCCAGCATGCAGGAAAAGCTTCCTGTTAGAACAGTACCGCAAGAGAACCATCTACCTAGGGAGGTCATAGGCTCTCCCACACTGGAGGCTTTCAAGGGGCAGTCAGGCAGCCAAATGTCAGGGATGTTTTAACTTGGAGTTCCGCACATTAAACTTGATGGCCTTATAGGCTCCTTCTGATCATTCTAGGATTATATTTTTTTTTTAGAAAACCCAGAATCTTTCAGTAGATATTATGCGCTTCATGAGGATAGCCATATTAGACTTTCAAAGTAAAAATAAAGTCTTGCAGCACCTTCAACTCTAGAAGATTTATTGTCACATAAGCACTCATGAACAAAAGCCCATTTTATCAGATGTATGAAGTGTTATCTTCAGATGACCAGTTGTCTGTGCCAGTAATTATTTCTAGACTTTGGATTTTACAGCTATAATACATTGTGCAAATGTACCGTATTGAAGAAGCTTAGTATAGTTTCCTATACACCTGATCCATACCAAAACAAAAACAAAAAAACCCCAGAGACACTAGATTTGTAAGTAAAGATTTAAAAATCTTCATAAGACTGCTTTATGAAACAGAAATTCTGTAAACATTGGGGATAAGTACACTCAAGGAAGTCTTCAAGAGGGCCTTTTACATAATTTCCAGGTGACTGACACAGACCAAACATAGTCAAGCCTAATAAAAATTTTACACTACTACTGGATTTGTCACAAAGTAGTAGTATACTCACTAGTTTCAACATTACTCATTAGTTTCAACATATTAAGCTGCAAATCAAACAATGAAAAATACATCTAAACTATCAAGTCTGCAAAGACAAAAAACTGACTTTCAAAGACATACATTTCTACATACCTGGTAGAACACAGGTTTATGGTTAGTTGAGAAAGTTTGCATCAGATCCTCTGCATCAATACGGTCTGTGGGGAGGTTTTCCACACAAAGGCACTTTGAATGTATGAGTTCTGGAGTTAATAGGTTAACATCCATCCACTGAGCCAAGAGGATATTACCACCTAACTGTTTCCCTAGAAGGTCCAATCTAGCCTTAGCTGCTGAATCCTTTTTCATGTATTCCACAAAACCATAGCCCTTTGAATAACCAGTGCTTTCACTATAAATCAGAAAGTGTCTCTCAACATTGCCATATGGCTGCACCAAGTGTTTAAACTCTTGTAATGTACAGGATGTGGGCAAATTGGTAATGCAGAGCAGGGCATCAGTTGGCTGAAGCTGTACTGATAGATCTTTTCCCCGAAGTGAGTGTTGGTGAAACAGCCGTATCACATTCTGAGCTTGTTCCCCATTCAATAGAGTAACAAAAGCTGAAAGACAATAAAATGAACCAGATATTTACATACTGGAGATGTCTGCATAGTATGACAGCTCATTGTGGTACGACAGCTCATTGTGTCATGTGCAAACCCGACAAGCATGGGTCACATGAAAGTCAAACAACCCTCACAGAACCCTAAAACAGACTATGAATTATGCCTTCTCATATATATGCAGGAACAAGAGATGGCAGAATGTATAAATCTGATATGCTACTGCTTATATTCCCCAAAACCCCTGGAAGCAAAAATGAGGACAGAAGCAAAGGAAGACCAAATATGAGATGATCATCCCCATAAAGAAAGCATAGCCTTGAGTTTAGAAAAGCTGAGCAGCGATGACAAGGAGAGGCCATTTTAGTGGTAATATTCAGGACATTAATTCATAGAGTCACAGTAAGTCAGAGATAACTTGACAGCATGTCAAAAATATTTTTTTACTGGTTCAAAGTGAACACATAAAGTTCATTATGACAGCTTCTTGTCTCATCAGGAAGTGGAAGCTCCACTTTCACAAGCTCCCTCCACTGGATTTCCTGTGATTCTTCCT
Organism: Varanus salvator macromaculatus; assembly: GCA_023646645.1. Taxonomy (NCBI): domain Eukaryota; kingdom Metazoa; phylum Chordata; class Lepidosauria; order Squamata; family Varanidae; genus Varanus; species Varanus salvator. Next base: position 30,096,077 of record JAIXND010000784.1, on the reverse strand, counting down.
TCACACTGGAATCCCGCATCCAAAAATCCCAAGTCTTTCATGATACCCCACTGTCCCTCCTGGTGAGGAAGGGTGGTACATGGACATGTTCCTTTCATGAATGTTTCATTGCATATCATTCAAAGTGCCAGCATACTAAATCAATTAAAACAGTTCATTCAATAAAAAGTTCCCAGTTTCATAAAATGAACATATGGCCATGATACAAGCAATGGTAATGCTAATAAAATGACATTTTATTCAAAGTCTTCAATCCCCAAAGACAAATTTTAAACATTATTAGCAGTGCAATTAACAGCTTAAAAATAAAATCTAAAGTAGCAGAGTATGTACTTATTCATTTCCATAAATCATCCTTTTTTCCCCTGCAGCACTTTAGCAGAAGATGCTGTGATGTGGCTAGGTGACTGGGCACCTAACACATAGTAACCTTTTAAAGACATTGCTGACATATCAAATTTCAATAGAGCCTTTTCCTGAAATTCAATTCCAAGAAGCTCTGGTTGCAAGATTACTGTTTAAAACAGAAAACATCTTTTATTATAGATTGCCAATTAATCATCTCTTTCTACTGAACACCAAAAGCTAAGCAGAAGAGAAATTGAATGGTAAAATGATACCACTGGAAATCATAAATGTTAACATTTTCTTTCAAACCTGAACAATCAGAGGTCATTCAATCCTTATGTCTAAGAGGTTTACTAACTAAATTATAAACCTAACAGTCTTTATTAAGCAGATTTAACTCCACTACAGTGGTGAACATCTTATGCCAGATAACCATAAGGTTTTGTCAAACCCTCACAATATTGGATGAAAAGAAAGATGTAAAATACCTCAAACACTGCAGGTTTGGACAATACTCCATAATCTGCTGTGGGATATTTAACCCACGATGAGCCATGTACCCTGCGGTCAGCTTTCATATGCAACCTCACTCAGGGGTTCTAGCACCACTGTATAATTAAGGCTGAACTGACTAGAAAGGCTTTCTTTACAATAACATTTGCAATTTGTAATTTGTTTTCTACCCCAGTAATTTCCTTAAACAGTGAAATTCCATTGACCTGTTACTGCAAAGTAAGATCAACCAAGATGTGTGATAATGCCTTAGTGCATATTTCATAAAGGAAATAAAATGCTCATCAGCGAGATTTAAATGAATCACAATAGTATGATGCTTACTGACTCCTCTCATTTAGATGGAATAATGAAACTATTTACCTAGAAGCTTGGTAAGCTTCTAGGTAACTCTCTGTTGTATCCTAAGTTACTGTTCTACAGAGGTGGGTTTGGAGTGAATAACCATAATGTAAGTAATAAAAATAAACACTATGTTCACACATGCAAATTAAAAAATAGGTAGTTCCTCAGACTAACCTGTTCATGAATTCCATCCCATATTATGTTTTAGGAATCTCTAGTTACTTTAATTGCGCTAAATATATTAACTGTGAAATCCTATACAGGTCCACTCAGAAAGAAGCCCTGTTAATTTGAATGGGGCTTACTCCCAGGTAATTGAATAAAAGATTGCACGCAAAGATCTTCAAAGGTAGTTCAGAGGTAGTTTAACCCATAAATTGGCAGGGTGCACTGGACTGATGCATGCTTGCCACTTTATATCAGCTTTCTTAAGCAACTAATTGGAACATCCTATGCCTGGATCATATGATGAGACACGAAAACTTGGCACTCTGGATTAATGAGGAGCACACAGAGTTGTGCCCCAGCAAGAATGCATGGCTATAAAAATTTGGATTGCTTGTCCCTCAACAACCTTACATTCTGAGTGAACATTCTATATCAAACAGCCCAGGAATTTTTTTTTAATCAACACATTTTAAAATACAACACATTATTTTACCTGTAGCTGATATTGCTTTGAAGGAAGTTTAAAATAAGCTACCACTGGTGCAGAAAACTATGTACAAAGAAGTTGTTTGATGTGTTGGAGCTCAGACCCCACCTCTGGCTAATGTCAAGTCGCCTCTCATTTGGGCATGTTACTTGTTCTTTCTCATGACCTTATGGCAACCATTTGTGATAGTGCCCAGGGGTTTCTCAAATTGCCAAATGTGGCCATGGCCCCAAAAGGTTGTCTACTCTTGATACAAGACTTTGTGACTTTCCTCATTTCAAAAACTGGAAAATCCTTTGTTGTCTAAAACTCGATACCTATAAGCATATTTAACATTTAGTGTCTCATTGTTTGATAACTCTGCACTGAATATATGGCAAATACCTAGGGTTATTTATGAAATGACATCAAGTGATAAGGTAAAGGTAAAGGTTTCCCCTTGACATTAAGTCCAGTCATGCCTGACTCTAGGGGGCGGTGCTCATCTCCGTTTCCTAGCTGAGGGAGCCAACATTTGCCCGCAGACAGTCTCCATGGTCATGCGGCCGGCATGACTAAACTCCAAAGTGCACGGAACGTTGTTATCTGCCCACCGAAGTGGTACCTTTTTATCTACTTGCATTTGCATGCTTTCAAACTGCAAGGTTGGCAGGAGCTAGGACAGAGCAACGGGAACTCACCCCGTTGTGCAGATTCGAACTGGCGACCTTTTGATCAACCAGCCCAGCAGCACAGCGGTTTAAACCACTGCGCCACCTGCAGCCCTATTTGGTGTTTTATCTTCAATGGCTGTTCCACATTTTCATGTAAACACTGGAATCAAAGTCAGTAAATTACAAGCATGCACTTGTGAATTGGTTCTGAGAGTATAAAGCTTCATGTGAATACATTATATACATTTCCCAACATTTGTGAACTCTGATGCAGAGAATAGAAAATAAATGTAATGATTCCAATATCTGTACCATTTTATATTTGAAATTTTAAAAATTTGTTTTGTTTCAATATGCAAAAAATCCTTCACTGAATCATATTAGGCTGACTCAAATGTAATGATAAACCTGAGAAACATAGAAACAGAGTGAGTCAGAAGGGGTCTCCCAGGCCACCTAGTCTGACTCCCGGCTCTAGCTGGCTCCATTCATGAAATGCCTACCATATGCATGTCTAGCCTATCCTTGAACACCCTCACCGATGGAGCTTCAACCACCTCCTGTGGAAGCCTATTCCATACCCTAGGACAGGGGTTAGCAACCCGCAGCTTTGGAGCCACATGTGGCTCTTTCATCCCTCTGCTGCACTCCCTGTCGCTCAAAATATGCGTCACAACCGCCAATGTGCAACACCCACCGGCACGCGATTTATTGAGCTTTTCGACCCCCAGTAGGCCAACCATGGATAAATCCAAGAAAAGAAAAGTTTCAGAAGAAAACAGAAAGTTTAATGGTATGTGGGCAGATTCATTTGCTTTCACTGCTGACTAGACTGGTTTACCAGTATGCTTAATATGTGGTGAGAAATTGGCAAACAACAAAAAGTCGAATGTTGCAAGACATTTCCAGAATAAACACACAGCCTTTGCTGAAAAATATCCGGATGGAGATGAGAGAAAAAGAGCTATTTCAGAACTGATGCGGAAGGTTGATTTGAGCAAAAATCATAATTTAAGTTTGGCTTTTTATTTTATAAATACGAGGAGGACTCAAATAGACATTGAGTATTTTATTTGAAAGTAACCTTCAACCCAGCATCTTTTTTTTTTTTTTTTGGAGTTCAAAATGCTTTTGTTGCATGCAGAAATAAAAATTTGTTTTCTCTGTAGCAGTTCATTGATTTCATAAATGCAACACACTATAGCTTTTTTATACATAGTATAAAGGTAAAAGAACAATATATGCAGTGTTATCTTCATTTTAGATGTCAAAAGGGTTTTGTGGCTCCTGGTGTTTTCTTTTCTGTGGGGAAACGGGTCCAAATGGCTCTTTGAGTGTTTAAGGTTGCCGACCCCTGCCCTAGGGGTCCTAACTGTCAGGAAGTATTTCCTAGCATCTAAATGGAACCTTGGTTCCTTGAGCTTGGCTCCACTGGAGCTTGTCCTGCCCTCCTCTGCAGGGGAGATCAGGTCTCTACCCACCTCCACATGACACCCCCTGACTTATTTCAGAGGCTGTGTGATGCAGCACTAAACACTTTACTGTAACTGTTCCTGAGGTGAACTGCAGGAACACATGCCACTATCAGAAGTGATGATTGCAGAGACGTCCTTTTTTCTCCTTATTTCTCTTCCTCCTACTTCATTGCATGCACTACTGTTCATCTATCTGCCTTCTCAGCTCATCACAAATCATAGTCTGCCAGTTTATACAAACTGGTACAATATAGCTTTCACAAACCAAGACACGAATCAAATATAGCAAGAGATAACAAGAAGGTGCCATCTTAAAAGTCCTTTAAAGCCCAGTTATGAAGCACCAAATCATAGTTTTGCATTATATCTGAAGTAGCACATTGCAGACACAATTTAATATTATATGAGTTAGAGAGACAAAGTTTCATCAAAATATAAAAATCTATTTATATAAATGCCATATATTCCTGCTTCTTACCTGTTCTTTTATTTTTGTCCACATAACAGTATTTCAATTCAAAATCTTTTAATAAATCATGGATTTCCTGGAAGAAAAGGATACAATGTATCAAAGAGAAACTCAGTGCAGTGGTAATTTTAATTTCAGTGGTAGGGTTTAGAAAATGTTCTAAATAAAGAATTATAGCTAAAACACGCTGCTAAACAAACTTTAAATAGAAATAACTATGAATGAGCACACACTTCAACAGCAAATATGAGCTTTTGAGAAGCAGAGCATAAAATAATACTTACTCTCATTTTTTAAAAAAGCTGCCAAAGGCTTGCATGTTAGGTTTAAGTGTGGTTTTTCTTTATCATATAACAAAAGTTCCCTGTCTCACAGTGAAATGTGTTACCCAGATACAGGAACTTGTGTGTGGAGGTAAAACACCAAACTTCAACTGTGAAATAACACAAGTTACAGGATCTTTTTTTGTCTGCATATACATAAACCAATGCCAATTTGCTGTAATGGCATCTATGTATACAGAGTAATTCCTTTTTACTACCAGCATTTAATATTTTGTTTGTACAACATTTCAAGACTGAGATGGATTTCACCAGTCAAACAATGCTGCAGAGAAGTAGTTAGAAAACAGCAGTACTTTTAGCATTTCTATGAACTTTATTTCTGTTATAATGCATTTCTCTCCTCTATAATTCTGCAGTTCTGTGCAAATCCCTATGGAATACAATAACTAGCACCTGCTTTACATCTAGACTGCTAGATGCTGCTTTTTTTCCCTAAGGGTTCCTGCATCCACTTTCTTTAATGTATTGAAAAGAACAATAGAACTGCTCATTAATTTATCACACCCCGCCCCAAAAAATGACAGTATGTGGAGCTGGCTCCTTCTTTTTAAATTCCATGTTTGTTTTACATATGCTTTTCTTGCCATGCTTCATATTTATATGCTTATGCTTTGTAACAATTTGTGATATGCCCCTTTTTGTGTTTATATAATTTATGTTCATATCACACCTTCCTATTGGACAGTTTATTTTATTTATTTAAAGCTTTTATATGCCATCCAAAACTAAAATCTCTGGACAGCTTACAAAAAAAGTTTCTGGATTTGGGAATTAATCTGTTATTATGTGTACAGTTACCATACTCTGGTCAGTAAAGTCAAAACAGAAATGTAAAGTCTAAAAGAAACATGAGAGAGAGAATTATCTGCTTTAATGCTATGAAGAAAGGCAGGTCGCTTACTTCTAACTGTGGTCATTGAATGGTCATCCGTTTATTACTTGTATTATGACTTCCAAATGTTGCTTTCCCATTTCTTACACTATTATACCTTGTTGCTATAAGTTAGTTAATTTGAATTTGATGGTTTGGTTAGCTCAGAGGTCCCCAACCTTTGCAGATCTTTGGGCATATTTGGAAATCTGAGAGACTGCTATGGGTACCAGCATGAAATGGCTCCCACTGCGAATATGGCCAGGCACAGAATACATGCCATAGGAGGCAGACTAGTCAAAAGTGAGCTAAAGAGGTGTGGTGAAGAAAGAAGTGAAGCTGGGGCAGGGATAATAAGGTAAAAGACAGCAGGGGTGAAAGAGCAAGTCTGGACACTAGAAGGAGGAGAGGTACGGGGGTGGGAAAATTGCAAAGCTAGAGATTGAGAGAAGGGGAAAACAACAAGGTAAAGAGGAAAGCAAGTGAGACTAGAGGATAGGAAGGGGGAGAAAGAAGACTAGCTAACATTCTCCTAAGTTTTTATTGAATGAGGGAAAGGGGAAAGTTGGGAAAGGAGGCAAGGGGTGGGGAGTTTTCCGGGCACTGTTGGACATCCCAGTAGGTGTCATATTGGGGTCCTTTCAGTGGTACAGAAATGAAATAATTAAATGCAGCAGATTAAAAACTACTCCTTTTGATGCTGCTTTTTGAGGGTTGGAAGAGACAACTACTACTACAATGTTGGATTTCTTGACTGTTTTGTATGAGCAGCCCCCACTTCCACCCTAGGGATAGGAGGAAAATGTCTTTTAAAAAAAAGAACATGGGCAGACTGTCCAATTCTATTAGGACCAGTACTTTCAGTTTTTCATAAATTGTCTGGAATGATGAATCCAGCGAACTGCCAAGTTTGCTGATGACACCAAATAATTTAGTCTTTTTAGTAATTGTTATCTTTCCTATTCTTGATTGTTTCACGTTGTTTTCGATGTGTGTTTGTTGTCTGTTTACATCTTTGTGAGTAAATGGATTTTATAATTTTAATTTATTCAAACCACCAAGAGAGCTTTGAATATCAGGCAGTACAGAAACATAATAAATGCATAAATAAAAATTGTTCCAAAAAGATCTCTTCAAACATGGAGAACAGACATTAAAATGGCCCATGCTATTCACTGTCAGCAAATGTAAAGGCATGCACATTGAAAAACAAAAAACAAACAAACCTTCTCAACTTCATAGGTATGTGGATAGGATCCTAACAGGCAGTGACTGATTAAGAAAAAAATCTTGGGGCTGTGGTGGATAACTCAATGAAAATGTTGTCTCAGTGTGACTGCTGCAAAAAAAAAAAAAAAAGAAGCAGCAGCAGCAAATTCTGTATCAGGCATAAACACAAAGGAACTGGAAATAAAATACATTGCACACAGCTGGAGATACCAACCTCATTCAAATATCATTGTGGCATCTTGTGGCAAACTGTGGGTATGTGTTGCATGTACATAATTTCTTGTCTGCATTGACAACCCTTAAATGCCAGGTTTGAGGCTTGCTTGCATGATATCTGAATAGGGGCATTTGGGGTCTGTTCTTCGTCCTGCTCAGGTGACATTAGGGTTGCTAATGCAAACAGGAAGCAATCTGCACCAACTGTGCATCTCTACAATTCATGGGTTAACAAACCCACTATTTATCACTCAATATCATCCTTACATCCAAATAGAATCTCAGCCAGTGCTGGGAGGACTAGCCACTCTTCCCAGGGCCATTGGCGGGGGGGGGGGGGCGGTGTTGTTCCTTTGGTGGCATATACCACACTGCACACACTCAACTAGCACTGAGAGGAGGACACTCTTCTCAGCAACAGCCTAGTTCTTCCACTATCCCCCATGGGAACACTGTGGGCTACACAAAGCCAAAGACTCAAATGGTACTTGAATGAGTGGCTACACCAGCCAAGTTCCTTTCACTGGAGCTTACTTACCTGTGAGCTTCATTGAGACTTAGGCACCTCATCCAGTAAGCTAAGTTTGTATGTGGATTTCTTTGCTAGATTCAGAATTAAGTGTGCTGATTATGTGCATTATAACTCCAAAGACAAATCAAACTGTGCTATCTCAGTACAGTACAGCACTATGTGAAACATGATCCTATTTTGGTTTGAAATGCGAATCCTCAAATGAACAGTTCCATTAATTGCCTTGTATTTTAACATGCCTAGCTAACTCTGATTGCAAGCCAATATTGCAGCCTAGCGTGATGGACAACTGTTCATATACATAGGCTTGTAAATAGCAGTAAAACAGCATCCTTAACAACAAAAAGCTAAAGGAAATAAAGTCTATTTCTTTTAAGTTACCATCTAAATTACAGTTGCTTTGATAGTCCAACACAAAAGCAAAATCCACTTGGATATCATGTATTTATTCCTATTAATGTACTATCCAATAGCACATTAATAGTGCTATTGGATAGCCAGAGCTTTGAGTATACTCTGACAGCATGGCTAACACAAATAAAAACATCTTGGCAGCTAGCTCCCTTTTTGGTAACACTCCTTACAACCCTGTTTTCTATTACAAGGTCTATTTGCATAAGAAAGATAGATACCCTCAAGTTAATTTTCAGCATAGCATGTGAACTATTTGCCCTTCTAATAGAGAAACTCTTGAACAGCTAGTATGTTTGAACCTATTATCCTAGGGGTATCAAAACTTATGCATGAAAATGATACAAACACCTAAGAGTACTGTTGTCTTCCAGCTTGCCTCAAGAAGCAAAAGTACAAACAAAATCCACTGCAAGTGGTTTGCTTCCTCTTCACAGTACATAGCTTAATGGTTAACCTGAAAAAGGGCTAAGTGTTTTAATTACAAAAACTTGTTAGTACTTTCCTAAGTAAATCAGACCTACTGATGTTGATAAATTATATGGTAGAACTTGGAATGGAGTATAGATGAAAATCGTCCTAAAATGACAACATTAGTGCTAGAGAGACCAGAGAAAACAGATGCGCTTTTGTGACAAAAGGTTTTTATTTGCTATTTTAAATACAAAATAAACGTACATATTTATTTTCTGCAAATAAGAAAAAAACCTTACACAACAAAGCGAACTAATGCAGCATATGATGTGCACATTTAGTTGAGCTTTTCTATTTTGAATCCCCTCCCTCACCCACAAATCTATATAACAAGCAACATAGGAACTCAATATCTGTTTTGCAACTCACAATGAAAAGTAATTGACAAGGTTTCTGCAAGAACTATTTAATAAGACATCTTCCATTTTCTAGAGATGCTGCACTGTAACAGTTCTATTTAGTACAGAACAAAGTATCAACTTTTTATCAGTCCCTTTCATTATACCATCCACAGACTTACTAAGGGAGCAATCCTATGATAGAAAAAAGTCCTACAACTCCTGGCACGCTTCAGTCAATAATGTAATTGAGTGATTTGCCAGCTCAGGAGGACAAATGCAAGTCCACAATATCTTCATCTTTACTTACTAACTCCTCATGGATACTCTCTACATTTCAGTTCCCAACTTTTCTGTAACAGCAACAAAGGCAGGTTAACTTGTGTCACACTGAATTAAGTTAAAGCAGAAACTGCAAGAGAAAATCTGCTACAGTGAGGAATGAAGAATGATAGGGAGAAGTGATTGTGCAAGATGAAGTATAATAAGGACAGTTGTGCAAAAGAAAGCAACTGCTTTCATTCTGCACTTTTAAAACTGAATAATAGTGTAGTAATCAGTTTTATTGTGTGTCCTTAAGTAACCATTTTCTGCATCCAAAATATGGTAGCTTTCTAGTGAATTCTACTAGTCTATATAAAGTTCAACATTATACAGCATAAAACCAGTCCCTAAAACCAACATGACTAACATGTAGCACCCTCCAGATGTTCTTGGACTGCATCAGCACTAGCTAACATACCCAATGCTGAGGAATGGTTGATGCAAGCTGCAGTTCAACATCTGGAGGACCACATGACCTCCATTTCTGCTCTAAAGGAAAGTACATTGGGTGATCTATTACTCTAACCTAAGGCAGACAACTTAATCAGTGTTCTGAAACATACAAGGTATAAATTTAAAGATCCTGACTAATTTGCATGTTCAATTACATGTAACTGACAGTTTGCAAGCAGAGTATTTATGACACTATTATTTGGTCCACTATATTAGGACCTTTTTTCCTAACTTTTTCTAAGGTACTTTTCTAATTATTTCTAAGATATTTTTGTTCTGAAATATAAACTAACAGAGACTTCAGCTGAAAAGCTTTTAACTCTGGGTTGAGAATTAAAGTTCAATTTGAAACACAGTAACATTTAAATTCAGTTTTATTTGCTTAACTATTTTGGAGCCTTTAGCTATTTTCAGCTACATCTACGAAATCATGAGGACTAGATGTCTGCCTATCTTTGAACTACAAACAGCCTCTGCAATAGGGCATAGTTATTCTACCCAAGAGTTAGGAAAGGCAGGGGAAAATTAAGAGAACTATCTTCAACTATCTGTTCGCAGGAAACTTTCCTCTGTGTTTTGCTTACCAAGATCTGTACACCTCTCCATTTTGATCTGTAAACCTTTTAGGAAAGGACTAGGCCACTTTTGCTCAGCACAATGGCTGGTATCAAAGGATCTACACAACTAGTTCTACATGTGCAATGTAGCATACATTTCTCAAGCAGCAGTTGCCCAACAATCATTTCTGAAACTGAAGGAAATGTTTAAAACACATAAGCTGCAAAGAATGTAGAGTAGTTCTTTAGATCCAGTGTCCAACACAGTACAGGCACTTCGAGTTAAGTAGAAAACATTATGGGATTACTTACTGTTTAGTCGCAAAGTCATGCCCAACCCATAATGTCCCCATGGACAAATTTCCTCCAGGCTCTCCTGTCCTCCACCATCCCCTGCAGTCCATCCAAGCCCACCCCCACTGCCCCAGTGACCCCATCCAGCCACTTCTAACTCTGCCATCTCCTTCTCCTTTTGCCATCAATCGTTCCCAGCATCAGGGTCTTCTCCAGTGAGTCCTTCCTTTCATTAGGTGGCCAAGGTTATTAGGGGATGACTACCCCCTTATAACCCACATATACCATTTCTAATGACAAAACCAGGTTTGCATATAACCATTTGCCTAGTTGCCTATGGTCACAAATAAACTATTTTGTAAATTTGAAGGTATAAAGTCAAAGAGCAACCATAGGCATATACATGCAGGCAGGAGGGATAATAGAAATCTGTTGGTTATGAATTATTGCAGGGCTGGACAACAGCAACAGGCTCATTTCATGCAACTATAAGAGTTGTTTCAAATAAAATTATATCAATTGGAGATTCACTTCAAATGTAATACAATACCAGAGTAGCCTACACCTGTTAAAATTACAATCCTGCCACAACTTTGAATAGTGTCTGCTACCAATATATTCTGTAGACCAGGAAAATGCATTTAGGAACAGAAATCAACCAAGTCATCAACATGCAGAAGTTACCGTTTATAAATACACTTATTAAAACAAAACCAAAAAACCTGTGAAGCATTCCACTCCCTACCTTATATTAACATCCCTAACAAGTGAATCTGGGAAAAGTGGTTTCAGAACTAGTAAGGGTCAAACAAAGAAATATGCAAATTAGGAAGAAAACATACATGATCTAGTTCCAAAGGCAAAACAAAATTCAGCCAGGGTATCAAATAGATTCCACATCTCTTTTCCAGGCAAAGCAACAGAAGCAATGTCTGATTCCCTGGTTGGCCTATGTTCCCAAAGTCTTTGCAAGTTCCAACTCACCAAGTAATTTTCCCTATACATTTCTGGGCTAACTTTCAGCATATAGTCCCCTCAGCCCCTCTGAACTCATGGAGCAGTACCCACCCATCCCATTCCTTAGGACTAGAGAATGAGGGTATCTACCTGGCCAGCTAGGGTTACCTCTAGAAGTTTTGGAGTCCTGTTAAAGCTCTGTCTATCATCATTTTTCCATTGTGATGGGGCACCTATTTATACTCTGTCCCAACCCACTTACCTAGATACCAATGATTTCTGCGTTTCCTAAGCCCTCTCTCTCCATATGCAGGAACTCCTTCCTGCCTGAAGGCTAGGACTCCATGCGTACCCTTCTCTACCCGGAAGAACCAACTCGTCACAACCCTTTAAGTAAGTCACTCCCCGTACTGTCCTCACAGCCCCACAACTGCAGGAGGGCACTTGTCTCTCCTCACCCTTAGACTATGGGGGTGGGTGCGGACCTGTCCTCCTCGCACCACTTCTTCAAGGGTCTCTGCCTCGCCGTTCGTACGCCTCGAGACGCGGGGTGCGAAGAGACGCCTACTTACCTGGCTGCTGCTCTCGAGAGGCAGGTTCCTCAGCAGAATCTTGCGCCTGTTGCTCAGTTCCCCCCTTGTATTCCGCAGCCTACAGGCGACCTCCTCGGGGGCCAAAGGACGCAGTGTCCCTCCCATCCCCATAGGAGACTTCCCCAGAGTCCCCATCAGTGCCGCGCTTGATCCCGCCGCTACCGCCATCTTGCCGGCTCTGATGCGAACACGCTCTTGCATCGCCTGGGGGAAAAGGAAGAATCCGGCGTGGCGGGAGCCCGGCCAGGAGCAAGCTCAACGCCACCCCGAGTACAGGAGCCTGCTGCGGTGAACCGCGCCTGCTTGGGACACAAAGAAAAGGACTTCTTGCCCGCCCCTTTTAGCGCGCGCGCACGCCATGCGCCACCCCCCCACACACACGCACGCCTCTAAAGCTCTTCATTGCACTGCTGTTTCCCAACCTCAACTTTCATTCTCTCCCCGCCCCCCTCAACACACTCCAGCCCTCGCATCTCGCCTCAAAATAGCGAGTCTTGCGGCACCCCCAGAGAAGGCAGGCAAGCTTATTGTGGCATAAACTTTAGTTGTGACATAAACTTATTGTGGTATAAACTTTAGTTGAAACAATAGTTCATTTCTCGCCCTAAAAATCAACAAGAGTGTGACGTATTTGGAAACAAAATGCTTTCTTTCTCTGGAACTACTGATTGTTAACTGTTAAGTCCCGAATGAGGCTGGTCAAAAGAGAGGGTTGCTTCCTCCACCGCGTCTTTTACAAGATTAGTATTGTTACAGACGACTGGGTTTCTACCCGCAACAGCTGCTTGGGAATCAGCAGTTCAACGGAAGTGGCAATTCCCCAGCCAGCGAGATGCTGTAGCGGGGAGAGTAGTTTTGCCTGTTGAATTACCTGTAGTTCAAAAAAAGGAAGGGGGGGGGGTGGCAACTTGAAATAAAAGTGAACTAAGTGTTCAGTGCTCACAGAACTACAGGTAATTCAAAAGTACAAGTGATATTACAGCCAATATATTTGTTCTTAGGCCACAGTAAGAAAATAATCAAAACATACCGTATAGGTATTAACTAATCTTAAAACAATTATCACAATATACTTATGACATATTAAGTGTGCAGCTTAATACATTAAACAATGCATGTGTTAATGTATGAAGTGCTTTACTTTTTCAACACCTTCTTCATGCCACAACATTATGTTATCTTTCATTGTGTTGCATAAGGGTTTGCGGTTATGTTTTAGAAAAGAAAAGCAGTCTACAAAACTGACAGTTCAGTCTTCAGTGACTGAGATTGCATTTGTCCTCCATTTGCTGTTATAGTTTTTATTATGCTACAGCTTTTTTGTCGTTATGGTAAATACTCCCACAAAGTCACAACAGAATATGGATGATAAAGTAAATGCTCATTAAAAGGAAAAATGCCCACAGTATGAGCTATAGTGTTTGTCCAAACTGGGATTACCCTTAATGGCTGAAGGACATTACTTTGAAATATTATTAGTGTTACCAGACTGAGCCAGTCAACAGCTGGGGCAAACCCGGGTGGACCCCAGACCTGAGCCAAACAGAGCCTGAGACGAGACTTAGTAGCTTAAGGCTACTTAGCATTAGGCAAATGCAAGTCTCTTTGTTTTCAATCTTCAAGCCAGGACCCAATCCTGGTCCCTGATAGGCTGCTTTTCTTCAGGGCTCTTCTCCCTTGCCTCCTCCAGTTGCGGGTCCTTGGCTGACCCTGATGTCAACTTCTTCTCGTCCTGGTCTATTACGCCACTGGTCCTCCCTTGCAGGGTTGGTGTTTGAGCAGGAACTTCAGGTCCTCCATAGGTTCCACAGTCCTTCAGTCTCCTTGTGGTTTTGGAACTTTCCTCAGCCTGGTGTAGTGTCCCCACATAGGCACTCCCTCAGATCTCACTGCTGTGTAGCGAGGTGCATCTGGACATGGTCCATCCACAAATCAATGATCTCCAGGCAGTCCAGTCTCAGGCAAGTCAGCTGATGTAAACTGGCAGCCCCCCCTCCCCCATTCCCCTGTGCCATTGCAAGCCGCAGGTAGCAACCAGCCAGTGACCGCAGCTTCACACACTGCAGGCAGTCAGCCAGGCACAGCTGGGCAGCCAGCATGGCTGCCCTGGCCTCAGAGAAGGAGTGATGCCAGCCAGGTAGCCAGCATTACAGAAGAGTGGAGAGAGGTGCCTGCTAGGACTGGTGCTGGAGAGGACCAGCCCCAGCCCCCCTCCCCTTCGCACCTCCATGCCAGGAGTTGCCCTGGTGCTGAGGAGCAGCCATGCGTGCCCCAAGAAAGCACTGACTGCTAGTTTTCCAAGCCTGCGTTTACAGCTTTGGGGGAGTTTGATAAACTGTCTCCTTTCTCTCCTGAGGCAGCTGGTATTCCACCCCCTCCCCGCTTTGAAAGCCAGAAACCCCAAATACTGCACCTGTTCTTGTGAGGTTGTGTGGATCTTCTCCTTGGTGACCCAATGAAATCCAGCAGATGTGCACTGGTCTGTGGCCTCAGTGGCAATTAAAAGATTGTTCACATACTGCAGTAAAAACACCATTAGAGTCTCTTGTCCATTCAGACAAGTCCGTAGCCAGTGCTTGAGAGAAAGATGGGTGAAGTCCCTCCTTCCCTGGGAGAGGGTGGTTGAACACAGCTGGCTCTTTGTCCCATCCTGGCATTCTCATTTGAAGGCAAAAAGAATTAGTTCCGTAGGAAGCACTCCATGGGCCCCACAACTGGTCATTTGGCCTGATGCCCTGTGTCTGTCATCAAGGATCCCTGTTGTGTCCCCCCCCCCCACCAATTGGGACAGTCACAACTGAGCAGACTGCCCTAGTATCCACCAAGAAAGCCATGTCCTCATCTCCCACCCTCATTCTCTCCTGGGGTTGTGGGGGAGATGTGGAACTCTCTGTGAGTTCCCTATTCATCACCCAGTTTCCAAAGTGGCCACGACAGCCCAGGCCTTGTTCTGGGGGTATTCCCTTTTCCAGTGTCACTCCTGTTTGCACATCACACACTTATTCCTTCCTCACCTATGAAACTCCAATCTTGGCCGGCGGCACTGGGACCTTCTGTCGCTCCCTGCCTTTCCCCATTCGTGCTACAGAGCTGCCTTCATCACCACTGCCATCAGATCCATTTGCAGGCTGTCTTTCGGTACATTTGCTTTTTAACTATGCATCTTCTTAGCTGTTTCCAAAAACTGCACCTCCCCCCCCCCCCCACATTCTCAGGGAGTTGTACACAATGCTTAGTGCACAGGCACCCAAGTGCTTGGGGAACAAAACTTGATTGAATAAAACAAACAGAAAAAAGTGGAGGGATTTTAAAAGAGCACATGCACAGACAAGCACACATACAAAGAGGAAGAGGAAAGCGGATAGCAGCGCTGAGAGTTTAAACACCAAATCCCAAGCCCTTTGACCACCCCAGATCTCAAGCAATGAGGCTGGCTGGTCTATGGCTCTCTCAAGAGTTGCTAATCGAAGCACAGATGGACAGAGTCCTCATGGCAAGCTGAGCTGTCTCTCCAGTGAGGGAGCAACTTGCTAGTTTGAGAAACCCCTCCTTTTTTTTTCTGGATCCTAAAGGTAGCCAGTTTGAAGGACTGAAGGGCTGGTGATTCCAAACTGCAGCCATTTGGCTAGGATTCAACCACCCTCCTGGCCATGAAAGCTACCACTGCACCCAGGCATGGTGGCAGAATCCTCAGAGCTCCCCGCCTTCCCAAAGCCCATACCCACGCTGCGCTGCCGGCTTTTGGAGGGGAGAGAATGAGTTCTACTCTCCTCTTTTCTGTCCTCCCTAGTGGGGACTAGTCTGCACTTTTCCAGGAAGTTCAGACTGTCAATGTAACAAACGCTTGCGCAGGAGCTCGAGCTGTTACCCGGTATGCTGATAGTAAAGTTGCAACTGTTCTGAAAAGTCTGAAAATCGATAGACCCTTCAGGTGGCCACTTTGCCCCACTGTCCAATTGATGCTGGGGCCAAATAGAGTTACAGTAGACATTTAGTTTCTTTTTCTTTGAGATGGAATCCCTTTTGAACTTTTTCCCATTTCTCAAGACAACTCAGAGACTGTTCGCAGCTGTCATGATTTGGCGACTGCAGTCCCTTACCCTGCTCTGCTGCATTTTTATTCTGGCATGGTCCCCCCTTGCTGGCTCTCGGAAGGGTGGAGGGGACAAGTCCCATGCCATCCCTCCTGTTTGCCTTAACGCCCATGTCCAATACAGGGGCAGGATTTGGCTGAGAATATTCACCTGGTGCTGGAGGGTCAGTTAGTGTGTTAGGTACAGGGATTCCAGTAGCTGTCAGCCATATTTTTCCAGCAAATCTGGGCTGTCTCTAAGGGTTACAAATGGTGCATGAGCATGCTCGGTCCACCTGCTGGCTCATTGGAAGAAAAGCTGCAGCTGCAAAATGATTTGGAAATCAACCGGCCCCTCCGGTGGCCACCTTACTCCCCCATCCAATTTACATTGGGGCCAAATAGAACTGCAATATTCCTGTAATTTCCTCTTTGAAATATAATCACCTTTAAACCGATCCCAGTTATCTAGAATGCAACTCAAGGGTGTACTTGTTTGGGTTGACTTACCCTGTCCCATGAGGCGCACTGAGCATTCCCCAGAAGGCCTTTAGGAGGATTTCAGCAGACCTCTCTGATTTTCCTTCTGTCAATTCTGCCAGGCATCCCTGGGCAAAACTGCTCACGCACTTATGCAGGATCCGCTCACCCCAGACTCAAACCAGGGTAATATACCAAAAAGAGTTTCCAAAACTCCCCACTTCTGCCCAAGGAGCTCCCCGATTCTACTCGAACTCGCCTATTCCCATAGAGTTCAACTCTACTCGGGAGTCACTGGCCATCAGACAGGGATGGGCAACTTGCTGGCCTCTTACCAGCACCGGACTCTTAACCGGAGGCCCTTTTCTTTTCCCTCTTTTTGAACCGGATCTTGCCCCAAGCAGATTTTTTTTTTCTTTTTCCCCCTTCTTCTTGAACCAGGTCTTCCCCCAAGCAGTTAACTTTTTTTTTTTCTTTCCCCTTCTTTTGAATGGGTCTTCCCCCAAGCAGTTAACTCTTTTTACCAGAGGCTTTTTCTTACCTGGGAGCTCCTTGTCTTGTCTTGTTTTCCTCTCAGCCATCCTTTCAAGCCCTGCTCACGGCTGGTGGAGGTTTCCGGCCAAATTTGCCTCAGCCCAAATGCTGAGGGAGAGCTCTCTAATGCCGGTAGTCCACCCGTCCGAAAAAGGTTCTTTGAGGGAGAAGGCTTACGAATTTTGAGGCAGCATTCACCTTTAGTCCGCTCTGGGCGCCAAAACTGTTACCGGACTGAGCCAGTCAACAGCTGAGGCAAACCCAGGTGGATCCCAGACCTGAGCCAAACAGAGCCTGAGAAGAGACTTAGAGCCAAAATCAGCTTTATTCTAGTGCACTATAAAGGGAGACAAAAGGGGACATTCAGCCCAAAGCAGTGTCCCAAAAGTTGCACCCCAGTACATGCGTTTTATACCCTAGGTAACCAATTAGGTCACCTACTACACATCTAATACTTTGATACATCAATGTATGCACCCCCCTCCCGTGCTGGAGAGAGTCCTTTCTTCTGTCAAGGACCAGACATTTCCCATGTCTATTTCTTATCTGCTTGAGATTCACACAGGCTTGCCATGTTCTTACTCCCTGCACATTTGCAACTTTCATGGCGGCTAGAGCCAGTTTCCACTGTCCCTTTGATTACCGTATTTGAGGTCAGGCTAGCATGTTAGCTGTGGGTTACACAAAGTTCATTTTGTTCTTATCCCCCCTCCCTTCTGGGTCAGTATAACTGTGGTGTTTTTACTATGTGGCCTTCCTCTGGCCAACTACTCTTGGGGTGTTTTGGGGTGCTGCAATTGGTAACATTAGGATACTATTTTGTGATTAAGCATAGCTGCTCTGAAGAAGTTTCAAACAACTGGAAAGCCAGAGCAAATGTATCCTCTCTGCTTCCAATTATTCAGAATTAAATAATACACAGGACTCTAAAGATAGAAACCATTGACACCACTCCCCATAATGGCTTAAATGGAAGTTCCAGGTTTGAATTTATCATGCAAAATTGTGGGTGCACTTGTTGCCTTAGATAATTGGTTCACTATGGGCGAGAGATCTTGTCCTCAAACTTACAATGACACTCTATGTTCATTTACTCTAAAGTAAGTCCAACTGTGCTCATAGCTTATTCCTCAGTAAGAGTGTTCAGGCCTGCATCCGTAAAGTAGACATCACGTGCTCAAGTTTAACAATGGAGAACTTTAGGAACATCTTACTCTTATATATGACTAAATCCAATGATCTTTATAAGGAAGTACAATTGTGTTTTTCCATGCTCACAGCAGCCTTACTTTTACTGCTTCCTTCTATACATATATATACTTTTGAACTTTCCTTTGCTAGTAAAATTTCCAGAGAGTTCTCATTTCAGCATCTTCCAGGCCCAAGATAATTTCTTGAAAGGCAGTTAAGCACCGTTTTCAGGAGTTCGTCTTCTCCACACAATACTCCTTCCAGCTAGAATGGATTACTTGGGAATTACTTGCTCCATTTTTGGATTTGGTAGAGTTAATATTTTATTTATTTATGGATTTATATCCTGCCTTTTTCCTACAAAGGGCTCAAGGCAGCTTACATCTCCTCCTTCATCTTATCCCCACAACAACAATGCTGTGAGGTAGGCTGGGCTGAGAGTCTGAGACTGGCCCAAAGTCACCCAGTTGGCTCCAATAGCTGAGCGGGGACTTGAACCTAGATCCTCTGAGTCCCAGTCCCATGCTCTTAACCACTACGCCACACTGGCTCTCAGCCACACTGAATATGTGACTACATGGGCATAGTCTAGATAGGATGAAGCTGCAACAATAAGTAACTTGAACCACCCATTCTTTAGAGGAAGTGCTATATTAAGAGAGTCTCACTTGAGAAGAGCGAGGTATAACAGATGAATTGCATTCAAAACTATTAATCTAAACCTGCAATTCTGTGCACACTCACTTGGAAATAAGTCCATGAATGTCCAAAAGACTTGTCTCTTTGTAAACATACATAGAGCTCTGAGCCTAAATGACTCACTATAATCATAAGGAATAATCTTAATAGAGTTCTGCTTGACTAATTCCTGTAACATAGAAGCAAAAGAATAAAGAAAATTTATGTGCAGTAACTCATTTTTGTTCTCTTTGTCCCACCATAATACACATCATTATGCAAGGGGCGGCATAAAAATATTTAAATAAATAAATAAAATAAATCATTAGAAAAAAAATTAAGTGTATCAGTACCATATACCATCCCTTCATGAATGTACAAACAGCTTTACATGAACCACACACCTGTCACATTAGTTACACTCACACATATTTTATTTAATCAGGTGCCTGGCACAAGAGTGTGTGTTTTGATAGGTTTAAACAAGGCTGCACTAGCAATATGCTTTACTTCCCTCTATTTCTTCTCTGCTCTTCCAGAGTAGGCTTTGGCTGTGCAATCACACTGCTTCATTCATAGAATTTAACAAGAGGTCCAGATGTTGTCTTCCATTTGTAGCCCTTCTGTGTAATCTCATTGGAACCCCCCCGCCCCAAAATAAAGCAATCCAAAAATTGGGATGCCACAGAATACTTCAGATTTCCAGATCCAAATTTGGAAACAGAATTCCAACCCTGGACCTGGGAATTGTGCTCCACCTTCCTCCCGTTTCACAGCCAGGGAGGAAAGAACTGCACTCACTGGTTCTCTAAAGTTGGGAACACAGCCTCAAAAATGGGATACAGAGGGGAGCAGTGAGGAGAAGACTGAAGCTACCAAGATATGATGTATTCTGATGCTGCTGTGGTCCCCTTTTCTCCCCTTTTGGACAACGCAAGACACAACAATCTTCAGTCAGGGTTGTTACATTCTTAATGATAGCAGTATTAACTGAATCACTAATCAAATGTTATAGTCACAAACAAATAATGCAACAAAAAGCCATAATATGTATCTTTTCACAGATCCAACATCAACATCCAATACTCTGGGAGAGTCACTGGCACTGACACCTACCCTGACTGCAAGCTCACCTGAGTAATGGTAGTAGCAATACACAACTTTAAATTACAATCACTCTGGTGGGTATTCTGGAGTATTATGGGAAATCAAAATAATGGCTCCTAGAAAGGATGCTCCTAGTAAGCACTGAAGTAAATCTAAAAGGTTCAACTTCTTTCATTTTTCATCTGGTAACCAGCTGAGAAGTAGTTGTGCGGGAGGGGAAGCAGACAACTAATAGAAACAAAATATTACATTCCTACCATATTGTGTTACTTGATTCCTGTAAAGTAATAATAAAGGCATACTCTCATATGCATATTCTTGCATCGTGAAACACTTAAAAACTGGGCTTCAGTAGCACTTAATTAAAAGCAGTAAGTTTAGGACATTGATTTTTACCCTTACTTTATTATGCAAATACTATGCATATCCATGTACTAGGAAATTCTAGGAATGTAGGAATTTTTCTTCCATCTGACCATACATCTAATTGGAACATTGGTTCAACTTAGCTCCCACTGAGGTCAGACTTGAGCCATGACCAACTTGTCCAATTGATTTCAACAGGATCCATGTTCAACTACATATTTAGGACCCTCAGTACAAATCAATGTCTGAAACTCACTACTTTTAAGTAAATCCATCTAAAATTTATTTACATTTTAAATCATGTGTTTTAGCACAAGAAAATTGAGTGCTTAAGTTCAAAAGTTCAAAAAGATCAGTTTTAAAATTTCTTAATTTTTTAATTTAAATTCGTGTTCCGTGTAAAACTACAGATATTTATATAGCAGTTTCCAGTATCTGAAAAATGAAAGTTTTAAGTTAAAATTCTTTTATAGCCAAATAAATCAGTCTATTTTCCATTTTCATTACTACTTAGCAGTTTCTAAATACACATCTGATGAAGCTTTTGAAGCCAGTGAACAGCAATTATGAAAATCCTGTATTTTGCTCTCTTAGTATCATAATACAGCCATTTATGTTATGTTCATAAGAGATGCTATTGTATAATTAGCAGGTACATTCAAACACCAAATGATACATTTGTGTTTTGGAAACTGGTGGACTTTATAATTACATTAAAAGACAACAAAGAATGTAGTAGTGTTTTCAAAACATTGTAGTAGAAAAACCAAGACATAAACTACTGGATAGGATGACTGCTAGCCTTAATGTATAAAAAGAAGATGCTTGATTTGGAATGAATGAGATAACACTGCTCTCTGAAGTACTTTTTCTTTCAGTAATACCAATATATTGTATTACAGGAATCTACATAATCATCTGATTAACAACATAAACCAAAACAAGCCCAGCTAAAATTTTGATAAATCAATACATAAAACAATATTTTTAGATATAGAGGAGCTGGTAGTAGAACTCATTTTTAAATTTGTTATGTACTAATTATCATATGGTGATATCAAATGCCACTTGTCAGCAGGAGTTTTCTAGTGTTGTATAAAAGCTTCATCCTGTGTACATAGGGATTCCTATTATGGTTGTATCCAATGTAGGTTTAGAGTAGACACATTGAAGTAAATGAGACTTAGGCTAACACTGGATTGTTAGTGCAGAGATTATGCCCCTGCTTGTTATGGTAGCATTCTCCACATGTATTCCACATTGGTAATTCTCAAAGTATTTTTGAGTTTGAGCAGTGAGAAAGGAAGATGACAGCTGAAGGTGCTGAGGTGAGGAATGACACTTGGTGGTTAGGGTGCTGTTCACCTAACCTTGAAGAATTTGCCACATCTACTTATGAGATAAAATAAAGGTTTTTTAATGGCTGTATTAACCTTTCAAAAGTAATTCATGGACCCACAATTTATATACAGTTTATTCTACTAGAGATTGTAATTTTATACATACTATAAAAGGGATTCTGATAGCACACGCATACTGACTTTACCATAATGTGTAAGAACCATTTTACATAATAACTATCAAGCATCCTAGCATTTAAACAGTATCCAGATTTTTTTAAAAAACTACATATAATTGAAGTTTATCATATACACAGAATGTTGCCATAATATTTTAATCACAATAAACAAAACACTGTGGTTTAAAACTAATTTGAAATTGTGATGGCCCATGTGGCATGACTCAGATATGATTACTCCCTGTAAGAATCACTAAAATAGCATTAAATCCCAGAAAAAGATGACAGACTTATCTTCATAGTTCCAGAATAAACTTTTCATAAATAATCAAGTTTACAAAGCATTCAATTTATCTTCCAACTTTTTTGTTTAATTGCAATATCAAATGAGAACAGAGCAACAGATTATCAGTATTATTGTTAGTTTGCTAAACAGGAATGTTGAGTACTGCAGTGCACAGATTGGTATCCTGCCCTCAGCCTGGGACTGAATAGACTAAAGCGTGCTCAAAGGAACAGAATTCCTCTGTGCCTTGGCCAGTAGACTTGGTATTTCTCCTCCCCACATTGATACATCTATTTAAAAACTGTGTTATAAACCATCTTCAGTGTGTACAAAATGACTATGGAAACCAAACCTTAACCGTGTAAACAAATCAGCACACAATTTCTTCATTTTCCCTTTATAGCATGATGGGGGAAGGGTGAATATCCTCCTGTTCAGAGGGATGGCAAGTCCTTTGAGAAGAACCACAACACCACCAACACATATAAATCATGGGCTATATTCACAGAGACTTTCCAATGCTTTTATCCCCACCCATTCCTCTCCCTAATAGTTCATGAATGTTTTGAATTCAATAAATAGTACAAAAATATTCCTTTATTTAAAAATCTTGTGATGCACTGTCCCAGGTCCTATACAACAATTTATAAGAGTAATACACTTTAAAAAAAACAGCCTCAGCAAATGAAAACTGTGTAGCAACAACTATTTCTGGATCCAGCACCTCCTTGTCTCTGGCTGCAAAGATTTCTGTTCTTCCAGTTAAGGAAAACGAAGATCTCCTGCTCCTTCATCTGAGCAGACTCTTTTCTTGGCTCAGACTAACAGGATTCAAAAGGCTCCATTTACTGTATAAACCTTCCTGTGTTTTGAGGATGAACATTCCTACTATTCCATTTTATTGAAAGTTATGGCAGGTTTATTCATCATGCTAATTTCTCCTCCACTTTAGAGTCAACCATACATTCTAGAATGTAAAGTTTTCATGTGAAATGAGTTCCATGAAGTTAGTCAAGGCCATGCCTGGTAAAAGTATAAATGTTAAGTCTGGCCTTCACTATCTGGATCAGTGCTTACTGGCTGCATTTTGCCCAATGTCAGAGGTTGTTAACATTCTGCATCTACTGTATGTACTGTGACTGCAGCCTGTAAGTGGTGACTGTGGTGTAATGCTGGATGGTGCAACCTGTAGTGGTGGAACTTGTGACTCAAGAGCGCAGCAGTCTGAGGAGGGGTGTCCAGATCTAAATCTTCATCATGATTTCCCACATCTACACCAGCCGATAATGGGTCATTATTGCAGGGAGGGTTTTCACTGTCTTCCTGAGGACTCATAGTACTGTATCCTGGAAAGTAAAGCCACACTGGTAAGAAATGATAACTTTGTAGCAAAAAGGGCAAAAATATGTGAAGTGCAATACCACAAAGATAACAGAATGCTTAAAATGCTTATTAATTCCCATTACTAGAATAATACACTGTAGAAAGCTAGCATATGTGCTAGGGTATTCTGTTTCGTTTTAAAATTGCTTCTCTTCCTTGACATTCTTCCTTGAGGTAGTTTTACCAACTTAGAGGCTTGTACTTGAAATGTCAGCTTCCCATAAAACATTATTACTCAGTATAGACAGAATCAAAATCCAAAAAGACAACTTCCTAGCAGGTTTATACCAATAAAGTCCTTTGTCTGAGGCCATCAACAAACTACAAACAGTTTTTGGAGATGTGTGATTCAGACAAAAAAAATCAATGGATTTGAACTAAAAATTAACTCACCCGTTCTCCCAAAAAAGCTGTTGAAAAGGAACACCATAAAAGCAAGAGCAATGTTCATTTACAGTGTTAAAAATTTACTGTTCTGATTTCTAGAAAACAATAGGATGGTCACTTTCCCAACAAAGTCTTCAATTATTCTTCCTGTAAGATGGCAGAAGCTACATTACTCTTAATCTTTTAATTTGCTTAAAAATGATATAGGTAACTCTTACTTATTTCAGAAAGAGATGCATAGGTAAGTGAGTTCTAGTTTCAATGTTCTGTCAAATTTCTTGAATATCATGAGGTGGGATTGGTGGGAGCAAGCAGCAAATATGACAGTCTATTAATTTCTTGAATTAACATGGATTTCCATTGACTTTTCTCAGATTTTGATTCTTACAGCCATAAGCATCAGCTTGCATAGTGTAATCCATATTTCATTAACTGTCACAGCATTGAAAAAATCAGACGTATTCAATCTATAAGGTAAGCACCTAATTTGTCCTTTTTTCAGAAAGATGAAGAGATCCAATTCAAAACTTCAATAGACTCCATGGCCAACATATTTCACAGAATTACAATTCACAGTTGATCAGGCAATAAATACCCTTACTAAAAGTACATATGGTAGATTTCAGCAGCACTCTTATGCATGTTAAATGTGGGACTAAAGTGTCTGAGGGAGCACCTTTTCCCATATCAACCTGCCCCTTCAGTGAAATCTATAGGTCAGAACCTTCTGCTTGTGCCACCTCATGCACATGTACAACTTACAACAACCAGGGGAGGACTTTTTCCATAGTGGTACTGCACCTTTGGAATTCCACAGTGTGACAACCACTATCTTTGATGCAGTTTTGCTATCTGTTAAAACTCACCTGACTGATTTTAATACCTAGTTGAATAGATCTTGTTTGTTTTCATCTTTTTATTTTAATGATGGTTTTAATTAATTTTGTATATCACTCTGTAATTTGGACAGTATATAAATAAAATAAACTTGACAAGATTCAGTTCCAGGGCAACAGGCATGATATTGGGCTATCACTGATTACTGCAACTTGAATGTGTAGCCTGTTTCAGATGCATGGTGAAATGTGGGCCCAATAAAATAGGCTATACAATACATCAGAAGGGCTTTTATTGAGGCCCAACACAAACGGAAGATAAGGGTTGGAGTCTTCACATGCACAGAAGATAAAACTAATGAGAGAGCAGCAAAAGGCCTCCACAAATCTCCTTGACCGCACAGTGGAGACCAACGTCTCTGGCAAAGTGGTGCATTGACCCAACAGCACACACAGCCCTTTCTGAATTCTCTGCAAATTACAGGAAAATTGGGAAGGGATGTTTCTTTTATCCAGCACAAAGAAGGATGTGGTGGTTCTCATCATGCTGAGCAAATCCAGTGTGATTTGAAAGGGAAAAGTTTCCTTCCTTTCTTAGAGTCTTCTAATACCTACAAGTGATCAGTTCTAAGCACAAGTAGTGCATGGCTACTGATCAAAGGCAATGTTTGTGGGCTACTAATGATAAGGAAAGAGGAGGAATGGGGCAAATAGGACCTAGTTTATTTTCCCTTTTATTCCCATTGTCTTCATTCTTTTTGCTTAGTGATGCTACCCAAAGATGGCCTCTTTCCTGGGATCATTCTGCATCCTCCCCTCCATTAAAAAAACTTTTGTGAGAAGCCAGAGTAGTTAATTCCTTTCTAGATGCCCCCATATGAGGAAAGCATGTCAGACAAAACAAAACACTGACAGGAGAGAAGACAAAGATGAGGAGGAACAAATGAGGACAACATATTCTCTTCCTTCCTTCGTTAATTGCTGCTCTTACATTGGTGGCTTCCTCTCTGTACAAAGTGTACAAAGAAGCCTGGTCATGGCCTTAGGACAATGCATTGTGACATTTTGGGTGCCACTTGCATCACAGTTTGGGGCAGCTCCATTTTGTCCTATTAGATTTCTGTTTTTGGCACTGCATTCTCTGAACCGTTTTGTATATCATTATGTGGACTGGTCAGTGTGTACATGATGGTACTGATCTAAACTAGTCTGATGACTCACTTGCAACTAGCCAAGAGTGACCAAGAGTAGAATAAAAAAATCCATAAAACCCCCAGCAGTTACATAAATCTGTCCTGTTGTCTGCTTTTCTGGACATTTATATGTCATTTGTGATCAGCAAAGATGGAAAATCAGAACATAGAATAGGTACCATTCAGCAGGAAAAGGAATTGTTCTGAGCCAATCTAACAGACTTGTTCAGTACTGTAATTGCGACAATGGTGTTACACTGAGAAAACAAAATCAAAATATATAGCAATATAAGCCCCTGTATGAGATCTCATTTGTCGCTCCTTTCATCTGCTTTAGGGCCTTCATTTACCTTTCAGTTATTGGCAACATTGATTGGAGACTACACCATTAAAACCCATGGTTCCTGGATATATTTCAACCAATTTGTCTGACTGCACTTTAGTAAGCCTTTGAAGTCCAGCTACAAAGGATGCAAATGGAAAATGTCCCAAATAGAAAATGTCCCAAAGCAATATTCTACATCACCTACAAAATGCCATTATGGCATATTAAGGAGAATATTTATAAACATAGGTAACACAAATAGATATAAAGGTTGCATAGCTGTAGCTAGTTCTTCAAGTGGTCACCTGTGCATTCACACATATGGGTGCTGTGCCTGTGCAGTGCCTTATTTGGAAAGATTTCTTTAGCTTAGCCTGGAATGTTCCATGGGAGCCCCACCCACTCCCTTCCCCTATGTAATTGGTGGGCTCCCGCCATTTTCTCAGTTTCACTGGAGACTGACGTTTGCCACCTATGTGTGTCGTAAGTAAATCATGAGATGTGTCTACCACCCAATAAATATTAATATTGAAAGCGAAGTCTGCACATAGTGTTATTAGTGAGTCACTGACACTGATGCAGGGCTGGTGGGTGGGTTGTGTGAATGCACAGATGACCACTTGAAGAACTACAGTTACAACTATGCAACCTGCTTTTCTTTGACGTGGTCTCTGTGCATCATACATATGGGTGATTAGCAAGCATCCCTGATCAGAGGCAGGAGGTGTTGGCAGGGAACATAGTACCTATATGTAAGTCCAAGACAAGAATGAGACATAATTCAAACTCATGTCCTATGAACTCATTTATCAAACATGAAAAACAGATGAACTGAACCAACTAAAGTTGAACTGAACCCTACTAAAGTTTTTGATTCCCAGTCTGTGTGTTGGTGCACTGTGGCAATCTGCTGCTTCAATAGCTGCAAACCCTCTGTGAGGAAAACCCTTGCCAGTTCTCTCTGTTGGCCCGGTAAGAAGCCTGCTTGCGTTTCCATTTTTTGCCACAGAAAGGCCTGGTACTTCCCCATCATAGCCTCATAATTGGATATGCGGAGGCCCAGGCCTGTTGCTGCATAGATGTGGTGCGCCATCACGTCAAATTGTTGTCCTTCTCTATCATTTGGAGTGGTGTGGTCCCTCTGATATCTGTACTTCATTGACTCCACTATCATAGAGTTCAGGTGGGGATGATTCAGGAGATTTGCAATGTCCTTTTCCTGAACCCAGTACATCCTCTCCAATCACTGAGAAGTCGGGTGAGGATGGTAAGGAGTCTCCCAAGTCTCTTTTATTGCTTTGGATAGAGCCAGCATAAGAAGTATGGCTATTGGAACAGCATCCTCCGTATAGATAATATCATACACAATGTCCTCTCTCTGGTTGGTAACCTGCTATACTTGAATGCCAAGAAATTTAGCCATATGGAGGACCTGTTCTGAAAATTTCCCAAACTCTCACCAGGAGAGCCTTGGCCCTGGCCCTAGGAGGAGACGACCTCCTCTGGTGAAGTGGAGATAGGTTCAGTCAGTTCTGAGGAATCAGATTCCACATAGTCCATGGGGCCCGAAGAATCCAAGGCAGAAGACGGAGAGAGCAGCCGATGGATACCTTCCTGTGGAGCATGAGTTCCAGAGGTGCTAGGTCCTTGTTTGCTTCTTGGTAGGCAACTTGGGGGTGACCTGTGCTGGGGCAATCTTCCAGACAAAGCCAGTCAGGTATACTGCTGAGGTTCGACTGTCAAATCCCACTGGTAACATTGGTGATAATGGGGTGGAGGTGGGAACCATTACGAATGTCCACTGAATGCTGGATCCACAAGATGGATGGAGCAGAAAGATGAGGCTGGTGACAGTTGAGCAGGTGACAGTATGAAAAAAGGGTGAGACATCTGTGATGTTGGAACTGAAGGCGACTTAGCTGGTGAACAGAGCGGAGAAACTCTGATTTCCCCATCAGAATATGATACTGGAGCCAGGCGCTCAGGTTGGACCTTGTGTTCCAAAGGAACAGTTGTCAGGGACCATCAAATTGGAGATGAGGATCAGTGATTCCCTCAGTCAGTGTTTGGAGGGCCCCACAGGAGTTGGCTCTCCTGATGGGGGTTTGTGACATTCCACACCGGTAGGTGAATGCTCTGCCCATTTGGAGTGCTTCTTCTGCTTCTTGGCCTTTTTTGCCAATCCAGAATCCTCAGATTTGAGGCACTTTCTTTTCTCCTTCCTTTTCTTGGGCAATTCCGATTTGACAGAAGGGTCAGTTTGGGAGGTAGTCGGCTTAGATGTTGTACCAGTTGCCAGGTGCTTTTTACAGGCCTCTTTAGAGGCCAAAGTGGCCTGCTCTCCTTTTTCCACCACCTCACACATAGCTCCAAGTGTGCAGTCCCATGTTTCCATGCAGAGCCTGCCTGCATGGTTTCTGCAAGCCTGCTTCATAAAGGCTTGGCAGTGCTTACATTTATCTACACAATGCTCCTTGTCCAAGCAGAATAGGCACAAGGAGTGCCCATCAGAAGATGGCATCTTAACACTGCAGCCGGCACACTTCTGAATGCTGGTTTGCTCAGTGACACTGGGTAAGTAGAAGGGTAAAGATGAACAAAGGTTTTTTAAAAAGCTTTATAAGTGGAGCTGAAGAAGGAGAAGGGGGAGGGGGATGAAAGGAAGATGGGGATTGAAAGACTGAATGACTACAGAAGAACATGTGAAAGGAAAAGTGACTGAAAATAAGTTCTAAGGCAAGAAAGTTCTGAGGACAAAGTGAAATGAAGAATGCTAGAGACACCCAATGCACCTTGCAAACAGTGTTCAAAAGTGAACTGAGAAAATAGCAGGAGCCTGGAGAGGGAAAGGTGGTGGAGCTCCCATGGAAAGTTCTAGACTAAGCTAGAGAAATCTTCCCGAATAAGGAACTGCTCAGGCCAAGCACCCATATGTGTGATGCACAGAAACCAGGACAAAGAATTTCAACCTCTAAAAATAATCCATTAGAAGAAAAATATACATTATATGCCAACCCATTAGAAGTCTGCAAATTTTGCACAAAATTTCTATTGAATTATGCAATGCATTGCAAGTGTATATGAGATTTACATAAATTTGCAAACAGAATAAAAGAAAAAAAAAATCACCAGCCCCACACATCCAACATAATTCACTCACCTGTGAAAGCTTTTTAACTATACCAGTCTGTGAGGAATAATACTACTAACAACAGTGCCATGCTACTGTACCACCTGTTTTATCATGGCCTTAATTCCTGGAGTCATGAAGTTGCTAATCAGTGTATTGAAAAAATGAACCAGTTTCAGTTAAGCTACAGATTTCCTCTAAAACAGTTAATTTTTCCAAACTAAGAGAATGAATTCTTCTTGTTACCATCTATGTTATTCATAGCTAAGGTATTTATATTTTATGATGGCATTATAGTAAGATGGCTTTCACTTATTTGCATTTATTTGGAATTTGTTTTATGTATGTCTTCCTGTTCTTGGCTTTGTTTACCATTATGCAGTCTTTCATTTGTTGCTTCTACTTTTATTTCGGATTTGCCTCCCTCACAATGTAGAAATACATGCACACCTCTATGTTTGCAATCTTTTATTATGTCAATATATTATATTGACATAATATATTTGCATTAGATGGGAAAACAGAAAATTCAACGTATTTCTTTGGAACCATTTTGCATACGTTGGATTATGGAATGCATTAGAAGTATCTGCAATGAAATGATATCTTAACACTATTTAGGAAAGTTAACAAATATTTTAAAAAGTAGCATATAATGATAACACTCCATTTTGTTGTAAGATCTATACTCTCTAATCTTGTGCTAATCTTGCCAAATAAAAGGAGAAAAAGAAATATTTGTACTATACATGCCCCAAATGGGTAATTTAAAATGAGAAACACAGGTAATGCCTTTACAAGCATCAAATGTGCCATTCTAAAAGCTGATACATCTAAAAGCACTAGTTGTTGTTCTAAGTCTATGAAAACTTTACTTTGCTTCTGGAGACAAAGGGTTATAACCAATATGAGTCCTATTTAAAGAAGAGTTGTTGAAATGAATAGGAATTTAGTTATACTTACACTTGAGGCAACCTTGTTGCATCCCAGTTATGTGCATTATATCCAACTCTTTTATGAAGTGTTCATGCATTAAATTTGTTGGAGTATACTTAAAACATCTTCGGTCCTAAAATTATATGACTAAAATGGTACATTGTGACTGCAATGCATTTGTATCTCAGCAGTCTCTCATTCTGGGGTCCCTTGAGCCTTGCAGAGGAAGCTGGAATTTACTGTGCCAGACTATTGGTAACTTTTGCATTGTAAGAAATTTGTCACATTTTGTTTCTCCAGCCTGCAGGTACTGAAGAGGAATACTAACCCAACCATAAAGCAACAGAATATTGTTGAAAGTGGGCAGGGACAGAGGACCATTTTACTTTTATTTGACAGCTGACAGATTAGACACAACTGAAAATTTACATGGGAGAATTATTTGTTACTCTATGAAAAGGACTGTACCACATAGCTGCTTATAGATTCCAATCAGCCCTCTGTGCAATACACTGGATGGAGACGTTGCCATCTAGAAACATTCAAGGACTCCAAGAAATCAAATACATAGTTCTCTTCCTGTCCCACATTTAGCAACATAATGCATCTGTATTTATAGTAAAAGTGACACGAAGATACAGCTGACAACCCTGGTATAAACTGCTGCTAAATTCACATTAATCCTCTTAGTAAGCTCATCAACTTGATACAGGTTTTAAGAATTTGAAGCAGCTGTTCACTCTTAATAGTTTTTTTGTCATAGGTCAATTATGTGGCAAAAAAAATCACAGTCTTATGACAATGGAAATGTCAGAAACCCCAGATGTTATTAGCACAAACATCTTTCACACACACACACACACACAAATATATCCATCCATCCATGATATATGTTTTCTTTTGTGTTATCCTTCCTCTATTGTTATGATGCATAACAGCAAGTCAAGAGGGCAATCAACATTTTAAAATCTAATTCAAGCTTAATTCAACTTAATGACCAGAAGGCCATCCTTGGTATACATAGCTAGTAATGAAAATCTTTGTCAAATATTTGCAGTCTGCTTCAAATGCCACAGATAGCGCATTCCCTATGGGCCCTTTACAGCATCTAGAGGGAGGAAGGGTTTTTGGAGTTCCAGCTCCCATCCCAGGACTCCACACTTGGAGTGTCCTCTCCACTATTTGCAGCTAAAAAGAACTGTGACAGGAATTTAAACGATGGAATGGGGAGGCGATCAGTGCTGTCAAGACATGAGGTTCCCTGGTGGCACCTCAGCCTCCTTCCTTCCCATTCCCAAGCATAGAAGTTAGACAGCTGAAATTAACCATCTAGGTGTTCTGCAGGACAAAAGGTGAGTAGAGGTGAGCTTCACCTCTACACACTTCCCAGCCTGCACAGGATGCCCACAATCCCCTTAGTTCAAAGTATTACAGGCATCCCCAGAGGACTGCACCCAAATAAATAATACAAAACCTAGCTTTCCTTGTGTTTTCTGAAGAATTTAAAAGGCATCTGGCTTGTCTGAAGGGGAAAGAGTGCATGTAAATTCAGTACAGCTATGCCTTTTAGAATGCTGAAAACAGTTGGTATCATCCATGATTAAGATACTAAGCAGAGACTTACCATATTTTTCGCTCTATAAGATGCACGTTTTCCCCTCTCAAAAGTAAGGGGAAATGTCTGAGAGAATGTGTGTGTGCTCAACACCTGGGACGGGACGCTGCTGGCCCGGCTGCACCACGTGGCACCACCAGGACGGCATGTGCTCGGCGCGCCCTGCTCCACCCCCTACTCCGGGAACTGCCCACCTGCACTGGGAAGACCTGCCGCGCTGCAGCCTCTGTGCTGCTGCTGCTGCCATGCCCCCCCCCCCGCACTGCTGGCACATCCGTGGGCTGGTGCGCCCCCCCGCACGGTGCCCACCGCTGCCACCCCCAGGCCGCCACGCCCCCCCACGCTGCTGGCGCATCCGCGTGCCGCCGCGCCCCCCCCGTGCCGCATGCGTCGCCGCTGCGCCCGCACATCCGCCTCCGCACCACTACTGCCGTGTCCGCCCCCCCCTTGCGCTGCTGCCGCCTCCGCACGAACTCAGCAAGCACGCACCTGGCTGGCACGCACTCGGTGTGCCCTGCTCTGCCCCCCTCCTCCAGCGCAGGTGAGAGCTGTGCCCTGCATGGAGAGACGGACAGCTCTCCCCCACCCGCTGGGGAACTGACTTTGTCTCTCCGTGCAACTGAAGGGTTAAAAGCAGTTCCCGAGCGGGTGGGGGTGAGCACTCTGTCTGTCTGTGCAACTGAAGGGTTAGAGTGCTCACCCCACCCGCTCGGGAACTGCTCACCCCCACAATCAAATAGACATTGTTTTCTTTCAAAAGCCTTTTGATAAAATCCATCAACAGACTCTTGAGAAAACCTGGCAGTGATGGAATAAGGGCTGTGTGCGCACACACATGTTGTCCTATGGATCAGTAACTGATTAAAGAATGGAAAGCCAACATTGAGAATGCATGGTAATTTCTCCCAGTGCAGGAGTGTAAGCACAAGATTCTCACAAGATTCTGCATTAGGATCAGTGCTTTTCAACCTGTTCATAAATGTTCTGGAATTAGAAGTGAGCAATGAAGTAGCCAAGTTTGCTGATGATACTAAACTATTTAAAGCATTTAAAAGGGATTGTAAGGAATTCCAGTGGGATCTCTCCGAGCTGGGAAAAAGGGCATCAGAACGGCAAATGCTGTTCAGTGTAACAAGTGTAAAGTTAGCATGCTGGGGGAAAAGAATCTCATCTTCAAGTATAAGCTGATGGAATCTGAACTAGTGCTGACAGACCAAGAAAGGGTCTTGAGAATGTGGGGGACAGCTTGATGAAAATGTCAAATGTTAGGAGGGAATGCCATAATATGCACATAAAAAGTGCAAAGAAGGGCAACTAAAACAATCAAGGGATTGGAGCAGCTCCCCTATCAGACTTTGTTACAACAACCAGGATTGCTTCTCTTAGGAAAATGATGACTAATGGAAAGTATGGCAAAGATGTTCAAAATTATGCATGGTGTGAAAAAGTGGAAAGTGGGACATTTTTCTCCTCTCTGAAAAAAAAAGGGTTAATCCCCATGAAAACACCCATCACTCCTTTGTTCTGAAAAAAAAAAAAAAACAAAAGATTCAACAGCAGAAGTGTAGTGAGCTTGAAATACCTTTTGGGGATGGAAGGAAAGTTCCCCACAATTTAGCTTTTTCTTTCAAGGGTTGGACCTTTTAATACCTCATGGATAATTAACTGGGACTTCTAAATGCTCAACAAAAACAATGTGGATATAAAGTTTCATTGCCTGAAGACCTTTCCAATTGAGGATACAAGAAACACAATTATTATAGTGATCTCTGCAACTGTGCAAATGTTAGATTTTCATGCCCTTGGCCCAGAGGAAGAAATGACACACAAGAGACCACTGAGTGAGCATTCCTCTCGACTCAAAAGGATGCGTAGATGCAGCCCGAGTTTCTTAAGCATCACTTTTAAATATGAAAAAAAGAGAGAGAAAAGTTGGAGGATTGAATTTAGGTCTCCTCATTGCTCACCTTCTCTAAGATAGAGGCAAGAAAAACCAGAGAGAGCAGGTATGCTGGGGGTGTGCAATCAAAAGAATATTTACAATTTATTCAGACCTACAGGAAATACATGTGGCATTGAAGGGACTGCAGAGATGGATTCTATACAAGATGTTTTCATGCCCTAACAGTTACATGCACAGTCTGCGAGGAATGGAGGGGTCATGCGCACAGTATGCTAGAGGCACATGAGAGTAAAGCAACTGGGATTAAGACATCCCAACAGATCCCATTCTGTTATAGTTTATTAAATAGTTTAGTAAATCATTTGATTCAGAATATTTTTTTTCTCATTTTCCTCCTCTAAAAACTAGGT
Organism: Varanus salvator macromaculatus; assembly: GCA_023646645.1. NCBI lineage: Eukaryota > Metazoa > Chordata > Lepidosauria > Squamata > Varanidae > Varanus > Varanus salvator. Next base: position 30,061,674 of record JAIXND010000784.1, on the reverse strand, counting down.
GCGTCTTATAGATCGAAAAATACGGTAAGTCAAACAATTCATATCAGAATATCACCCTGACAAAAATAGTTTCAATGCTGCAGAATGTCTTGCCATGGAATTAAAGTGTCAAATTTGTTTTCAGTACGATGAAATGAAGTACAGCACTGTAACTGGGATAACTTTCATTTAAGATTTACCTGTAACATTGCCAAATAAAATAGGCATGCGGTACAAATGTCAGCAGATTCCAAGATCTTACCATGATCACTTTCTGTTCCTGATCGTCCCCAGTAGCGACGTCGACGTTCAGGGCTGTGAGCATGTCGTTCAATAACTGCTGCTATAAACCGCGTGTTACTGACTAGGAATGAATGGGGGGAAAGGGGGGAAAGGGGCAAAGCTTATGTTGGTTACACATTCAACAAACAAATTCAAAGAAACTTTAACAAATGACAATATAGAACAGTTCATTATAGGATTATTGTGAGATTCCAATATTTATCAAACTAGTACATCTCACAACAAAAAGAACAGCTGCTGATTTTGTAACCTAGGCTAGTACTGTGAGTTCTTTGGAATAAAATCTTGAAGCAAATTACATCTGTCTTAAAAGTACAATGCTTGCTGCAAAAATGCCAGAGCAGTTGCTACGTAAAACCTGATGAAACATAGAAACAGAGCAAGTCAGAAGGGACCTCCCGGGCCATCTAGTCTGACCTCCAGCACCAGCCGGCTCCGCTCACGACATGCCCACCATGTGTATGTCCAGCCTGTCTTTGAACACCCTCACTGATGGGGCCTCAATGACCTCCCGTGGAAGCCCATTCCACGCCCTCGGGGTCCTAACTGTCAGGAAGTGCTTCCTGGCATCCAAATTGAACCTTGGCTCCCTGAGCTTTGCAGGGGAGAACAGGCCTCTCCCCGTCTCCATGTGACAGCCCCTCACATACCTGTATGTCGCCAACATATCCCCTCTGAGTCTCCTCTTCTCCAAGCTGAAGAGACCCAGTTCCCTCAGTCTTGCCTCATATGGCATCCCCTGCAAACCAGCCACCATCCTTGTGGCCCTACGCTGCACTGACTCCAACCTGGCTATATCCTTTCTGTAATGAGGGGCCCAAAACTGAACACAATACTCCAGTTGTGGGTGCACCAGAGTCGTGTAGAGTGGTAGTAATACCTCTCTTGATCTAGAAGCCACACTTCTGGCTATGCAGCCAAGGGTGGCATTCGCCCTCTTGACCACCGCATCACACTGCTGACTCATGTTTAGCCTGTGGTCAACCAGTGCCCCGAGGTCCCTTTCACAAGTGCTGCTCTCCAGCAACTTGTCACCTAACCTGTACTTATGACAGCTATTCCTATGCCCCAAGTGCAAGACCTTGCACTTCTCCACATTGAACGCCATCCTGTTGTCTCCTGCCCACTTCCATAGTCTGTCCAGATCCTTTTGGATCTGGAGTATCTGCTCCTCAGTTGTGGCCACTGCTCCAGTTTTAGTGTCGTCTGCAAATTTGATCAGCAGACTGTTCACCCCTTCTTCCATGTCGTTAATGAAAAGATTAAACAGGATCGGCCCCAGGACAGAGCTCTGGGGAACCCCGCTTGTCACTGGCTGCCATCCCGACGATTCCCCGCTAATGGTTACCTTCTGCTTTCGGTCAGTCAACCATGCCCTAATCCACCGGTCAGTCAACCATGCCCTATAATTCCCCATGTCCTTCCTGCTACCCTTTTTGAAAATTGGGAGCACTGATGCCACCCTCCAGTCCTCTGGAACTTCACCCGTTCTCCACGAGGCCTCAAAAATGGAGGCCAGCGGGCGTGAGAGAACCCCTGCCAACTCTCTAAGTACTCTCGGGTGTAACCCGTCAGGGCCTGGCGCCTTTGTAATCTCCAATGCCCTGAGGAGCCCCTCAACTTCAAGGGGGGTGACTCTAATCTCTGCCCCTAAGTCCCCAGCCTCATCCTATCTCCTATACGGATATCCCCCATCCTGCTTTGGGGAGAACACAGAGGCAAAATAGTCATTTAGCATCTGTGCCTGTTCCCTCATGTCAGTCACTGGATCTCCTTCCTCCTTATTTAGTGGTCCCACCACTTGTCTCCCCTTCCTTTTCCTATTTACATGCTGAAAGAAGCCCTTTTTGTTGCTCTTGATATTCTTGGCAAGTCTCAGCTCATAATCAGCCTTAGCCTTGCGAAGAATCCTTCTGCAACGGGCCTCCTCCTCCCGGTATACCCTTTTGTCTATTTCCCCCAGTACCCATTTCTTACGGAGGCTCCTCTCGTCTAATCCCCCTAACCACCTCCTTTTGCATCCATGGCGGCACTCTCCTCTGCCTCCCCACCTTACTGACTAGAGGTATCGTCAGGGCTTGCGCCTCCAAAACCTCCCTTTTGAGTGCCATCCACCCCTCCTCGACTCGCTTACCTTCCAGTAACCTATCCCAGGAGACTTTCCCCAGTCTGGCCTTCAGTTGGCCAAAGTTGGCCCTCTTGAAGTCCTAGCTTCTAGTGCTCGCCCTGCTGCACGGCCCCAGTCCCCTGATCTCAAAGCAAAGGATGGAGTGATCACTTGCATCCAGAGCTCCCCTAATCTGTACTTCATCTATCAGCTCCTCCCTATTGGACAAGACCAAGTCCAGGATGTTTCCCCCTCTCGTCGCCTCTCGGACCCTCTGTGTGAAAAACCCACCCTCTAGAGCTTCTAGGAAGCGACGTGACCTGGCTGTCACCGCCGAGTCTCCCAAGGAATATCCGGGAGATTGAAATCCCCCATAATTACTGTGTCCCTCCCCCGAGATATCCTTAGAATCTGGCCTGTCAGGACATTATCCAGGGTCTCAAGTTGACCTGGAGGGCGATAACATACCCCCACTGTCAGGTCTCTTTCCCTGTCAAAACCCCTAAGTTTCACTCAGACTGCCTCTACCGAATCCCCATCTGTGCTGCATTCTATCTCACTGCGTCCTATCCCTTCCCTGACGTATAAAGCCACACCCCTGCCTCTCTTTCCCTTCCTGTCCTTTCTAAAAAGGTGATACCCTTCTATGTTTACATTCCAGACTTGCCTTTCATCCCACCAAGTTTCTGTGATTCCCACCAGATCATACCCTCCTATTCCCAGGAGAGCTTCAAGCTCTTCCTGCTTATTACCCATGCTCCTAGCATTGGTGTACATGCACCTCAACTCCTTCCCACCGCTTCCTTTCTTTGGAGTGCCCAGCATCCTCCTTCCTCCCATCCTCCCTGGTACCTGGCCCCTCTCCGTAGAAGTCCTGTCAGTCCCTGCAGTATCTCTAAAGCCCTGATCCCAGAGCCCCGATCCTCCCCGCACACTTGTCCAGTGCAGACACGTTACTGGGGGGCCTGAACCCACCCCCCACTGGCTCAGTTTAAAGTCTTCTGGACGAAGCTCGATAGAGCATCTCCAAAGGCCCTTTTCCCCATCCTCGTGAGGTGTAACCCGTCCCTTGCCAGAAGTCCATTGGCAAGAAAACGAGTGCCGTGGTCGAGGAACCCAAAGCGTTCCTTCTGGCACCACACCCTAAGCCAGTCGTTCACCTCGGAGGCCCTCCTGTCCCTGCCTGGCCCAAACCCCCGGACAGGTAAGAGGCAAATAGAATAACCTGTAGAATAATAGCTGTGGATTCAATCTGCTACATTTATACCTAACTTTTAAACTCCTTGAAAACAAACCATTTATATCTGGGGGGCTGAGTTAATGCCTGAAAACATATTGTTAGCGAGGGCACAGAAATCAGCAAGTCAAAATCAGCTGCAGTTCATGAATCATCTACTTGGTTTTGAGCTATAAATGTATTTTCCACATTGTGTTTGGTGTTTGGAAGAATGCATAAAGGCAGGAAATTGTGGTGCAATACAATGGACAAAAAGTTGGCCCTAGCTTCAAATCAGTACTCTGCCACAAACTCCAAGGGTGGTCTTAGAAAAGTCAATGTTTTCTATTGGTTCTAGTTTGAAAAAGGGCAAATATTATAGCCACAAAGGACTGAGGAAAGGATGAATGGGGCAAAAATGGTAAATTTGCCCGCTTGAAATGGATATAGAAGCAATAAATGCTGCATTTTAACTGTAGGAAAGGCAGGAAAAAAGAGCATGGAGCATCTCCCCATATTCTTCCCCACCTTGAACTACAATGTGACTGCTGAATACTTACTGATTCCTCTGTCTTCGTGACTGTCATCATCCCTCTCATCCCTATCATTCTCCAGGTTGGACATGCGGACTGACATTTCTACACACCATTACAAACAGAAAAATGCAACTGTTAAAGAGGAAAATGTTGCATTAGCCTGTAAGAGTGCAATGCTTTCAAAGTGGCCATAGGATGCCCCTCTTTTGGGAACAAGGTACCTGAGGCCCAGAAAGCATGCAGCAAGCCATTTTAATAATTTGGTGGAAGTAGGAACAGAGTAGATAGCAATATGTTAAAAATGGGTACAAACTTGCTAGCCTTTTCTCCTCGTTTGAGTCACCATAGAAAACAACCATCATAAAATATGAATAACTCATTACGTATTGATGCCAGGTAATTCTTACTGACTTCAACTTTTCAATTGTTGCCTTCTAAGTATCTACCTAATTAGAACCAAAAAATGCCATTTCAACTTACTTATTAACCATGATCTGGTTCATATACCATGACAATCCCCATTCAAGGCTGAGCATGGGTTGTCAATGAACTGGGTTGTTATTTATTTATTTTTATTTATTCATTAAAATATTTATAGGCCGCCCCATCACACTGAAGCCTCGGGGCGGCTTACAACATGATTAAAATACAATTATTGTATAAACAATATTAATTTATCCCCCCCTCCTTGCCCTCGGTGCATCTCGGCAAACAAAATAACCTTAAATTAAACCTTTATAAACCCAATAAATAATAAACCCAATAAATAAATCAAACCTACAACCAAATACAACATTAATTGTATGCTATGTAAAGCTAGCCCTGCTGACAAGCTTTGCTTTGTTAACCATAAACAACTAACAGTTCTCAACCCAACAAGTATGGGTTCTCTTTGTAGGCTATTCATGGATAATTAAAAATGGGTTGTTAGTACAGCTGGGTTCACAAAGCACAATCACCTGACTCAACAATTACCTATGTTTTAACAACAACCTACATCCATCCCTAAGTCAACTTTAAGTGTGGATCGTCATGTTAGTTGATCCCAGTCAGTGCCCTCTAAAAATAATGTGTTTATTATGGTCAGTTTGTTTTGACAGCCATCTGTCTCCATAACATAATAGACTCTAGAAACTTTGTAAAGCTTTGGCCAGGTTCTATTTTTTTCTGGGGCAGCAACTTTTTCTTAGCTCCTGTGTAACTCTTGCTCACCTCCTGTGTATGCTTGCCTAGTGTTTGTAAAGTGGTGCCCAACATTCATGTAGCATATTATGAATATTATCTGTCCTACTACAAAGAAGATAGGAATGCCATAACAGCAACCACTGTTTTGCTTCTAAAACAAAAGGTTGTTCAGAGAGAATATATCTGTCTCATATTCAATTAGAAAAGTGTAATGTTTCTTTAAAAAAAGAAAAAAAAGAACTTCAGAAGCAGGACACAATTCATCTGGATTCCTAAGTCCTAAGGAATTCCCAAGTCCTAAAGGGAAAAATCAGATCTGCAAGAATGTAGAAGGAGAAGTTTTTATGTTTTTCAGGTCACCAAGAAGAGCAGTAAATATTTCTGTATCCAGCAGAGGGCAGTGGTTCTCATTCTATGTTAAAGCAGATGTGAATAAGCTGAGTATTTCAGGATGTATGATTATAAATAAAAGGAAAAGAGAGAAAACTTCAAAACTAATTATGTTTCAGCTACTAGGTCCACACAATACTCTGCACACCTGCCCTTGAACAAAACATTTTTAAGCGTACCTTGGGCTGCAAGTGGAGACATATGTTGGTGACTTCTGCGGTGGATCTGGTGACGATAAGCATAGACTGCCAGAACTAGAACCATAATGCATCCCATGATACCTCCTGCTACAGGTCCAACTGGAGCACTTTTTATCATATTCAGTGCTATCACTTCATCTCCTTAATTCAGAAAGAGACAAATACAAAAGTGTATGTGAATATTCTGGGAAAAGTTGTAACCACCTTCAATGTAGGTAAGAGGCTTGAGTGAAACCTACAACTATAATCTTGATCATACACAGATATTTCCAAAGGAGTACATGAGGACATGTCAGTTTTTAAAAAGGCAACTAATAGAAATATCTATCTGTTTGGTGCAGTGTTTCAATGTAACATATGAACCATAGGATGATCAATTACAATAAGTCTGGAAGCAGCTCTTGCCTACAAACCATACTGTGCACTCCACAAGTTGCTGCACAGTCCAGGGGGTATCATGAAAAATAAAAATAAAATTGATTTGCTTCTGAAATTTGTCAACAAAATGTTCATAGTGCTAAAAGCACAGAGTACTATATAGCTTCAGGATAAGTTAAGTTTGACCCTTTTAGTGCTAAAAGCACTAAAAGCACTTTTTGCCACAACCAAATTCAGTGGCATGGCATAGGCTGAATGTGACCCACAGACCTCAAATTATCAATCCCTAACAAACAGTGATATATGGATGCATTATCAGTGTCTAAAAGTGCTGCACATTATGCAGGGCAGTCAATTATTCTGCTTTCCCAAGTAATTGTCTTGGGACAATTTTGTGCTAGAAGATGCTGGCTCTCAATGTCAGACTGCATTCTGTTTTTCAGGCACTCATAACCCCTTCTGCCACCTCAAGTAACTTCTGGGTTGTATGTGGAATTTGGTTTGAGTGGGAATTCAATGGATTCTCTGGACTTGGCTCTCCAGACTCTGGTCCACATTGTCACAGTCATGAGTCCAAGTTTCTAGCAAGCATACCCAGCATCTGTGCAGCACTAACCAGGAATCAAGTCCTACATGGCTGTTGTGCAAGCAGAGTCCCTCTTCTGTGTCACATGCAGTAGCCTTTTTGTGAATAAGAAGGTTGCCAGTTGCACAACCTTCCCATAAATGTCTGTGAATTTTCTCTTGGCTTGGCTCACTTTCTAAGACTAGGCTGAGCACAAGAGGACATCCATGAACTCTACAGAGATGGATTGTAACACTACCCACCCTTACCAATGGCTCCCATATCTTCCACATAAGGACTTTTGGCACCCACAATACCACCAAAGCATTCTTTCTGAAGAGCGCAGTAGGGTTTATCTAGATGGTTCTTTCCATCACTATCCACCATGCACCACTCACAGTCTAAGACCCCAAAACAATCCCTGCAAGATAAGGAGATTACAATGACTATTAACATGCAAGATAAGGAGATTACAATGACTATTAACATTCTTAGAACACTGCTCTCAGGTTTATTATCACACACTGATGAAGCTAATCTTAAATGTTCCCAGTTTAAGGCTTTCTTTTCTTTAAAAGTTGTATGAAGCCATTTTTGTTGTTATTCCATCTGTTTGATTTGACCACTGGCACAAGGTCTGCTAGATGAATAATAAAATTTGAGTGCAGGTGTAGCTAACCTGGTGCCCCGCCAGACATTTTGGACTGCAAGTTTTATTCCTCACCATCAGCCACACTGACTATGGCTTATAGGAGATGGGGTCCAAAGAATCTGTAGGGCTGCCTACAGAAGTTGCCCATCCCTTTTAGTTTATCCACCTTGCATTTTAGTTTACCCACCTAGTTTTGCCACATAATGTTTTCAAGGCTTCTCTAACCCTGTTTATTATATTTATATCCCACACTTTTTTCTTCCAAAGAACTCAAGGCAACTTACATTATTCTCTTCCTCCTCTCAATCTTAGCCTCAAAACAACAGGTACTTGGCTTTTATGAGAACTTGTCACTACAATAAAGATGTGTAATCTGAATTTACTAAGCTAAGTTTATGCATTACAACTCTACTTTGTATTACTGCTTTAAGACAAGTACAATGGTTCTTTTTTTCCTACCAAAATCCAGTATAAGATTTAAGCATAACACTATTTCTGTCCTATGGGCATTTTCTCCATTAATTCTAAGCCCAACTTAATCATTACACAATAAAGGCAAATAAAGCTTGCTTTTGGATTTTTTAAAAAAGAAAATTTACCCGCTTTCCATCCTTTGATTACAGCGTGTATTAATACACTGAGGAAGAGCATCTTGCACACTGGGATCAACTGCAGTAAATGTCATAGGTTCCTGATGGACTTCACAACTAGGATTCCTATGTTTTGGAGGAGGATAGGGATAATTAAGGAATCAGAAAGTTCTGTAACTTGTGTTTTAAGTAAAAACAGAGACAACAATCCCCTCCCCTTTTTTATCACCTTAAAGCATACTACACGGTACAAAAGTTTCCACATAGGGAAATTTCCATGCATAAATATTGTGAACTTTAACACAAAATCCTTTTTGTGCTGCTCTTGTTTACCTGCTTTCTGCATTGGTAAGATTGCCGGTGCACTCATTGACCTCCAGAGGGCACTCACAAGGACATTCACATTCATTCTGCTCCATTCTTCAAGATGGGAAAAAGAACAAACATGTTGCTACTATTAGAAGCACAGAACTTAGCAGGAACAGGCTTTTAATTGTCCTTGCACCTCTTATGCTAAGCCAAGAAAACACTTTTGGGTTGGGGCTACAGATCTTTCTCCTACTTATAAGCCCACCAGGTATACTTTGCCAAGGATGCTACAGTATAGCTTATTCTTCCAGTACATTTACAGTGTACTAAGCTAATATGAGTATAACTTAGAAGAACAATGCTTAAACAACAATTCAGGATAAGACCAAAGCCTACCAACCTCAGCATCCTTTTTCCTAGAGGCAGCCAAACCTGTGTTAGGACCTCATGAACACTGTATGAGGGCTCTAAGTCCTCACCCACTTTTCTACCCATAGAACAGGGGATTCAGAGGCATGGTGCTGTTAGCTTGTTATAATGAGTAGCCATTATACTGCCTTATCCTTTAAAGTCATCCAAAGTGCTAGCCATCACCACATCTTGTGGCAGCCAGTTCTGTAATTTAACTTCTTCCATTCCTCTCCATAGAATTACCTTGGGATCTAGCTTGATGAGAGGAGGAGGAAAACATCATATTTTCTCATAAACAATTTCAACACAGCATTTTATAAATCTCTACTGTGTTCCCCCTCACCTGCCTTTTTTAGCCCTGAATAGTTGCAGCCTTACTTTGCAATGCAACTTGTTCCAGCCCTCTCATCATGTTATAGTTGCTTTTCTGCATCTTTACCAGTCCTACAGTATCATTTTTAAGTTATGGTAACCAGAACTGCATACACTATTCCAGCGGCTGCAAGAAGGGCAGGGTTGCTTGCCTCTAACAGTCTTCAGTGGTCATTTATGCATTCACATGTATGGGTTTTTGTGCCTGTCTATTGTAGGGTGGCACAGTGGTTTAAACCGTTGTGCTGCTGGGCTGGTTGATCGAAAGGTCGCCAGTTCGAATCAGCACAACGGAGTGAGTTCCTGTTGCTCTGTCTCAGCTCCTGCCAACTTTGCAGTTCGAAAGCATGCAAATGCAAGTAGATAAAAAGGTACCACTTCGGTGGGCAGGTAACAGCGTTCTGTGCACCTCGATGTTTAGTTATGCTGGCCACATGACCACAGAGACTGTCTGTGGACAAACGCTGGCTCCCTCAGCTAAGAAACGGAGATGAGCACCGCCCCCTAGAGTCAGGCATGACTGGACTTAATGTCAAGGGGAAACCTTTACCTTTTATTGTAGGGAAACACAGCTAAATTTTCATTTTGGTGGAAGCTCTTATCCATCCTGTTTGCAGGAAGTATGGGAAGATGCTCCCACCATCTGCTCAGTTCCTAAGGAGACTGCCATGGATCTCTAGATTAAGGGGAAGGTAGAAGGGTCCTAGCCTATTGTGATCCCAAGCCTCCATGGATAGAGGCATTTTTAGAAAGGTTGGCAGCAAGCGGGTTGTGTGAATGCACAGATGACCACTTAAAACAATGACATATACAGGTAAGCAATCTGCCTTTCTGTTTTGTGGTCTCTGTGCATCACACATATGAGTGACTAGTTAGTTTATCATGTGAAGGAAGAAGGATGCTGTTGACACAGCAGAATAGGAGAGGGCTGCCCTGCTGAACGGAAGTCTGCCCTTGAGCGAACCACTGTGAAGGGTATAGATCATGGATCCTCAAACTACAGCCTGAGGGCCAGATATGGCCCGCCATGGTAATTTACCCAGTCCACCTCAGAGCTGTTGGACTCGTTTGGAGAAAATGATCTCCGAGCAAGTCCGAAAGCTCAGAGCTGGCGCATGTGTTCTCTGAAATTCTTTCAGTTTTGGAGACTAGCACAGAGCCAGTACACGTGCCAAATTGTAACACAGAAACAGAGAGAGTCAGAAAGGGCCTCCTGGGCTATCTAGTCTGACTCTTGGCTTCAGATGGCTCTGCTCACAACATGCCACCATGGCCATGTCTAGCCTATCTTTGAACACCCTCACTGATGGGGCCTCAACCACCTCCTGTGGAAGCCCATTCCATACCCTCGGGGTCTTAACTGTCAGGGAGTACTTCCTGGCATCTAAATGGAACCTTGGTTCCCTGAGCTTTGCTCCATTGGAGCCCATACTGTTTTCCTCTGCAGGGGAGAACAGGTCTCTACCCACCTCCGTGTGACATCCTCTCACATACTTGTATGTCGCTAACAGATCCCCTCTAAGTCTCCTCCAGGCTGAAGAGACCCAGTTCCCTCAGCCTCACCTCATACAGCATCCCCTGTAAACTGGCCACCAACCTTGTGGCCTTATGTTGCATTGACTCTAACCTGGCTATATCCTTCCTGTAATGAGGGGCCCAAAACTGAACACAATACTGCAGTTGCAGGCATACCAGAGTTGTATACAGTGGTAGTCATACCACTTTGAATCTAGAAGCCACACTTCTGGCTATGCGACCAAGGGTGGCGTTCACCCTCTTGACCACCGCATCACACTGCTGACTCATATTCAGTGTGCAGTCAACCAGCACCCCAGGTCCCTTTCACAAGTGCTGCTCTCCAGCCACTTGTCCCCTAACCTGTACTTATGACACCCATTCCTATTCCCCAAATACAAGACCTTGCACTTATCCACATTGAATGCCATCCCGTTGTCTCCTGCCCACTTCCATAGTCTGTTCAGATCCTTTTGGATCTGGAGTACCTGCTCCTCAGTTGTGGCCACTGCCCCAGTTTTAGTATCGTCTGCAAATCTGATCAGCAGATAGTTCACCCCTTCTTCCATGTCAGTGATGAAAAGATTAAACAGGATCAGCCCCAGGACAGAGCCCTGGGGGATCCTGCTCATCACTGGCCGCCATCCTGATGATTCCCCACTAACGGTTACCCTCTGTTTTCAGTCAGTCAACCATGCCCTAATCCACCGGACAGTGCATTGATCTATCCCAAAACTCCTCAGTTTCTCAACCAGGATATCATGGGGCACTTTGTGAAAGACCTTGCTGAAATCCAGGTAAACCACACTGACTGCATCCCCTCCATCTAGCCACCTGGAAACCTTGTCGTAGAATTCCATGGTGTTGTTGGTGATGGCAATCTGAATATGTGGTGCATGATTTCCCTGTGGTTCTAGGACCCCTGAATTTGCAGGTTACCACAGTGCATCCCCCAGCCTGTCATGGAGGCATGCACTAGGACAGGGTTAGATATAGAAAAAGGAGGTGTCCTGGCATGGTTTTGATGTGTTTAGAATGGGCAGAAATGATGAGCTGTGCAGGAAAAACTACTCAAAGAAGGCTTTTTCAAAATCGCCCCTTTCAATGGAATTTTAGCCATGTATTAGGGTTATGGGTGTGTACCAGGGTAGGGTTTGGGCTAGAAAAACAAGGTGTCCTGGCATGCATTTGATGGTTGGAGTGTGTTTACAATGGGCAGAACTGATGAGCTGGGCAGAAAAAGCTACTCAAGGAAGGCTTTTTCAAAATCATCCTATTTTCAATGGAACTTTCGCCCTATATTAGAGTATGGGGTGTGCACCAGGGTAGGGTTAGGGCTAGAAAAAGGAGGTGTCCTGGCATGATGTTGATGGTTGGAATGTGTTTAGAATGGGCAGAAATGATAAACTGTGCAGAAAAAGCTAATAAGGAAGGCTTTTTCAAAATCGCCCATTTCAATGGTATTTTACCGCTATACTAGGATTAGGGGTGTGCACCAGAGTTGGGTTAGGCCAGTGGTGGCAAACCTATGGCACGCTTGCCACAGTGGGCCCACAGAGCCCTCTCTCTCAGCATGCAAGCCAAGTCGCCCCAGCATTGCCCTAACAGTGAAGCATTGGATAATAGTGCACATAGGGGTCATGCGCATGCTCGAAAAAGGAGTAGTGGTGCCAGGCAATGCCGTCATGAGTTGCGACTCATCAGCCATGACTTGTTTGAGCTTTCACATGGTTGATCAGTGTGCTGCCAAGGAGATATATATATATATTTTAGGTTGGAGCTGCTCGGAGTTATTTTTTCTAAACTAAAACCTCAATTTTCTGAATTTATTGTAGTGTTGGCACTTTGTGATAAATAAGTGGGTTTTGGGTTGCAGTTTGGGCACTTGGTTTCTAAAAGGTCTGCCATCACTGGGCTAGGATGTGCTCAATCATAATGCAGGATGGGTCAAGGCCCTGTGCTTTGGAGGAAGACACGTGCATTCCATTTTGCTAGGTAGGACCTGCATGTGGAGGGCTTAAGCGCAGCCTGAAATATGGCAGTGAACTGCTGGAGGGAGGTAGCCATAGGGATTTGTTGCATAATGATCCTCCAAGCTGTCAGGCGGAGGGTCTTGATGTCAGCACATAGCACCCTGCCCTCCTCCTGGAACAGGAGGTTGTGCCATAGCAGGAGGTGAAAGGAGGACTGTCTGGACAGCCAGAGGAGGAGGGGGAACCAGGGCTGCCTTGGCCACCAGGTGGTGAGCAGGATGTAGTTAGTCCTGTACCTTTGGATTTTGGCCACTACCCTGGTGATCAGGGGAAGTGGGGGAAGGCATAGAACAGAGCACCCTTCCACTTGCGGAGAAAAGTGTTCCCCATGAACATCCTGCCATGTCCTGCCTTGGAGCAAAAGTGCTCGCATTTGGCATTCAGGGGGGTTGCAAAAAGGTGCACCTCTGGGTGCCCCATTTCTTGCAGTGTGTGTAAAAGATGGAGGTCTCCAGTTCCCACTCCAATGGGACAGAGGGGGAATGTCTCAGGGAGTCTGCCAGGGTGTTTAGGCAGCCTGCAAGGTGAATGGCTGTGTTGGTTATGCCTCTCCTGATGCACCAGTCCCAAATGTTGGATGTGAAGGCTGAGAGGCAGGCAGAGCAGGTACCACCACCACCTTGCTTGTTCAGAGATTACGTGACAGTCATGTTGTCTGTGGCTATCTGAATGTGCCGTCCTTTCAGGGAGTCCTGAAGACCTTGCAAACTGCCAGCATTTCCAGCAGGGTGATGTGGAGACCAGACTCATCCGGTTCCCATTGGCCATGGGCATGCATGTCTGTTCAGTGGGCACCCCAGCCTGTATTCAAAGCGTCTGTTATGATGGTAGCAGAGTGTTCCTAGGGGTGGAAGGGCACTCTGGTGGTGAGGTTGGCCATGATGCACCACCAGCAAAGGGAGTGTCTGATTAATGGGGGTAGGGAAAGGAGGGTGGTATGGGGGTCTTCATCCACTGCAAAGGCTTCCACGAACCATAGTTGAAGGGGCCTCATTCAAAGACTTGCAAGCTACAGTACTGACACGTGGTGGCCACGAGGCCCAGCAGCATCTGGGTGGTGTGAGCAGTAGAGTGTACTGCAGTCCTGACGGACATGGCCAGCAGAATGAGGGTCTCTGCCCATGGTTGTAGAAGGAATGCCTTGGTGTGGGTTGAGTCCAGGCAAGCCACTATGAAGAGGATAGACTGCGTGCAGGAGAGAACAGATTTGTCACCGTTGATGAGGAGCCCCAAGTCCTGAAGGAGGTCCTCTCTGGAGAGGACTGCCAGGAGCCAGTCATCCATGTAGGGGAACATCTGAACACCCTGGAGCCTAAGGTAGGCACAGACCACTGCCACACACTTGGAAAAGACGGGGGGACAGTGGCCAGGCTGAACAGGAGAACACAGAATTGGAAGGCTTCCTCATCTATGTGAAAGTTTAGGAAGTGCCTGTAATCGGGATGGATTCTGATATGGAAATAGGTGTCCTTCAGGTTGATAGAGGAAAGCCAGTCCCTCTGGTTAAGCAGGGGAAGGATGCCTTGGAGGGTGACCATTCTAAACTATTTGGGGGTGATGAACTTGTTCACACCCTGGAGATCGAGTATTTGCCCGAGGCTTCCATCATGCTTAGGCACAGTGAAGTACTCGGAGGAGAAGCCTGTGCATGCTGTGCTGGGAAGATGCTCTATTGCCCCTTTGGTCAGGAGGGCCTGGACTTCCACCATTCTAATGTGGCTGCGGGGTGGTAGGGCGTCAAACTCTATCCTGTACCCACACTGGATGATAGAGAGCTCAGGAGTCAGATGTAATATCCTCCCATGCTGTGAGGAACTGGGCCAGATAGAATGTGAAATTGTGGGGAGGTGTAGGGATGGAGCAGCCTGGATGAAAGCATCAGCGCCTTCTGTAACTAGAAGAGGAAAATAGTTTTCTTTCCTTTAAAAAAAAATGTTAGAAGTGAGCGAGAAGAGAGAAAAAATGGTGAGCAGGTAAATGAGCGGAAGGTCTGATCAGTGAAGTGACTCAAACATAGTTGAAAAAAACCTGAGGGACTGGGCAGGAGCCCCCCTCCCCTGTCCTGGACAGGGGCAAGCCTGGGCTTCCATGCACTCCATATTGCTGAGCTGTGGAAGTTTTTCTCTGATCCAGGCCTTGCATTCTGTGGCAAAGCCCATGTGTGTGTGGTGCACAGAGAGTACAAAGAAATATAGTGGTACCAAAATCCCTCTGCCCTACACTGCAACAAGATCATAGCTCATGCACAGACCTAGGGACTGTACTCTAGAGTTTGGATATGTATATTGGCAAAGGAGAATGCAGGGTTTCATCCATATGCACCTGAAGTTTGCCTGGGAGGAAATGGGAGCTCTGATGCAATGCTCCAATCAAACTCCTCGGATGCTATCATTGGGAATATGGCTCTTCAGTTGCTTTGACTGGGCAGGAACTCATCTGTACTCAGGCAGCTGCAGCAGAAAAGGAACTACCATTTCTTACCCACTCAGGTGACTCTAAGGGCATATAGGCTGCTTTGGAAGAAACAGGAAGAATATGCCTCGCCCAACTATCAAGATTTTTAGCTACAACCATGAGCACCTTGGAATATTTTCACCTGTATGAACACACAGGACATCTAGAAAGACAGCACATGATCAGGAAGAAGGGTAACAAGAAGGGTTATGTTGTAAGCCGCCCTGAGGCTTTGTTGCGATGGGGCGGCCTATAAATTTTTAAATAAAAAAAATAAAAAATAACAAGATTCTACATAAACAGGGCTTCAAATATGTCATGAACTTGGTTCACTCACCTGCTGTAAAAATAATGTGCATGATCCAATGCTGTGCAGTGCCACTAAATACCATCCTAATACGGTACCTGTCTTCAATTTTTTCTTACCTGTGACAGTTCAGACAAAGCCTATCTACCATGCTACAGGCACAGAAGGCAAGCGAGTCACAGGTTTCATTTACTATTCCAACAAAGGCATTGGTTCCAGGTACTCTTGTCAGCTTGTATTTAGAACAGTGGCTGCCATGCACAAGATTTGTCAGATCACCCTAGGGGAAAGCAAAACATGTCAGATATGTGGCAGGGAACATGTTTCCTGGTGAGGTGAAGCATTCCTTTCCTCACAAATATCTGCTAAGCTGTAATTTGAAACAACACTTAGAATGCTAAGAAAGCTTACAGTGTCCCACTATGTAAACTCTGTGGTTCTCATTACCAGGTAGAAAAAGTGCCACCAATATATAGGCTAATCAGATAGGGAAGCACATGAGCTGTATGGAATGAATTGTTCTGACTGAAGTGCTGTGAAGTAATTGGATGTCACATACACAATACTATTACATTGAAAAGGTATGGAATAGACACATCAACTACTTATTTAGGAAAGCTCTTATTAATTTTGTCAACAACAATTTTTCCCAATGGCCAAACATTTAAGGTGTCCAGCCACCCACTGTCCTACCTAGTAAACCTCTGTGTTAAAGAATTGTGCTGCATCCTAAATCTGTTGTATAATTTCTACTCCTTCCCTGCAAGGAAGAAGAATAAAATGGGGCAAGAGGAATACAATTTAAGCAAGGTAGAAACACAAAACTCTACTTACTTCACCTTGTTCTTTTAATATCATCAATGAATGAATAAGAGGAAAAGCAGGGGAAGCCCTTGGATCCAGACCAAGGAACTGTTTAGTCTCCCATCCTATTTCTCATAGTAGCCAAACAGATGGCTCTTGGGAAGCCCACAGGCAGTGCATGAAGGCTACAGTTCCCACTGGCTCTTGTTCCACAGCAACTGGCTACCAAGGCATGTTGCCTTTAATCTTGGAGGCTGAATATAGACATGAGAAAGGTAGGTTGCTCACCTGTAACTGATGTTCTTTGAGTGGCCATCTGTGCAGTCACACACATGGGTGCTGCGCCTGCGCAGCGCCTTTGGCCGGAGATTGCAAGCTAACGGTTTTTTTAGGCGGGAAAAGCTCCGCTCCCCTCCCCCCTAGACCTATAAAGAGCGGAGCGTCCGCCATTTTGTTCAGTCTATTGCAACCGAACGTACGCTCCCTGGCAAGAAGTTAACCTAGTGAACAGATGAAAGGTCGGTACCAACAAGCAAAGATATACATCGGTACCGACAAGCTCCACCTACCGACACCGAGTGGGGCTGGCGGGCGGGTTGTGTGACTGCACAGATGGCCACTCGAAGAACATCGGTTACAGGTGAGCAACCTACCTTTCTTCGTCGTGGCCTCTGTGCATCACACACATGGGTAGAATGCCAAGCTTACCATAAAGGAGGTGGGAAAGGTGTCCTTACTGCAAGACCGATGAGAGAACAGCTCTTCCAAAGGAGCAGTCTCGTCTGGCTCGGACATCAAGGCGGTAATGTCTTGCAAAGGTGCAAGGAGTTGCCCACGTAGCAGCCTTACAGACGTCCTCGAGGGACACCCCTGATGCGAATGCGGAAGAAGCAGCAACTGCCCAAGTCGAGTGGCTTCGAGGAGCCGCAGGCAAATCGAGTTTGGCCAGTTGATATGACAAAGTGATAGTATTGACTATCCATTTCGCTAATCGCTGTGAAGAAACAGGGGTTCCCTGATCTACTGTGGAATATTTAACAAAAAGTCTATTCGTATGCCGAAGAGATTCTGTTCTGGATCGATAGAAGGCCAAGCAACGCCAAACATTGAGAGAATGTAGTGATCGCTCAAGAGGAGTTGTAGGCGAAGGAAAAAAAGCTGGCAGAACAATGTCTTGTCCCAAATGGAAAGAGGTTGAAACTTTCGGTAGAAAGGAAGGGTCAAGTCTCAAGACAACTTTCTCCTTGTGAAAGTTCAAATATGGTGGGTCGATATGAAGTGCACAGAGCTCACTAGCTCTCCTTGCTGAAGTGACCGCCACCAGAAATGCAGTCTTCCAAGACACCAGTCTGAGGTCAACCATAGCCAAAGGCTCAAACGGGGCTCTAGTCAAAGCCTGAAGAACTACCGAGAGGCTCCAAGTCGGCATCAGTGGTCTTATGACAGGAGTGATGTTGTGAAGTCCTTTAAGAAATCTTTTAATGAGCGGTTGAGAGAATACCGGAAAACCCTCAATCATTCCTCGATGATGGGAAATCGCAGTGGTGTAAACCTTAATCGAGGATGGCTTAAGCCCAGAGCGATGAAGTTCTAGCAGAAATTGCAGAATCTGAGGTACAGTCGATTCCAGTGGAGAGAAAGAGTGGGAATCGGCAAAGGTGGAAAAACGATTCCATTTGGCTGAATAAGACCTTCTTGTGGAAGGCTTCAATGATGAATCCAGGATAAACTGGATGGACGGATCCAGGTCTGTCGGATTCGACAAATTACGGACCGACGCCGAAGAGGTAGTCGAGGCCATCAAAGACAAAGGTGCTGACGGTACCGATGAGGACGCAGGAGCTATCGAATCCGCCAGGCCGTCAGGTTCAATGTGAGCAGGTCTGGATGACGTATTGTTCCCTCCTGCTGGGTTATGAGATCTGGAAGCAACGGAAGGCGATGGAATTCTCCGTGGGAAATAGATAGAAGCGTGGAGAACCAGGGTTGGCGTGGCCACCAAGGGGTGATTAGAATTCCCAATGGTGTGTCGCAGGTTATCTTCGCCACAACTTTCGTTATCAGTGGAATCGGTGGGAAGGCATAGACGTGGAGATGGTTCCAAGAAATCATGAAGGCGTCCCCTAGGGATCCGATGCCGATCCCTGCCCTCGAGCAAAAAAGGTCGCATACCCTGATGTGCTGGGTAGCGAACAAGTCCACGTCCGGGGCTCCCCAGAGACGAAAAAGTTGGCTGTATATCCGAGGGTGTAATTCCCATTCGTGGGAGAGAAGCATGTGGCGGCTGAGAAAATCCGCCTGGGTATTGTCCACGCCAGCAAGATGTACTGCTATCAGGGCGATTCCCCTCGGGATACACCAAGCCCAAATCTGAAGTGAAAGCCTGACCAAGGCTGGAGACTTGGTCCCTCCTTGCTTGTTCAGATAAAACACCGTTGTCATATTGTCCGACGTTATCTGAACAACCCGATGGCGAAGAATATCTTTGAAGGAACGGATTGCTTTGAACACTGCTAACAGCTCCAGGAAATTGATGTGCTCCTTGGATTCGGAATGGTTCCAAATGCCCTGTGTTTGGAGACCGTCGCAAATCGCTCCCCAACCCAAGCGGGAAGCGTCGGTCGTAACCGTCACCGATGGAGGTGGTTGCCGAAAGGGCATTCCCACAGATAGGTTTGCCGTGAACGTCCACCAAAGGAGGGACTGGAGAACCGAGGATGGGATTCGAATCGGTTTTGACTACGGATCGTATTGCGGTCTGAAGGACTTGATGAACAGTAGTAGTAGCGACCGTAGGCGAAGCCTGGCATGAGGCACCACAGCTACCGATGCTGCCATGTGACCAAGCAGGGTTTGGAGTGCACGTGCCGGTACCGTTGCGACGAATCCGAAGAATATGTCGAATCATCGCTTCTTGTCTGTCACAGGGGAGGAAGGCTCTTTCCAGCGTCGAATC